>CAMRHE010000679.1:122500-647434 GCA_947044405.1 Leptodactylus fallax | reverse complement strand
GTGCAATCTTTCTAGCTGCAATACTCTTCCCAGTTAGGCCATTTTTGTGCAGTGCAATGATGACTGCACGTGTTTCTTTAGAGATAACCATGGTTAACAGAATGATGGCAAGCACCAGCCTCCTTTTAAAGTGTCCAGTGGTGTCATTCTTACTTAATCATGACAGATTGATCTCCAGCCCTGTCCTCATCAACACCCACACCTGTGTTAATGGAGCAATCACTGAAACGATGTTAGGTGGTCCTTTTAAGGCAGGGCTGCAATGATGTTGAAATGTGTTTTGGGGGATAAAGTTCATTTTCTAGGCAAATATTGACTTTGCAAGTAATTGCTGTTAAGCTGATCACTCTTTATAACATTCTGGAGTATATGCAAATTGCCATTAGAAAAACTGAAGCAGTAGACTTTGTAAAAATTTATATTTGTATCATTCTCAAAACTTTTGGCCATGACTGTACATAGGACAAGAAACTTTGTAATAAACCTTTTCTGAGAAAAATGCTTCTTTCTCCTGTTTCTCCTGTTCGCCTCCCTCTACTAAATTGCATTATCTGTCTTGAGATGGACTGCAGGGCATATGACTCAGATGACTCATGTCTATAGACGTCTATGGAGAGGGATCTGGGGAGGAGCAGAGACAGAAACCGAGGCTTGGGCTGATGCTGGAGCTAAATAGGAGTATTCTATCATGACCAAAGTGCCTTATTCACATCAGTACAAGTCAGTACTACTCTTTATATGTCTTGCATGGTCCTGTTACTCAGAGACGTTTATGGAGCTGATTCCCCTCTACTTACTGTGTGCAGTATACGGTGGCTAGTCTATACCCACAGGTTCAGAGAGAACTGCAAACTACTGATAGAGCCTGTAGAGGGGAAAAGAGCTAAAAATTGCAAAATATATATGACCATAAATAGTGTTATTCTCATGTACATACATGGCACGTCCGGTTCACCTTATCACCATGCACCCAGCCATACAAATCAGGCTTGAAAATGGTCTAGGGCAAGACCAAAACGTCACCTATCATTGATCTGAGCTGTGTATATCTTGTTAATTTGGTGGATGGATTAATACTATTGTATTGTACACAGACTTAAAGCAACTATAAGCTGCGAGAGTGAATAGAACCCTATAATGTGCCTTTGTCTTTTGAATATTGTACATCCTGCAACTAGGCACCGCATAGTCTCAAAATATACCACTGCTATGGAACATACTGAGAGAATGTAACTTGACCCTTCGTAGTCTGCAGGAGATTGCAAGAGCCATTGAACTGTCTGCCTGAAAGGCTTTGCATAGTGAGAATATAGTCTGCCAACCTACCTATGATAACAGAAGCTCCAAGAGCTGAAAGCAAATTTTCCATGGGAACTACTTCTGCAATAAATGTGTCAGACAGGGGCACCTGCTTCTGCATTGTACTGTGGTGCAGAATAAAATTTGATATGCTTGTGAAAAGATGAGTCATTTGCAAATGTGTGTATAAGTGCAAGCTCAGAATGTAAAAAAAACAAGGGACTAGCACAAAAGTAAATCACCTGGCTGTAGAGACTAGTTCAGATTGTGAGTTTATAGTCTCACTGCACTCACAGGAGGCTGAGACATTATCCATTAATGTGTACCTATTCTTTATAGAAACTTTGCACTAATTAGTAATACAGTGTGTGTGTATAGGGAATCCCACTATAACTGACCAATATATGACCTGTATTCTGTACTACAGTCATGGCCAAAAGTTTTGAGAATGACACAAATATTCTATTTTCACATGATCTGCTGCCCTCTGGTTTTTATGTGTGTTTGTCAGATGTTTTTATCACATACAGAAATAGAATTGCATTCATATTATGAGTAACAGAAGCTTATATTGACAGTTAGAATGAGTTAATGCAGCAAGTCAATATTTGCAGTGTTGACCCTTCTTCTTCAGGACCTCTGCAATTCTCCCTGGCATGCTCTCAATCAACTTCTGGACCAAATCCTGACTGATAGCAGTCCATTCTTGCAGAATCAATGCTTTAATTTTGTCTGAATTTGTTGGTTTTTGTTTGTCCACCCGTCTCTTGATGATTGACCACAAGTTCTCAATGGGATTAAGATCTGGGGAGTTTCCAGGCCATGGACCCAAAATCTCTATGTTTTGTTCCCTGAGCCATTTAGTTATCACCTTTGCTTTATGGCAAGGTGCTCCATTATGCTGGAAAAGGCATTGTTGAGCGCCAAACTGCTCTTGGACGGTTGGGAGAAGTTGCTCTTGGAGGACATTCTGGTACCATTCTTTATTCATGGCTGTGTTTTTAGGCAAGACTGTGAGAGAGCCGATTCCCTTGGCTGAGAAGCAACCCCACACATGAATGGTTTCAGGATGCTTTACAGTTGGCATGAGACAAGACTGGTGGTAGCGCTCACCTCTTCTTCTCCGAATAAGCTGTTTTCCAGATGTTCCAAACAATGGAAAAGGGGATTCATCAGAGAAAATGACTTTACCCCAGTCCTCAGCAGTCCACTCCCTGTACCTTTTGCAGAATATCAGTCTGTCCCTGATGTTTTTTCTGGAGAGAAGTGGCTTCTTTGCTGCCCTCCTTGAGACCAGGCCTTGCTCCAAGAGTCTCCGCCTCACAGTGCGTGCAGATGCACTCACACCTGCCTGCTGCCATTCCTCAGCAAGCTCTGCACTGCTGGTAGCCCGATCCCGCAGCTGAAACACTTTTAAGAGACGGTCCTGCCGCTTGCTGGTCTTTCTTGGGCGCCATGGAGCCTTTTTGGCACCAATGGAACCTCTCTCCTTGAAGTTCTTGATGATGCGATAGATTGTTGACTGAGGTGCAATCTTTCTAGCTGCAATACTCTTCCCAGTTAGGCCATTTTTGTGCAGTGCAATGATGACTGCACGTGTTTCTTTAGAGATAACCATGGTTAACAGAAGAGAAACAATGATGGCAAGCACCAGCCTCCTTTTAAAGTGTCCAGTGGTGTCATTCTTACTTAATCATGACAGATTGATCTCCAGCCCTGTCCTCATCAACACCCACACCTGTGTTAATGGAGCAATCACTGAAACGATGTTAGGTGGTCCTTTTAAGGCAGGGCTGCAATGATGTTGAAATGTGTTTTGGGGGATAAAGTTCATTTTCTAGGCAAATATTGACTTTGCAAGTAATTGCTGTTAAGCTGATCACTCTTTATAACATTCTGGAGTATATGCAAATTGCCATTAGAAAAACTGAAGCAGTAGACTTTGTAAAAATTTATATTTGTATCATTCTCAAAACTTTTGGCCATGACTATATTCTGTAGTTTTGCCTTCTGCAGGCTCTAACTGTAGTTTGCAGTTCTCCCTGAGCTGGTGGGTGAAGAATAGCTTCCAGTAAGTAGAGAGGAATCTACAGTAAGTAGAGAGGAATCTGCTTCATAATTGTGTCTCTCTCACACAGAAACAGCCCCAGAGAGAAATACCTGCACTGTGCTGATGTGAGTAAAGCACTTTGGTTGTGGTAGAAAGTCCCTATATAGTCCTCCAACATCCATTAAACCTATGTTTCTACTGCTTTGCTTGTGATAGAAAGCACCTGTTTGGCTCCAGTATCACACTAAACCCATGTTTCAGCAGCTATATTTCACTCCCTCTGCTCATTCCTCCACTCTTTCCACTCTGTAGCCTTTTACTGATATTTGTAATATGGGGCTGAGGAGTCAGTAGGCCAAACTACCAACTCAAACGCCTCTATTTTTGCACAACCCAACTCCAACTCTAACTATTGCTCTGACTCTGACACAAGCAGTAAAGTTCCTACAAATCACAAAAAAAAAAGTCAGCGATTGAATTCCTGTCAAAGTAAATATGTAATAAAATGATACATCTTATTAATTATACGATAGCAATAATTATATAGAATAATTTAAAATAATGAATCCTTTTATTTTGAAGCTGGAGTCTGTACGCCATCCAAAAGTAGTCCCGACTCTGATTCTGACTACACGACACCAACTCGACAGTCCTGGTGTAATCTGAACTGTGAAAGTCAGTTTAGTAGAGGGAGGTAGAACTGGAAAACAATTATGACAACTGTCAGTAAACCCTAGAGACAGACACCAATCCACAAATTAACACATAAATGAATGGTGTTGACTATTAGAAAGATTGTAATATATTTTTCAAGAAAAAAAAGATTTTTTTCTCCTACTATCAGGCTGTTTTCTTGCTGCCCCTTCTTCTGCTAAACTGACTTTCACTCTAAATATTTTGTTATATCTGTCTCGAGACTGACTGCAGGTCACATGATTCTGTTTCTGAGTGAGAGAGAGAGAGAGACAGTTATGAAGCAGATTCCTCTCTACTTACTGTGTGCACTGTATGGCACTTAATCTCCATACAGCAGCTCCAGGTAACTGCAGAATACAAATAGAGTCTTCTCTGTATTTGTCTTGAATAGTCCTGGGACTGTTTCTGAGTGAGAGACAATTATGGATCAGATTCCTCTCTACTTACTGTGTGCAGTGTATGGCACTTAGTCTCCACACAGCAGCTCCGGATAACTGCAGAATAAGATATAGCCTTATACGTATTTGTCTTGAATAGTCCTAGGACTGTTTCTGAGTGAGAGAGAGAGACAGTTATGGAGCAGATTCCTCTATACTTACTGTGTGCACTGTATGGCACTTAGTCTTCATACAACAGCTCCAGATAACTGCAGAACACAGATAGAGTCTTCTCTGTATTTGTCTTGAATAGTCCTGGGACTGTTTCTGAGTGAGAGAGACGGTTATGGAAGCAGATTCCTCTCTACTTACTGTGTGCACTGTATGGCACTTAGTCTCCATACAGCAGCTCCAGATAACTGCAGAATACAAATAGAGTCTTCTCTGTATTTGTTTTGAATAGTCCTGGGACTGTTTCTGAATGAGAGAGAGACAGTTATGGAGCAGATTCCTCTCTACATACTGTGTACAGTGTATGGCACCGAGTCTCCACACGCCAGCTCAGGGAGAACTGCAAATTAAAAATAAGGGAAAACTGTCAAATGATGCAAAAAATAGGTCACATAATGATCAGGAATAGTGTTCCCTCTCCTGTACATACAAGACAGCTTATCTTGATAGCAACAGGTACGCTTTAAAGATTATGTATATGGACAGGAGTGTATTATGTTTTTCACTGGACATTTTGTTCACATGTAGTATCTGATATTGTTATGGGTGTTTTGTTCATGTTAATATGTTTTTTTTTCCAGGATAGGGAAGGAAATGTAATATCCTGGGCAGCAATGCGTTAAATTGCTGGCTGCATGTTATTAGAGTATTACATG
This sequence comes from Leptodactylus fallax, assembly GCA_947044405.1. Taxonomy (NCBI): domain Eukaryota; kingdom Metazoa; phylum Chordata; class Amphibia; order Anura; family Leptodactylidae; genus Leptodactylus; species Leptodactylus fallax. Next base: position 642,125 of record CAMRHE010000679.1, on the reverse strand, counting down.
TGCTGTGAGACAGTGTGCAGGGTGTGACTCAGTCAGTCTATCGCCTGGCTGGAGGAAAAAGCATCCTAACGTCTGGGCCTGGTCACTAGCATCCCTATCCGACATCTCCTGCTCTTAGGTTGAGGTAACCTGATATGGACGTACAAGGGTCACTTTCTGCTGAGGTTCATCATTTTGGGAGGCTTTTATTGTGGCTTGTGTTCTGGATTTTGGACCCTCAGGACCATTTCCTATGAACAGGATGCCAACATATTAGGAATCCTTGTATTTTAAGCCCTACAAATTAGCATTTTTCTTAGCAGAAAGGCTGATGGAATGGAAATAGGCAGATAGTCGGGCAACCACAGGGCTTATATGTGGAATAACAACTCCCATCAAGTATAGAATGATGAGAGTGATTCATTCTGATTAAACTAAACCCGGGGCAGGAGATCGCTGGTTTATTGGTCAGACTTGTACTTTGCCCTGTTTAACAAGCTGGTAGGTTAGATAATTTCTGAGGCAACCAAGTGCGGAAGGAAACTGACAGCACAGACAGCGAACTACAAAGATCAGATAGAAAACCACACACCAGTAAATGTAAGAGAAAAATATAACGCTCTTCATATGTGATACAGTTTTTTATTTTTCAGTGAGTCTTCTGTAGAGTGGTCTCCCAGGGTTCCCCCTACCCCTGTGCTCATCTACCAAGCAATAGGTGCTGTGTTCCCCATGAGTATAGACCTCCAGCCTACCGGTGCTGACCCATAAGCAGCCAGAATCTACCTCCAAAAACTTCTGGTTTTTCAACTTTTTAAAAAGCAAAATTTACGTACTTAAATACGTTAGCACTTTTCAAAAGTGGTGTGAATGGTTTAAAAAAAATGTTCAGCAAAATTTTGGTGCAAATATGCCAAAAATTTGAAAAACTTTATTTTTTGACACTTTGAAGACAGAATTCTGTAGGGCCCTGCAGAAATTCCCAAACACCTCCCCCTGATTCTTTAACTTAAGGTCACATTGCCGAGTCACACTTTAACGCCATGTATATATGTTCTATAAACTGTTCCACTTGAACCTGGAACGTCAATTTACACCCTACAAGACTTCCCACAATGCTGTAGCTAGACGTTGAATGTTGCTTTACAGTCTGAAGGATGATGAAGTCAGCTTTCATAAGAATTCCCTTCACCCTGTACAAAATCTAAACTCACCTCCCTCTTTTTGTAGGGGCCACATGGCCCTCATTTATGGGGCGCTGTTTATACATAGTCCATTTTGTAAACCCAGAATACAGCAAAAATATGTCAAATCACAAAATATACTACCCTAACACAAAACACCTTCTGTATACACAAAAATACTCGCACAATTTATGTGCTCATGTCATTTATGTTGTGCTTACACAATGGATTGAGTTCACAAAAAGCACGTTTTGGTTTCGATGAATCAATTTTTAGGTCATAAAAGGTTACAGAAAAGTTGACAGAATTGAATTTTTCGCAAAATGTTATTTTGTCACACAGAATTTTATTTTGTGACAGTTTTGTATGTTTTGTAGTATTGGTTTTATCAAATGCAAAATAAAATTCTGTGCCATGAAATAATATTCTATGGAAAATTATCTGTCAAAAATAGCATTCCGTCAGACAAAATAACATTCTGTGCGATAGTCAGAAAAAAATAACATTCCGTGTCACAAAAAACAGTCTTTACCATATTCTGTCTGACAAAATGACAATCTGTGTCACAAAATAATGTTCTGTGCGAAAAAAAAATAACATTTTTAGGTGACAAAAGGAATTCTGTGTGACAAAATTAATTTTTTTGACTTACAATTGTATTTTGTGAGGCAAAATTACATTTTCTACTCAAAAATGGGTTTTCTGATGCGATATGTAATTCTGTACAAACAAAATAAACGGCATCACAAAGTGATTGTGTGGACAAAAATTATTCTGTGATCACAAAATGAATTTTGTGTACACAAAACATATTTTTGTAACTACAAAATGGATTCTATGATCACTAATTTAATTTTGTGGCACAGAACACATTGTGCAAATGTGGGCAGAGCCGGGCAGGGTGGGGAAGCCTCAGCCCCATATATTAATTATAACTCACGCCTATCCTGTGTGATACCATTTCCTGAGCCACTGTATCTAAGGCTGACTTCACATCTCCATTGGGCTTTCTGTTTTCCTTTTCCACTATATGAGAGACACAAATGAATCCCGATAGACCTCATTAACTATAATGACATCCATGGGGGTTTCTCTTATGGTGCCCAGAATTTTTCTAGATAAAAGAGCACAGCTTGCTATTGTGACTGTGATTTGTGACAGACTCTGCGACAGGGAATCTTTACAGTCCTGGACGCAGATATAAGCATAGCCTAAGCTGATGATGTGCGATACTGTCTTAGATAAACACACAGGTAGTTTTATGAAGTTTGCTCTTGGGGCTCTACTTGTGTGTTCCCTTGTTTGCTGGTCCCTATATTGAGCGTCCGAAAGTGATTCTCCACCTACTGCACACCCAAGCCCAAAATCTGTGTTGATTCATTTTATAAAATATTTGTATAATGGGTGAAGCTCTGATTCCCTGATCAGTAAAACCAATAGAGTGTCAGGGCACATGTTTGACTGCAGTTCCATCCAACTGGTCCTGGCCCTGGTCCTGGTTTGGTCACTGGTGATGTAGGTGACATAGGACCCTCTTCATTCCAAGTGGTGTGGTCAGGAATCTAATATCCACTATCTTACTTCTCCGTTCATCAGCTGCCTTCTGTGCAGTGCTGTTGGGGGGAGATTCTATTCAGTATCTACATTGGCCACATGGCTATTGCTTTAAGGTTGCTATTCCTGCCAGTTAAACTTTGGCTTGGTCTGTTCATCCAGTCAGAGGTTTGAGGTGCAGAGACAATCAGGGCAGGCGTCCAATCTAGGGCTGAGGCGGGGTAATTTAATCTGACACTTTCCTTGCTCAGGTGCCTGTGATTACATTAGTTTTCTAGGCTCTGTGTTCACCAAATTCAGTCCTAGTACCTTTCCCTGTTTTCTGCTGATCCCCTTATTGATTTGACTTACTTCTCTGGTTTACCCTTCATTTGCTGATTCACCTTTATCTGTGACATCCTGGACTTCTGACATTCTTCTGCTTTTGACTGGTTATTCCCGTACTCTCTTGGTTTTTGACTCTGGTTTGGGTATTACGCTCTTGCTCACAAAAGAGTTTCTGGTCTGATCCTTAGCCTTCAAGGGTATCTGTTTTCTGGCACCCCGTTTTGGGGTTGTAATCTTGGTTCCGAGCCATGAAGTCCATCCTGCCTTGCAGTGGACTCTGGTGAATATCTCAAGGTAGTGTTCGGCCCTGCAATAGACACTGGTGTAGGATTATATGTAGCTTGTTTACTTACTATATTTTGTTCCTAACAGTTACCTGCAGAGTATTAGAAATTGCTTAAATAGCAATCCCATCACCTCTTAGGAACTGCTTAAGCAGCAATTCCAAACAGGTGATACCTTGTAACAATAAAAGATAGAAATGGCTAGCATTATGCTGTCGATAATCTGTATATAGAACAACAGAATGGTACTTTCCTGGATAATGGCAGTCCTATAGCGTTGTTATTAGGGGCATACCTCATCTGATCGGCGCTGTCACCTGGAGCATTTTGTTTATCCAAATCTGTTTGGCCATTCCAAAGATATCAGCCCTTATAGTGCTGATGGAGATTAGGATATGCTATTATTGATTTTGATTACATATACACACGTGGACAAAATTGTTGGTACCCCTCATGTAAATGAAATAAAAACCCACAATGGTCACAGAAATAACTTGAATCTGACAAAAATTATTTGCCAAACTACACGTTGACAAGCCACAAAGCTTCTGGGAGAATGTCCTAAGGACAGATGAGACAAAAATCGAAATTTTTGGCAAGGCACATCAGCTCTATGTTCACAGATGGAAAAATGAAGCCTATCTTGAAAAGAACACTGTCCCTACTGTGAAACATGGAGGAGGCTCTGTTATGTTCTGGGGCTGCTTTGCTGCATCTGGCACAGGGTGTCTTGAATCTGTGCAGGGTACAATGAAATCTCAAGACTATCAAGGGATTCTAGAGAGAAATGTGCTGCCCAGTGTCAGAAAGCTTGGTCTCAGTCGCAGGTCATGGGTCTTGCAACAGGATAATGACCCAAAACACACAGCTAAAAACACCCAAGAATGGCTAAGAGGAAAACATTGGACTATTCTGAAGTGGCCTTCTATGAGCCCTGACCTAAATCCTATTGAGCATCTTTGGAAGGAGCTGAAACATGCCGTCTGGAAAAGGCGCCCTTCAAAGCCGAGACAACTGGAGCAGTTTGCTCATGAGGAGTGGCCAAAATACCTGCTGAGAGGTGCAGAAGTCTCATTGACAGTTACAGGAATCGTTGGATTGCAGGGATTGCCTCAAAAGGTTGTGCAACAAAATATTAAGTTAAGGGAACCATCATTTCTGTCCAGGCCTGTTTCATGAGTTTTCTTTTTTAAAAAATTCTGTTGAAGCCTGGTTGGAAAGCAATGTCTGACTTTCATTTGTTCATTTTCATAGAATTTTTATATGTTATTACTTTTGTCAGATTCAAGTTATTTCTGTGACCATTGTGGGTTTTTCTTTCATTAAACGAGGGGTACCAAAATTTTGTCTAAGTGTGTATAGCACCATCATATTCTGCAGAACTTTACATATATTGTCAATCACTGTCCGATATAGGGCTCACAATCTACATTCCTGATCAGGATGTCTTTGGAGTGTGGGAGGGAACGCAAACACAGGAAGAACATACAAACTCCTTGGAGATGTCGTCCTTGGCTGGATTTGAACTGAGGACTCCAGTGTTACAAGGGCTAACCACTGAGCCACCACCATACTGCTCTTGGCTAGTATACACTAATTTGCATCAACACTAATAGGGCTTATATCTTTCGAACAACTAGATTTAGATAAACAAAACACCAAAATGCTCAGGGTGACTGTACTGTTGTCATTGGGCTTTTCAGGTCCTCTTTAAATTCAGCAAGTTACCCTTATGCCCAGTATCAGGTGTCATTCCTCAGTGTCTTCAAAGTTGTCTTGATCATTTTAATCATGACCTCATAAATGATCAAGAGTGTCTCATGCTGTGGAGGACTCATCATATCCATGGACTGCCTACTGATTTCCTTAGGTACTGTGTAATACTTCACGTCCCCTGTGGTGGCACTGCAGAGTAGTTATGGAGCTAAATTTTTCTGTGAGCATTCTTTTGGTAGTCCAAGTGAAAAAAGGGCATTAAGGGCCGTAGTGTGGCAAACAGGTAACTTAGTTCTTTTTGTAGGGACTGATAGGTTGGGATCTTTGTTACACATACCGGCTGATGTGGCTCTGTAGGAGGTTATTTTTTCCAAAGTGGTCAGTAGAATAACACTCATGGATTATGACCAGGACCAGGAGTTTTAGGAGGAGGTGTCTAGTCTCTGCACCATCATGTCGTGTATTTGCCATGTGCTGGCCTATGTGTTCACTCTGGTGTTGGTTCTGATTCCAGACTATCCCTGGGATCAATGTAAAGTCTGCTGGTGGCCAAATGAGATCCACTCATGAAGCAGGCATCGCTACAACAAGCAGGGAGCCTGTTCCACTGTGGTAGACACTGTCCCAGATTATCGTCTCCTGGGTCCCAATTTAGGTCCTGCTCACTGATGTCTCCTTCCTCTCTGGCCGAGTCTTCGTATCCTCCTGAACTCTGATCCCTGTGCACCAATGCCACAAAGTGAAATAAACAACTCACTGGTCATGTGATAACATTATAACCCCTTACTAGGAGCTATATCCCCTTCTACTCAAGAGGGTAGCAGACATGGGACATCATAATGTCTGACTGTGACATCATTATATTTACTTTCTTCACAGTGTACACAGTCATCTTTTGCTTGTGCATCATGCATGTGCTATGATAGTAATAATAATACATTTTATTTATATTGCGCCAACATATTCCGCAGTATTATCTCTATACTGTGACATCACTGTGTGTATTATCCCTGTACTATGACATCACTGTGTTTATTTTCTCTGTACTGTGACATCACTGTGTGTATTATCTCTATACTGTGACATCACTGTGTGTATTATCCCTGTACTGTGACATCACTGTGTTTATTTTCTCTGTACTGTGACATCACTGTGTGTATTATCTCTATACTGTGACATCGCTGTGTTTATTATCCCTGTACTGTGACATCAATGTGTGTATTATCCCTCTACTGTGACATCACTGTGTGTATTGTCTCTGTACAGTGACATCAGTGTTTAATATCTCTGTACTGTGACATCACTTGTGTGTATTATCCCTGTAGTGTGACATCACTGTGTTTATTATCACTGGACTGTGACATCAGTGTTTAATATCTCTGTACTGTGACATCACTTGTGTGCATTATCCCAGTAGTGTGACATCACTGTGTTTATTATCCTTGTATTGTGACATCAATGAGTATATTATCCCTGTACTGTGACATCACTGTGTATATTATCCCTGTACTGTGACATCACTGTGTTTATTATCCTTGTACTGTGACATCACTGTTTATTATCCCTGTACTGTGACATCACTGTGTGTATAAACCTTGTACTGTGACATCACTGTGTTTATTATCTCTGGATTGTGACATCACGTTTATTATCCCTATACTACTTAAGATGGTCATAGTTGTGGGGCCTCATTACATGTTCTGGTATGGGGCTCCATAGTTACTTGTTACTTGTCCAAAGGTATGACAACCTAAATTTCTGGCAACAACCTTACACAGGAAACAGTTCAAGACAAGACTTGAAGCTGCTGAGTCTTACACAGTGGCGTAACTAGGAATGGCTGGGCCCCCAGGCGAACATTTGACATAGTGGCCACCATAGTGGCCCCTGCACACAGTATTATGCCCATTAGTGGCCCCTGCACACAGTATTATGCCCCATAGTAACCCCTGCGCACGGTATTATGCCCCAAACAAAAAAAAAACAATGTTACCTACCTCTCCCTGGCTCCGGCGCACTCCCCTCTACTTTGGCCATCTTCAATGTTGGACCAGATCTCACGTGAGTCGGGCCGGCCCACGTGACTTCACCAAACAGGCCCGAAGCCTGTGGAGCGTAGAAAAGGTAAGTCACAGTGTTTTTTATGTTCCCTCACCTCCCCTGGCCCACCTCTGAAAAGACCCCCAAGTATAATGATAGCAGTGTTTGTGGGGTTCGCGTCCCACAGCCACACTTACCTATCCCCGATCCTACTCACAGTCACTTCCGCCTCCACAGAAGGGAAGCGCAGGCGGCCATGGGCAAGAGTGGGGATTGTTAAGTAAATAGGGCCCGTTACCTGCTGGGGTTACTCCAGCAGGTAACGGCCTATTAAAAAAAAAAAAAAAAAAAAAAAATAAAGCATCGCGGGTTACGGGCCCTGTGTTAGCCGCTACCACTGCCACCCCATTAGTTACGCCCCTGCTCTGACGCCCAAAATTGTATTTACCATAGAGGCAGCCAAGGGTCAGGTGGCATGACAGGAGAGGGGTGGACTGTGGGCAGTTTTATGCCCGTCCCTTGGGCATTTGCTTAATCTTATTACTTTTACTTTGCTTCCTGTATGTGACAGGTGGCTGAGGAGTACACAATAGGCCCCTGGGATATAAACCTGTGTTTTGAGACCATGCTTAGTATTGCAGACTGTAATTCTAGCTGAGCGCTGTTATTCTATAGATGCAGCGTGTATCCCTGGGGATCCAACACGCTCAAGCACGTAACACGTTAGAAACGTGAACTTATCCCGGCTCTGCTACACCCAGGCATAAAGAGAACACCGGCAGCAGACTGCTCCATTCCATGATACATAATGTATGTATAAAGTAGCTGAGATGTGCAAGGCATGATGGGAAGATTACGGAGGTGGAAGCTGAGACATCACTGGTTGAGTAGCCTAAATCTGTGATTCCGGAGGCAAGTAAGTGGGTCTTCTATACTAACTTCTGACTCATCATATTCATTGGTGGTCTCCAACCTTCTGCTCTCCGGGGCTTACAAAACTACAACTCCCAGCATGTGCTGCAGTGTTGTAGTTTAAGGAACACTGGTATTCCTATCATTAATAGACACAAAACAAAGCTCATATATATTGGAATATATTGGAAATTGATACACTGGGTTACTCCTAGTGCAGAGCTTAAAGGGACAGGGCATGACGAAATAAGTGTCATGTTCCACCCCCTTGTTGGTTATGGGTTCCTTTAATATGGCCCATGTTACGAGTGACCAATGTACTTCTTCCTGAACATAGATTACAGGTGACATGTCATCTTGGCTGCAGAGTGAACATCGTAAAAACAAAGCCTGTAAGAAAGTCGCACAAATGCACTTTTTCTCCCCATTCTGAATTTTTTTCCGGCTTTCCAGTACATTGTACAGAATAATAAATGGTAGCATCATGAAGAACAATTTGTGAACGGAAAAATAAAAAAGTTATGGGGTTTTGAAGGTGGGGAGTCAAAAACGTAAATCGATAAAATGTCACCGGCGGAAAGGGGTTAAGGGGTTCATAGTGCCACTCGTGCTGCCACAGCTACCACTACCCAACCAGACATGTCCTGCAGACTGGTCAATCACATTCCGCTATAGTACATTATTGGAAACACAGCTGCCTCTCTTGGTGCTATGCACCACCTCATGTATGCCTTCCTCATCCTACAATTGTGATTTTGAAAAAGACCTCTGTAGACCAAAACGTCAAATAATCACCTTTTACTATTTTTATACTACATCTTATGAAATGTGTTTTTCTATATCAACATTGGTGTGCAACCAGACCAGGAGTACCTGAAAGACCTGAGTGCAGTATCATTTATATACACACTATGTTTTATAGATAAGTTCCTAGGAGCCCTGACAGTGTTCTACACTATGTTTTATAGATAGGTTCCTAGGAGCCCTGAGAGTATTCTACACTATGTTTTATAGAAAGGTTCCTAGGAGCCCTGACAGTGTTCTACACTATGTTTTATAGATAGGTTCCTAGGAGCCCTGACAGTGTTCTACACTATGTTTTATATATAGGTTCCTAGGAGCCCTGAGAGTATTCTACACTATGTTTTATAGATAGGTTCCTAGGAGCCCTAAGAGCATTCTACACTATGTTTTATAGATAGGTTCCTAGGAGCCCTGACAGTGTTCTACACTATGTTTTATAGATAGGTTCCTAGGAGCCCTGACAGTGTTCTACACTATGTTTTATAGATAGGTTCCTAGGAGCCCTGACAGTGTTCTACACTATGTTTTATAGATAGGTTCCTAGGAGCCCTGACAGTGTTCTACACTATGTTTTATAGGTTAGGTTCCTAGGAGCCCTGACAGTGTTCTGCACTATGTTTTATAGATAGGTTCCTAGGAGCTGTATTTGTCCTGCTCTACACTAGTTTTATAGATAGGTTCCTAGGAGCCTGACAGTATTCTACACTATGTTTTATAGATAGGTTCCTAGGAGCCCTGACAGTGTTCTACACTATGTTTTATAGATAGGTTCCTAGGAGCCCTGACAGTATTCTACACTATGTTTTATAGATAGGTTCCTAGGAGCCCTGACAGTATTCTACACTATGTTTTATAGATAGGTTCCTAGGAGCCCTGAGAGTATTCTACACTATGTTTTATAGATAGGTTCCTAGGAGCCCTGACATTATTCTACACTATGTTTTATAGATAGGTTCCTAGGAGCCCTGAGAGTGTTCTACACTATGTTTTATAGATAGGTTCCTAGGAGCCCTGACAGTGTTCTACACTATGTTTTATAGATAGGTTCCTAGGAGCCCTGAGAGTATTCTACACTATGTTTTATAGATAGGTTCCTAGGAGCCCTGACAGTATTCTACACTATGTTTTATAGATAGGTTCCTAGGAGCCCTAACAGTATTCTACACTATGTTTTATAGATAGGTTCCTAGGAGCCCTGACAGTATTCTACACTATGTTTTATAGATAGGTTCCTAGGAGCCCTAAGAGTATTCTACACTATGTTTTATAGATAGGTTCCTAGGAGCCCTGACAGTATTCTACACTATGTTTTATAGATAGGTTCCTAGGAGCCCTGACAGTGTTCTACACTGTTTTATGAGGTAGGAGCCCGTAACACGTTTTATAGATAGGTTCCTAGGAGCCCTGACAGTATTCTACACTATGTTTTATAGATAGGTTCCTAGGAGCCCTGACAGTATTCTACACTATGTTTTATAGATAGGTTCCTAGGAGCCCTGACAGTATTCTACACTATGTTTTATAGATAGGTTCCTAGGAGCCCTGACAGTATTCTACACTATGTTTTATAGATAGGTTCCTAGGAGCCCTGACAGTATTCTACACTATGTTTTATAGATAGGTTCCTAGGAGCCCTGACAGTGTTCTACACTATGTTTTATAGATAGGTTCCTAGGAGCCCTGACAGTATTCTACACTATGTTTTATAGATAGGTTCCTAGGAGCCCTGACAGTATTCTACACTATGTTTTATAGATAGGTTCCTAGGAGCCCTGAGAGTATTCTACACTATGTTTTATAGATAGGTTCCTAGGAGCCCTGACAGTATTCTACACTATGTTTTATAGATAGGTTCCTAGGAGCCCTGACAGTATTCTACACTATGTTTTATAGATAGGTTCCTAGGAGCCCTGACAGTATTCTACACTATGTTTTATAGATAGGTTCCTAGGAGCCCTGACAGTATTCTACACTATGTTTTATAGATAGGTTCCTAGGAGCCCTGACAGTATTCTACACTATGTTTTATAGATAGGTTCCTAGGAGCCCTGAGAGTATTCTACACTATGTTTTATAGATAGGTTCCTAGGAGCCCTGACAGTATTCTACACTATGTTTTATAGATAGTTTAGCGTTTATGATGGTTTAGGAGCCCTGACAGTATTCTACACTGTTTTATAGATAGGTTCCTAGGAGCCCTAAGAGTATTCTACACTATGTTTTATAGATAGGTTCCTAGGAGCCCTGACAGTATTCTACACCATGTTTTATAGATAGGTTCCTAGGAGCCCTGTTGGCGGTATTCTACACTATGTTTTATAGATAGGTTCCTAGGAGCCCTGACAGTATTCTACACCATGTTTTATAGATAGGTTCCTAGGAGCCCTAAGAGTATTCTACACTATGTTTTATAGATAGGTTCCTAGGAGTCCTGACAGTATTCTACACTGTTTTATAGATAGGTTCCTAGGAGCCCTAAGAGTATTCTACACTATGTTTTATAGATAGGTTCCTAGGAGTCCTGACAGTATTCTACACTATGTTTTATAGATAGGTGTCCTAGGAGCCCTAAGAGTATTCTACACTATGTTTTATAGATAGGTTCCTAGGAGCCCTGACAGTATTCTACACTTGTTTTATAGATAGGTTCCTAGGAGCCCTGTCTGTATGATGTTCCTAGGAGCCCTGACAGTATTCTACACTATGTTTTATAGATAGGTTCCTAGGAGCCCTGACAGTGTTCTACACTGTTTTATAGATAGGTTCCTAGGAGCCCTGACAGTATTCTACACTATGTTTTATAGATAGGTTCCTAGGAGCCCTACTCCCTGTTTTATAGATAGGTTCCTAGGAGCCCTGACAGTGTTCTACACTGTTTTATAGATAGGTTCCTAGGAGCCCTGACAGTATTCTACACTATGTTTTATAGATAGGTTCCTAGGAGCCCTAAGAGTATTCTACACTATGTTTTATAGATAGGTTCCTAGGAGCCCTGACATTATTCTACACTATGTTTTATAGATAGGTTCCTAGGAGCCCTGAGAGTGTTCTACACTATGTTTTATAGATAGGTTCCTAGGAGCCCTGACAGTGTTCTACACTAGTTTTATATATAGGTTCCTAGGAGCCCTAAGAGTATTCTACACTATGTTTTATAGATAGGTTCCTAGGAGTCCTAAGAGTATTCTACACTATGTTTTATAGATAGGTTCCTAGGAGTCCTGACAGTATTCTACACTATGTTTTATAGATAGGTTCCTGAGCCCTGAGAGTATTCTACACTATGTTTTATAGATAGGTTCCTAGGAGTCCTGACAGTATTCTACACTATGTTTTATAGATAGGTACCTAGGAGCCCTGACAGTGTTCTACACTGTTTTATAGATAGGTTCCTAGGAGCCCTAAGTCTACACTATGTTTATGAGTTCTAGAGTGCAGTATTCTACACCATGTTTTATAGATAGGTTCCTAGGAGCCCTGACAGTGTTCTACACTGTTTTATAGATGGTTCCTACTGCAGTGTTCTACACTGTTTTATAGATAGGTTCCTAGGAGCCCTAACAGTATTCTACACTATGTTTTATAGATAGGTTCCTAGGAGCCCTGACAGTGTTCTACACTATGTTTTATAGATAGGTTCCTAGGAGCCCTAAGAGTATTTCTACACTATGTTTTATAGATAGGTTCCTAGGAGCCCTGACAGTATTCTACACTATGTTTTATAGATAGGTTCCTAGGAGCCCTGACAGTGTTCTACACTATGTTTTATAGATAGGTTCCTAGGAGCCTCCCAGTATTCTACACTATGTTTTATAGATAGGTTCCTAGGAGCCCTGACAGTGTTCTACACTGTTTTATAGATAGGTTCCTAGGAGCCCTAAGGTCTCACTATGTGGGTTCCTAGGCCCTGACAGTATTCTACACTATGTTTTATAGATAGGTTCCTAGGAGCCCTGACAGTATTCTACACTATGTTTTATAGATAGGTTCCTAGGAGCCCTGACAGTATTCTACACTATGTTTTATAGATAGGTTCCTAGGAGCCCTGACAGTATTCTACACTATGTTTTATAGATAGGTTCCTAGGAGCCCTGACAGTATTCTACACTATGTTTTATAGATAGGTTCCTAGGAGCCCTATTCTACACTATGTTTTATAGATAGGTTCCTAGGAGCCCTGACAGTATTCTACACTATGTTTTATAGATAGGTTCCTAGGAGCCCTAAGAGTATTCTACACTATGTTTTATAGATAGGTTCCTAGGAGCCCTGACAGTATTCTACACTATGTTTTATAGATAGGTTCCTAGGAGCCCTGACAGTATTCTACACTATGTTTTATAGATAGGTTCCTAGGAGTCCTGACAGTATTCTACACTATGTTTTATAGATAGGTTCCTAGGAGCCCTAAGAGTATTCTACACTATGTTTTATAGATAGGTTCCTAGGAGTCCTGACAGTATTCTACACTATGTTTTATAGATAGGTTCCTAGGAGCCCTGACAGTGTTCTACACTGTTTTATAGATAGGTTCCTAGGAGCCCTAAGAGTATTCTACACTATGTTTTATAGATAGGTTCCTAGGAGCCCTGACAGTATTCTACACTATGTTTTATAGATAGGTTCCTAGGAGCCCTGACAGTGTTCTACACTGTTTTATAGATAGGTTCCTAGGAGCCCTAAGAGTATTCTACACTATGTTTTATAGATAGGTTCCTAGGAGCCCTGACAGTATTCTACACCATGTTTTATAGATAGGTTCCTAGGAGCCCTGACAGTATTCTACACTATGTTTTATAGATAGGTTCCTAGGAGCCCTAAGAGTATTCTACACTATGTTTTATAGATAGGTTCCTAGGAGCCCTGACAGTATTCTACACTATGTTTTATAGATAGGTTCCTAGGAGCCCTGACAGTATTCTACACTATGTTTTATAGATAGGTTCCTAGGAGCCCTGACAGTGTTCTACACTATCTTTATAGATAGGTTCCTAGGAGCCCTACAGTGTTCTACACTATGTTTTATAGAAGGTCCTAGGAGCCCTGACAGTGTTCTACACTGTTTTATAGATAGGTTCCTAGGAGCCCTAAGAGTATTCTACACTATGTTTTATAGATAGGTTCCTAGGAGCCCTGACAGTATTCTACACTATGTTTTATAGATAGGTTCCTAGGAGCCCTAAGAGTATTCTACACTATGTTTTATAGATAGGTTCCTAGGAGTCCTGACAGTATTCTACACTATGTTTTATAGATAGGTTCCTAGGAGCCCTAAGAGTATTCTACACTATGTTTTATAGATAGGTTCCTAGGAGTCCTGACAGTATTCTACACTATGTTTTATAGATAGGTTCCTAGGAGCCCTGACAGTATTCTACACTGTTTTATAGATAGGTTCCTAGGAGCCCTGACAGTATTCTACACTATGTTTTATAGATAGGTTCCTAGGAGCCCTGACAGTATTTCTACACTTGTTTTATAGATAGGTTCCTAGGAGCCCTAAGAGTATTCTACACTATGTTTTATAGATAGGTTCCTAGGAGCCCTGACAGTATTCTACACCATGTTTTATAGATAGGTTCCTAGGAGCCCTGACAGTGTTCTACACTGTTTTATAGATAGGTTCCTAGGAGCCCTAAGAGTATTCTACACTATGTTTTATAGATAGGTTCCTAGGAGCCCTGACAGTGTTCTGCACTATGTTTTATAGATAGGTTCCTAGTAGTCCTAAGAGTATTCTACACTATGTTTTATAGAGAGGTTCCTAGGAGCCCTGACAGTGTTCTACACTATGTTTTATAGATAGGTTCCTAGGAGCCCTAAGAGTATTCTACACTATGTTTTATAGATAGATTCCTAGGAGCCCTGACAGTGTTCTACACTATGTTTTATAGATAGGTACCTAGGAGCCCTGACAGTGTTCCACACTGTTTTATAGATAGGTTCCTAGGAGCCCTAAGAGTATTCTACACTATGTTTTATAGATAGGTTCCTAGGAGCCCTGACAGTGTTCTACAATATGTTTTAAGCCAATTTAAGGTGTGTTTTGCTTGACCCAAAGTGAATCTGAGATCCCAAGCCATCTCTATCTCCAATATCCCTGATACCTGTAGCCTCCAGGCATTCTGCAGTATATCTATTATCAGTATAGCTTGTTGTCTGTTTGTCTTTGTGCTTTCTGCTACCCATGGCCGTGTGCCTTCTGCTGCCTGTGTTTGTCCTTCCTGATCCCTGTTTGATTTTAGCCTGTACACCTGTCTGTCCTGGACTTCATATTTACATTTTCCTGTTTCTGTCGTGCTCTGCAACACAGTTCTGTCCTGCCTGGTCAGATGCTACCTAACCAGGACAACCTATGGGGGTAGTTGCCTGGTGCACTCCCCGCAGTGAAGACCAGATCCCTGTATGGTGGTTAAAGGGTGAAGGCTGGGAAATCTGCCAGGTTAACACCCATAGAGGTGACCTCAAGCCAAATTGGTCTAGTGAGGGTCAGAGATTACATGTGGAGAATAGAGCTGGGCAAACTGATTCGTTCTGAGCCAGGTTTGACTAATATATCCTAAGTTTGTTAAAAACCAAACAATGTTTTTGGTTGTCTGTGATTGGGCCACAGTGGTCACATGGGCACCACGAGCGTCATGACAGAGACGCAGGGGGTCAAAGATGAATGGAGGGGGCAGGTTGTGTGTTAGTATTTGAAATGAAATTCTCTGGGAAATGGGTACCCAGTGAAGGATTTGGTAAAGAGGATAAGCTGAGAAGAAATAGGGGGAACGGTGGATCACCCCTGCTGAAGAGCTTCTGGTGTATTGGAGGGGAGCAAGAACGTTAGATGGAAGGCCACAGAGAAGGAGGTTTGCGGTAATCTAGGCAGGAAATTATGAGGACATTCGAGGTACCGAAGAGTCAACAGATAATGTCATAAGTCAACTTAGGTCAAACAAAGGCAGTTGCAAGAGCAGTCATATCAAGATCTAAACTATAGGACATGCACCATTATAACTAGAGACCATTAAGTTAGCCTAATGGTCATGAATAGCGCACCTCCTAGAGGAATAAGCTGAAGAGCCACGTGCACCACTCCACCACAGACTACCAAGAGGTGTCCAGGAGATGACTTCCTTGATTTGTGTCACAGTCATTTATAATGTAACACATTTGTTCAATGCACATTTTATGTGGTTTGTGTTCGGACATTGGTGTAACTATCAGGCGTTGAACAAACCCGGAAAGTGAACACAAGCAAATAAATGTTTGTGTAGATTTCCAATAACATATTTTTGTGTTTTCTAGGAGACATCATGGCAAGAAGACTGAGCCCTTGGAAATTCTTTAAACTATGTCTTATGAGTACCACACTCATCACATTGGTGGCTGTGTTTGAAGGTAACGTCATCTTAGATACCTGGAAGTGCTTCCGACATCACCTCCATCTCCATTCCTTCACAAGTCATGTCATTATCTTGAACTCTTCATCCTCTACCATACATCACTCCAAGGTCTTTCCTTATCCATATCCTTACAAGTTTCTAATTAACCAACATAAGAAATGTCTGACAAGGAGCCCATTCCTAGTTCTCCTGGTGGTTGGAGAAAGTCACGATGTAAAAGCTAGGGACACCATACGGACATCTTGGGGAAATGTAAGCAACTATAGAAATGTTGACATCCTCAGGATCTTTTTGGTTGGCATCTCTCCAGTTATGACTCATCCCATGCAGAGGCTCCTAGAAGAAGAAAGTACAATTTATGGGGACATTATTCAGCAGGACTTCTTGGATACCTATAAAAATCTTACTATTAAAACTTTAATGGGAATGGAGTGGGTGACAAAATTTTGTCCTAACGCCTCTTACGTAATGAAGGTGGACAATGACGTCTTTCTCAACGTCAACTATCTGGTCCACCAACTTCTTCATCCAGAACTTCCACCTCAAACTAATTATTTTACTGGGTTTATCATGCGCTATACGGGACCTATACGGGACAAAGATAGCAAATGGTACGTACCTGAGGAACTTTATCCTGGAGACACATACCCACCATACCCTTTGGGTCCAGCATATGTGTTCTCAGGAAATATGGCTCGAAAGATCTATAAAGTGGCCCAAGAGATAATGGTCTTTGGCGTCGAAGATGCTTTTATGGGTATTTGTTTGTACAAACTGAATATTTTACCTACAAAAGCACCAAAGAACGTGTTTCATGGTCAGAAGATCGAATATAATTCCTACACGTTTTGTAATCTTGTCATGGTTCACCATTATAAGGATAATGACTTGTTAACAATTTGGGAAGACTTCTGGAGGAAATGTTACCATCAGGGATCGGAGTAGATTTCAATTATTTGTCTCTGTACGGGAGGAAACAGCTACCAAATCCACCAAGTACGATCCCTGGTGTATAGTTGGGTCAATAGACTGTTGGTGGATCCAGCTGGAATGATCAATATCCACCAACAAAGTCAATGGCCGACTATAGTCATTGACTTTGTAGCTATGGATATTTATGAATGTTATGTGGGTTGTCTCAGGAAGACAATCCCAGTCCATTGGGTCTATCAAGACATATGAAAGTCATAGAGGAGGGTCAACCAACTAGAACCCCACACATGAATCATATTGAGCAACACTCCCACCGGGCCTGGAAGATTTGCCCACTGTTTTGGTACTCTCGGAAGTCACCCTGTTTTTCAGTAGCCTCTCAAACTTTGCCATGAGAGTTGATGAGTATAGTCTCAGACTGAGGTCCTTTAACCCACCAGATAAAATTATTGTCTGGGACCACCCTAAAACAACCACTAGAAATTAGACCACAGTACCCGAACCTGGGCCTACTGGAGGATCCTCTAGTACTTTGGTGGGCCAGCCCAACACTGGACAAGTATATGTAAGTGATATATCTGGGGTCCCACTCAGGGATAGTGCAACCAATCACAGTCTGAACCTGTGCAGTCAGACATGGGATCCCCTAGTCTTCGTAGTTTAGAATTGCACTAAGCATGCCCACTACTTGTAACAGCAGTCTCAGAGTCAGTGCGTCTCAGGTGACGTCTTCAGCGAGCTCTGAGGCCAAGGGATAACCACCTAGATGCCCTACACTAACTGCAAGTGGGAACGCCAACAGTCACCATTGGGTTTCAACTCCCCCCACCATCCACCTACCAAATACCATTTACTGTTAACCAATACTAATGTTTTCATATGTGGCCGAGAAACTTTTGGGGCCCCTCAGGCACCAGGGCCCTATTGTGACTGCTACACCTGCACCCCCTATAGCTATAACAATACCTACAATTTCCTTATATGTTTGTCCATTCCTGAAGTTTTTATACTGCTATATAATAAATCTGAATATTTGGCTATAACTTGATTTCTGGTCTCAGAGATTACAGAACCTTTCCAAATTGCAACTCCAACCCTGAAAGTCACTGGTTTTCCCCCAAATCTGGTAAAAAATGGTGAAAGACTTCACCACCTCCATAGTTCAATACACACTAGAACTGCTCTATTGAAATCAATGGTTGTTAAATGGATTGCATGATATGAGAAAAACATGACATCTTTCTCTTAGAAACAGCGCCACCCTTATCCACTGGCTGTATCTGGTATTACAACTCCACCTTATTTTTCTTGAGTTCACTTGGAGCTGAGCTGCTGTACCTTACACAGTCCATAGATAAGAGTGGTGTGGTTTCTGGAAAGAAGAAGCCATGTTTATCTAATTCTGTGCAATCCTTATATGATCTAGTGAGCTTCTTAAAGGGAAAAATTGGGTTGTCTGAACTGAATCATAAAAGGGGGGAGTTTATGTAAATCCAAATCAAATGCATCATTGTGGGGCAATTTGGAGAGTATGGGCATGATGTTAAAGGGGTTATCCAGTATTAGTAAACATGGCTGCTTTCTTCTTCTCAAGAAGTGACATCACGTCCCGGTTATGTAACCAACAGATGTGATGTCACTTCCTGAAAAGAAGAAAGCAGCCATGTTTACTGACCCCTTTAAATATCATACAATTTGGGATTCAAATCTTTACTCCCCCCCCCCTCCCCCCCGACCCTGGGACAACCCTATAAATGGCAGATCGGTAGTTTCCTGACGCTTTTATTTTTTTGTAAACCACCCACAATATCAGTCCATATTCCAATAACAACATCAAAGTTTATTAGCACCCGTCAGTGACCCTATAATAGTGTCGTTATTAGTGCCCCTTATGAACCATGCCATCAGAGCGCCCCCTATAGCCAGCATCAGCACAATGCTCCAATACACAATATTGTAAGCAGAGCGCTCCAAACAGACAATGTCAGCAGAGGAAAATACTAACAGAGTGCCTCACATAGACAAAATTGCCAGTAATGTGCCCCCCACAATGATAGTGTCAGCACAGTGCCCTACACAAACAATGCCAGCATAGTGCCCCCGTAAACAGTAGCAGAAGCGTCCTCTAAATAACAGCAAAGTGCTGCCTATAAATAATGCTAGACAAGAGCCCTCAATAAACAATAGTACCAGCAGAGTACCCCCATAAATAGTGCGAGCAGAGCGCCCCCATAAATGGTACCATAAATAGTACCAGCAGAGTGACTCCATAAATAATACTAGCAGAGTGCCAACATAAATAGTGACAGCAGAATGCTCTCATAAATGGTGTTAGAAAAGTGCCCCCATGAATAGAGCGAGCAGAGTGCACCCATAAATAGTACCAGCAGAGTGACCCCATAAATAATACCAACAGTGCCCCCATAAATAGTACCAGCAGAATGCACACATAAATAGTACCAGCAGAGTGACCCCATAAATAGTACCAGCAGAGTGACCCCATAAATAATACCAACAGTGCCCCCATAAATAGTACCAGCAGAGTGCACCCATAAATAGTACCAGCAGAGTGACCCCATAAATAGTACCAGCAGTGACCCCATAAATAATACCAACAGTGCCCCCATAAATAGTACCAGCAGAGTGACCCCATAAATAGTACCAGCAGAGTGACCCCATAAATAATACCAACAGTGCCCCCATAAATAGTACCAGCAGAGTGACTCCATAAATAAAACCAACAGAGTGTCCCCATAAATAGTGCAAGCAGAGTGACTCCATAAATAATACTAGCAAAGTACCAACATAGTGACAGCAGAATGCTCTCATAAATGGTGTTAGCAAAGTGCCCCCATGAATAGAGCGAGCAGAGTGCACCCATAAATAGTACCAGCAGAGTGACCCCATAAATAATACCAACAGTGCCCCCATAAATAGTACCAGCAGAATGCACACATAAATAGTACCAGCAGAGTGACCCCATAAATAGTACCAGCAGAGTGACCCCATAAATAATACCAACAGTGCCCCCATAAATAGTACCAGCAGAGTGCACCCATAAATAGTACCAGCAGAGTGACCCCATAAATAGTACCAGCAGTGACCCCATAAATAATACCAACAGTGCCCCCATAAATAGTACCAGCAGAGTGACCCCATAAATAGTACCAGCAGAGTGACCCCATAAATAATACCAACAGTGCCCCCATAAATAGTACCAGCAGAGTGACTCCATAAATAATACCAACAGAGTGTCCCCATAAATAGTGCAAGCAGAGTGACTCCATAAATAATACTAGCAAAGTACCAACATAAATAGTGACAGCAGAATGCTCTCATAAATGGTGTTAGCAAAGTGCCCCCATGAATAGAGCGAGCAGAGTGCACCCATAAATAGTACCAGCAGAGTGACCCCATAAATAGTACCAGCAGAGTGAACCCATAAATAGTACCAGCAGAGTGACCCCATAAATAGTACCAGCAGAGTGACCCCATAAATAGTACCAGGAGAGTGACCCTATAAATAGTGCAAGCAGAGTGACTCCATAAATAATACCAACAGAGTGCCCCCATAAATAGTACCAATAGAGTACTGCCATAAATAGTGCCAGTTACTATAAATAATACATATAAATTAATATGGACACCCCCTAGTGGCTGTCACTAGCAGCATTTGCAGATCTCCCCCTTAATCCAGAATGGTAGGCAAGCTTGCTGTATTCTACATTAGATGCATACACAGAGGAAGGGGTCTTGCTAAATACAACAATACCCCCCCCCCCCCCGTCCTTGTCATAACTCTGCCTCCATAACTTACAATGCTAGCAGAGTACCTCTATAAACAATAATTTCAGCAGAGAGCCTCCATAAACAGTAAATACCAGCAGTGTGCCTCCCATAAACAATTTTTCCAACAGAAAGTCTCCATTAATATATTATACCAGCAGAGTGCCTCCATAAGCAATAATACCATGTGTGGCTCTATTAATAATAATGTCAACAGAGTGACAGCATAAACAATAATACCAGTAGAGTACCTACATACTGTAAACTGGAATGCCAGAAGTATGCCTGCCATGAACAATCAATCATACCAGCAGAGTGCCTCTATAAACAATAATAGCAGAGTGCCTCCATTAATAATGTCAAAACAGTGCCCCATAAATGATAATACCATCAGTGTACCTCCCATAAACAATAATGTCAGCAGAGTGCTCCCATAGCCAATAATGCCAGTAGTGTTCCTCTCATAAACAATAATACCAGCAGAGTGCCTCTATTTATAATAATGCCAGCAGAGTGCCTCCATAAAAAATAATATCAGCAAAGAGCTTGCATAAACAATAATACCAACAGTGTGGCTCCCACAAACAACAATGTCAGCAGAATGCCACCATGAACAAAAATACCAGCAGAGTGCCTCCATAAACAGTAGTACCTGCCGAGTGCCTCCATAAATAGTAATACCAGTAAAATGCCTCCATTAGCAATAGTGTCAGCAGAGATCCTCCATAAACAGTAGTACCTGCAGAGATCCTCCATAAACAGTAATACCAGCAGAGTGCCTCTTAATGGGAGCAATATAGATACTTATAAAGCAATTAAATGGATATATGTGTAGCTCCCCCTAGTGGATGCTTATAGCAAAAATTGGCAAACTCCATAACCCTGAAGGGTGGTCAGGTTTGCTATAGTTAGATTAGGGCCAGTTCACATCTGCGTTTGGTTTCCGTACAGGGGAGTTCGCTTGGGGACCCTCCGAACGAAAACCTATACGCAGAGAGAAGCGGTTTACATCAGGAAACCTGCGGACCTCATAGACTATAATAGGGTCTGTGTGGTTTCCTCTCGGTTTCCGCATGTTTCGTGCTTCTCTCTGCGTATAGGTTTCCTTTCGGAGGGTCCCCAAGCGGACTCCCCTGTACGGAAACCAAACGCAGATGTGAACCAGGCCTTACGTGTATACATAGATGAGGGGGACCTTGTAACTGAACCACAGCCCCCTACCTGTCTGTGCCCTCACCCTGCGGACCCTCTCACACCAGAGTCAGGCTGGAGATATAAACCATGCAAGTTCAGCATTCAGCTAGTTATACAGGATTGGCCTTTCAGAAATCTGGAAAAGCTGTGTAACAGGGTGATGGTGACATATTAGCATCATGGGCTGGTAGTTACGGCTTTTTCTATAACACTCCTTCATATTTACATGTAACATAGTGGTCTCCAGGTAACATACCGCAAACTGTGCTATAAGTCCCTCAGCGAACACAGTGACCCTTCCTGCACCACATCTATAGGCAGCAGCCTGGGAGTCCCCTGAGAGTACTACTGAGCGACACGCAGGTACAGTATACACTATAACCTCCTATACTATAATAATATATCACATAGCTGTTTGATCATGCCAGGTACAGTATCCTCTATAACCTCATATACTATAATAATATATCACATAGCTATCTGATCATGCCAGGTACAGTATACACTATAACCTCATATACTATAATAATATATCACATAGCTATCTGATCATGCCAGGTACAGTATCCTCTACACTATAACCTCATATACTATAATAATATATCACATAGCTATCTGATCATGCCAGGTACAGTATACACTATAACCTCATATACTATAATAATATATCACATAGCTATCTGATCATGCCAGGTACAGTATCCTCTATAACCTCATATACTATAATAATATATCACATAGCTATCTGATCATGCCAGGTACAGTATCCTCTATAACCTCATATACTATAATAATATATCACATAGCTATCTGATCATGCCAGGTACAGTATCCTCTATAACCTCATATACTATAATAATATATCACATAGCTATCTGATCAAGCCAGGTACAGTATACCTCTATAACCTCATATACTATAATAATATATCACATAGCTATCGATCAACAACCTATAACCTCATATACTATAATAATATATCACATCGCTATCTGATCAGCACCGCATAGGTACAGTATCCTCTATAACCTCATATACTATAATAATCTATCAGCACCGCATAGTTCAGCACTGCACGGGTACAGCATCCTCTATCAGGGGGGGCCCCCCCCCCCCCCCCTCCTACCTTAGCTCTAATATGCTCGCTGAGGCAGGAGGGGGGGTACACTTTTAGAGCCCCATTTCTAAGGATCTGTTAGGGGCACAAAGATGCAACTGGATTCATTTTAAAGATGAGAGTCTCATCTTTAAAACGATACCAAGATCTCCATGATTGACCTTACAAATTCAGAGCGATTCACTGTTAAAACGATGTCGGGAATTGAGATCTGCATTGGGATTTCAATGCGAACATCGTTTTCACCAACGAATCGCTCAGGATGTTTAAGGACGATCATGGTGATCTTGGTATCATTTTAAAGAGGAGATTCTCATCTTTAAAATGAATCCAAGTGTTTCTTTATAGCTTAACCAATCCTGAGCAATTCACTCAGGTACAGTAGTGAAGCCGGCAATTACCGGCTTCACTACTGTACATAGACTGTGCAGACGGGGTGATGCTGCGGTGCCAGGGAAATAAGCCTCGCGTGCCACTCTTGGCACGCGTGCCAGCCGTTGCCAACCCCTGCTCTATAATCTCATATACTATAATAATATATCACATCGCTATCTGATCAGCACTGCACAGGTACTGTATCCTCTATAACCTCATATACTATAATAATATATTACATGGCTATCGGATCAGCACTGCATAGGTACAGTATCCTCTATAACCTCATATACTATAATATATATATGTGATATATACTATAATAATATATCACATCGCTATCTGATCAGCACTGCACAGGTACTGTATCCTCTATAACCTCATATACTATAATAATATATTACATGGCTATCGGATCAACACTGCATAGGTACAGTATCCTCTATAACAGGGGTAGGCAACCTTTTTTGTTCGGCGTGCCGAATTTAATAAAAAAAATCGAAGCTGAGGTACTCGGAGTGCCGGTCAATAATTGAAAGTCTGACGACCCCTAAACTAAAGTCATATACCACAAACCATAACACAGGTCCCATAGCGGTCCCTGCACACGGTATTAGGTCCCATAGCGGTCCCTGCACACGGTATTAGGTCCCATAGCGGTCCCTGCACATGGTATTAGGTTCCATAGCGGTCCTTGCACACGGTATTAGGTCCTATAGTGGTCCCCGCACACGGTATTAGGTCCCATAGTGGTCCCCGCACACGGTATTAGGTCCCATAGCGGTCCCTGCACACGGTATTAGGTCCCATAGCGGCCCCTGCACACGGTATTAGGTCCCATATTAGGTCCCATAGCGGTCCCTGCACACGGTATTAGGTCCCATAGTGGTCCCTGCACACGGTATTAGGTCCCATAGCGGTCCCTGCACACAGTATTAGGTCCCATAGCGGTCCCTGCACACGGTATTAGGTCCCATAGAGGTCCCTGCACACGGTATTAGGTCCCATAGCGGTCCCTGCACACGGTATTAGGTCCCATAGCGGTCCCTGCACACAGTATTAGGTCCCATAGCGGTCCCTGCACACGGTATTAGGTCCCATAGCGGTCCCTGCACACAGTATTAGGTCCCATAGCGGTCCCTGCACACAGTATTATGTTGCAGGGGCCGCTATGGGACTTAATACCATGTGCAGGGACCTCTATGGGACCTAATACCATGTGCAGGGACCGCTATGGGACCTAATACCGTGTGCCGGGACCTCTATGGGACCTAATACCGTTTGCAAGGACCGCTATAGTGGTCCCCGCACACGGTATTAGGTCCCATAGTGGTCCACGCACGCGGTATTAGGTCCCATAGACCCCCGAGTATAATAAGTGCAGGACCAAGAGAGGGGACAAACATAAAAAAACAATGAACTCACCATTCCACGCTCCGCAGCCGCTCTGTTCTCTTCGGCGCTTCTGCCTGTAGTCAGCGACCGCTGATTGGGTCGCTGGGGTCACGTCGCGTTATGACGTATGCGTCATGACGCTGGACGTGACCCCTGTCAGCTGTCAGAAGTGCCGGCAGATCGCACAGCCGCCGCGTAGCGCAGGGAACAAGGTGAGTATCATTGTTTTTTATGTTTATTCACTTCTACTAATTCTACGCTTATTATACTGGGGGTCTGAAGAGACCCCACAGTATAATAACAGCAGTTTCGTTTCGGCCATGTTTGGTCCGATCGAAACTGCTGGGTGAGGACTCCGCTGCCGTGCCAGGGGAATAAGCCTCGCGTGCCACTCTTGGCACGCGTGCCAGGGGTTGCCGACCCCTGCTCTATAACCTCATATACTATAATAATATATCACATAGCTATCTGATCATGCCAGGCACAGTATCCTCTATAACCTCCTATACTATAATAATATATTACTTCGCTATCTGATCATGCCAGGTACAGTATACACTATAACCTCATATACTATAATAATATATCACATAGCTATCTGATCATGCCAGGTACAGTATCCTCTATAACCTCATATACTATAATAATATATCACATAGCTATCTGATCATGCCAGGTACAGTATCCTTTATAACCTCATATACTATAATAATATATCACATAGCTATCTGATCATGCCAGGCACAGTATCCTCTATAACCTCATATACTATAATAATATATTACATCGCTATCTGATCATGCCAGGTACAGTATACACTATAACCTCATATACTATAATAATATATCACATAGCTATCTGATCATGCCAGGTACAGTATCCTCTATAACCTCCTATACTATAATAATATATCACATAGCTGTTTGATCATGCCAGGTACAGTATCCTCTATAACCTCATATACTATAATAATATATCACATAGCTATCGATCAGCACCGCATAGGTTCAGTATCCTCTATAACCTCATATACTATAATAATATATCACATAGCTATCGATCAGCACCGCATAGGTACAGTATCCTCTATAACCTCATATACTATAATAATATATCACATAGCTGTTTGATCATGCCAGGTTCAGTATCCTCTATAACCTCATATACTATAATAATATATCACATAGCTATCTGATCAGCACTACACATGTACTGCATCCTCTATAATCTCATATACTATAATAATACTTGTATATCACATAGCTATCTGATCAGCACTGCACGGGTACATTATCCGGGTACATTAAAGTATTCTCTATAACCTCATATACTATAACTTCATATAGCTATCTGATTTGTAGTACACAGTAGGGGCCATATAATATATAACAGTGCCTATACAATATGTAGTGCAGCCACAGTAGTGGCCATATAATATATAACAGGGTCAATACAATATGTGCCCATATATTACATAATAGTGCCAATACAATATGTGCCCATATACTATATAACAGTGGCAATATAACATGTAGTGCCAGGCACAGTAATGCCCATATAACACATAATATCTCTAATACACAATGTGCCCATGTAACACATAGCAGTGCCAATACAATATGTAGTGCAGCCACAGTAGTGGCCATATAATATATAACTCCACCTAACAATATCAATATAAAAAAAGTGCCCACACATTGTCCACAGTGCAAACAATATCCCGTAGTGCTGATATAACACCTCTTCCAGACCCCTGACCACCAGGACATGAATGATATGTGGGATACTTACCTGCTGTAGTCCAGGGTGGGTATCCCCTTTATAGATTTCTTAGAAATGAGTAAGCCTGGATTCACACTGCCATTATACATCCGCATTATATCAACCACATTACAACCGCTAATCCGTCCCAGGAGGGGTCTAATGACCTGAACATGTGCAGATATCTATGATGCTATAATTGGGGGTCATCACCTCCGCAGCTGGAATGGGATGAGGGTGTGGCAAGTCTTCCAAATTCATCCAGGGTATAGGATGGCAGCCTGCAGTTACTGGCCCAACACAGCCAAGAATCCTCCAGGTTCTATTACAGTGAATTCCCAGCAGAAGACAACCCTATGTTCTGTATAGATGGAGGTGTCTCTCAGAATCATTTGCCCTGGTGGGCCCACACTCCCCAGTATAGCACCTCACTGGGATGTTGAGGAGTGTCCCCTTTGGACCAGTAACCCTGGGCTATCCATAACATGTCATGGTATCCCTATCCGGTCAGGGCATTTCTGTCAACACATGACGATTATAGCCACATAGACACATGTCTAATGTGTACATATTACATAGGGCAAAGCTGCCGGAGACTTTTCAGAGCAAATGGGCCAAGGCTGTAGACAATTGTAACCGTGGCCGTTCTATTGACTTTACAGCGTCAGTCCCTCGGGTGACAGCCAGTGAGGTAATTCCCTATACATTTGTATGAGCTCTCACACTGTTTTTATGGGAGTTTTACCAACAGGGTGAACATTGAAACAGTGTCCTATTTTCCCCAATATCCACTGATACCAGCAGTACACAGTGTACAGTGCAGGAAGCACACAGCTTCAGTGAAATCAGCACTACACAGTGTACAGAGCCAGAGGCACACAGCTTCACTGATATCAGTAGTACACAGTTTACAGAGCCAGAAGCACACAGCTTCACTGATATCAGTATTACACAGTGTACAGAGCCAGAAGCACACGGTTTCACTGATAGCAGTACACAGGGTAAAGAGCCGGAAGCACACTACTTTACTGATATCAGCAGTACACAGTGTACAAATCCAGTACCACACAGCTTCATTAATATCAGCAGTACACAGTGTACAGAGCCAGTAGCACACAGATTCACTGATATCAGCAGTACACAATGTACAGAGCCAGAAGCACACAGCTTCACTGATATCAGCACTACACAGTGTACAGTGCAGGAAGCACACAGCTTCACTGATATCTACACTACACAGTGTACAGAGCCAGAAGCACACAGCTTCACTGATATCAGCAGTACACAGTGTACAAATCCAGTACCACACAGCTTCATTAATATCAGCAGTACACAGTGTACAGAGCCAGTAGCACACAGATTCACTGATATCAGCAGTACACAGTGTACAGAGCCAGAAGCACACAGCTTCACTGATATCAGCACTACACAGTGTACAGTGCAGGAAGCACACAGCTTCACTAATATCAGCAGTACACAGTGTACAGAGCCAGTAGCACACAGATTCACTGATATCAGCAGTACACAGTGTACAGAGCAGGAAGCACACAGCTTCAGTGAAATCAGCACTACACAGTGTACAGAGCCAGTAGCACACATCTTCACTGATATCAGCACTACACAGTGTACAGAGCATGGAAAGATACAGCTTCATTGATATCTGAATTACACAGTGTACAGAGCCGAAAGCAGACAACTTCACAGATAGCAGCAGTACACAGTTTACAGAGCCAGAAGCACACGGCTTCACTGATATCAGCACTACACAGTGTACAGATCCAGAGGCACACAGCTTCACTGATATCAGTATTACACAGTGTACAGAGCCAGAAGCACACGGTTTCACTGATATCAGCAGTACACAGGGTAAAGAGCCGGAAGCACACTACTTTACTGATATCAGCAGTACACAGTATACAGAGTCAGAAGCACACAGCTTCACTGATATCTACACTACACAGTGTACAGAGCCAGAAGCACACAGCTTCACTGATATCAGCAGTACACAGTGTACAGTGCAGGAAGCACACAGCTTCACTAATATCAGCATTACACAGTGTACAGAGCCAGAGGCACACAGCTTCACTGATATCAGTAGTACACAGTGTACAGAGCCAGCAGCACACATCTTCACTGATATCAGCAGTACACAGTATCCAGAGCTGAAAGCACACAACTTCACTGATATCAGCACTAGACAGTGTACAGAGCCAGAGGCACACAGGTTTCACTGATATCAGCAGTACACAGGGTAAAGAGCCGGAAGCACACTACTTTTTACTGATATCAGCAGTACACAGTATACAGAGTCAGAAGCACACAGCTTCACTGATATCTACACTACACAGTGTACAGCGCCAGAGGCACACAGCTTCACTGATATCAGTAGTACACAGTGTACAAAGCCGGAAGCACACAGCTTCACTGATAGCAGCAGTACACAGTGTACAGAGCCGGAAGCACACAGCTTCACTGATATCAGCACTACACAGTGTACAGAGCAGGAAGCACACAGCTTTATTGATATCAGCATACACAGTGTACAGAGCATGGAAAACACAGCTTCACTGATATCTGAATTATGCAGTATACAGAGCCAGAAGCACACAGCTTCACTGATAACAGTACACAGTGTACAGAGCCAGAGGCACACAGCTTCACTGATATCAGTAGTACACAGTGTAGAGCCAGTAGCACACATCTTCACTGATATCAGCAGTACACAGTATCCAGAGCTGAAAGCACACAACTTCACTGATATCAGCACTACACAGTGTACAGAGCCAGAGGCACACAGCTTCACTGATATCAGTAGTACACAGTTTACAGAGCCAGAAGCACACGGCTTCACTGATATCAGTACTACACAGTGTACAGATCCAGAGGCACACAGCTTCACTGATATCAGTATTACACAGTGTACAGAGCCAGAAGCACACAGTTTCACTGATATCAGCAGTACACAGGGTAAAGAGCCGGAAGCACACTACTTTACTGATATCAGCAGTACACAGTGTACAGAGCCAGAGGCACACAGCTTCACTGATATCAGTATTACACAGTGTACAGAGCCAGAAGCACACGGTTTCACTGATATCAGCAGTACACAGGGTAAAGAGCCGGAACCACACTACTTTACTGATATCAGCAGTACACAGTATACAGAGTCAGAAGCACACAGCTTCACTGATATCTACACTACACAGTGTACAGCGCCAGAAGCACACAGCTTCACTGATATCAGCAGTACACAGTGTACAGTGCAGGAAGCACACAGCTTCACTAATATCAGCATTACACAGTGTACAGAGCCAGAGGCACACAGCTTCACTGATATCAGTAGTACACAGTGTACAGAGCCGGAAGCACACAGCTTCACTGATAGCAGCAGTACACAGTGTACAGAGCCGGAAGCACACAGCTTCACTGATATCAGCATACTCAGTGTACAGAGCATGGCAAACACAGCTTCACTGATATCTGAATTATGCAGTGTACAGAGCCAGAAGCACACAGCTTCACTGATAACAGTACACAGTGTACAGAGCCAGAAGCATACAGCTTCACTGATATCAGCACTTCACAGTATACAGAGCAGGAAGCACACAGCTTCAGTGAAATCAGCACTACACAGTGTACAGAGCCAGTAGCACACATCTTCACTGATATCAGCACTACACAGTGTACAGAGCATGGAAAATACAGCTTCATTGATATCTGAATTACACAGTGTACAGAGCCGAAAGCAGACAACTTCACAGATAGCAGCAGTACACAGTGTACAGAGCCGAAAGCACACAACTTCACTGAAATCAGCACTAAACAGTGTACAGAGCCAGAAGCACACAGCTTCACTGATATCAGCACCACACAGTGTACAAATCCAGTACCACACAGCTTCATTAATATCAGCATTACACAGTGTACAGTCATAGCCAAAAGTTTTGAGAATGATACAAATATTAATTTTTACAAAGTCTACTGCTTCAGTTTTTCTAATGGCAATTTGCATATACTCCAGAATGTTATAAAGAGTGATCAGCTTAACAGCAATTACTTGCAAAGTCAATATTTGCCTAGAAAATGAACTTTATCCCCCAAAACACATTTCAACATCATTGCAGCCCTGCCTTAAAAGGACCACCTAACATCGTTTCAGTGATTGCTCCATTAACACAGGTGTGGGTGTTGATGAGGACAGGGCTGGAGATCAATCTGTCATGATTAAGTAAGAATGACACCACTGGACACTTTAAAAGGAGGCTGGTGCTTGCCATCATTGTTTCTCTTCTGTTCTTCTGTTAGCCATGGTTATCTCTAAAGAAACACGTGCAGTCATCATTGCACTGCACAAAAATGGCCTAACTGGGAAGAGTATTGCAGCTAGAAAGATTGCACCTTAGTCAACAATCTATCGCATCATCAAGAACTTCAAGGAGAGAGGTTCCATTGGTGCCAAAAAGGCTCAAGGGCGCCCAAGAAAGACCAGCAAGCGGCAGGTGTGAGTGCATCTGCACGCACTGTGAGGCGGAGACTCTTGGAGCAAGGCCTGGTCTCAAGGAGGGCAGCAAAGAAGCCACTTCTCTCCAGAAAAAACATCAGGGACAGACTGATATTCTGCAAAAGGTACAGGGAGTGGACTGCTGAGGACTGGGGTAAAGTCATTTTCTCTGATGAATCCCCTTTTCCATTGTTTGGAACATCTGGAAAACAGCTTATTCGGAGAAGAAGAGGTGAGCGCTACCACCAGTCTTGTCTCATGCCAACTGTAAAGCATCCTGAAACCATTCATGTGTGGGGTTGCTTCTCAGCCAAGGGAATCGGCTCTCTCACAGTCTTGCCTAAAAACACAGCCATGAATAAAGAATGGTACCAGAATGTCCTCCAAGAGCAACTTCTCCCAACCGTCCAAGAGCAGTTTGGCGCTCAACAATGCCTTTTCCAGCATGATGGAGCACCTTGCCATAAAGCAAAGGTGATAACTAAATGGCTCAGGGAACAAAACATAGAGATTTTGGGTCCATGGCCTGGAAACTCCCCAGATCTTAATCCCATTGAGAACTTGTGGTCAATCATCAAGAGACGAGTGGACAAACAAAAACCAACAAATTCAGACAAAATTAAAGCATTGATTCTGCAAGAATGGACTGCTATCAGTCAGGATTTGGTCCAGAAGTTGATTGAGAGCATGCCAGGGAGAATTGCAGAGGTCCTGAAGAAGAAGGGTCAACACTGCAAATATTGACTTGCTGCATTAACTCATTCTAACTGTCAATATAAGCTTCTGTTACTCATAATATGAATGCAATTATATTTCTGTATGTGATAAAAACATCTGACAAACACACATAAAAACCAGAGGGCAGCAGATCATGTGAAAATATAATATTTGTGTCATTCTCAAAACTTTTGGCCATGACTGTACAGAGCATGGAAAACACAGTTTCACTGATAACTGATTTACACAGTGTACAGAGCCAGAAGCACACAGCTTCGCTTATAACAGTACACAGTGTACAGAGCCAGAAGTACACAGCTCCACTGATATCAGGTCTACACAGTGTACAGAACCAGTAGCACACAGCTTCATTGATATCAGCACTACACAGTGTACAGAGCAGGGAGAACACAGCTTTACTGATATCAGCATTACACAGTGTACAGAGCCAGAAGCACACAGCTCCACTGATATCAGCAGTACACATTGTGTAGAGAGCCAGAAGCACACAGCTTCACTGATTTCTACACTACACAGTGTACAAATCCAGTACCACACAGCTTCATTGATATCAGCACTATACAGTGTACAGAGCATGGAAAGGACAGCTTCACTGATATCTGAATTACGCAGTGTACAGAGCCAGAAGCACACAGCTTCACCGATAACAGTACAAAGTGTACAGAGCCAGAAGCACACAGCTTCACTGATATCAGCAGTACACAGTGTACAGAGCCAGAATCACACTACTTCACTGATATCAGCATTACACAGTGCACAGAGTCAGAAGCACACAGCTTCACTGATATCTACACTACACAGTGTACAGAGCCAGAAGCACACAGTTTCATTGATATCAGCACTACATAGTGTACAGAGCATGGAAAACACAGCTTCACTGATATCTGAATTACGCAGTGTACAGAGCCAGAAGCACACAGCTCCACTGATAACAGTACACAGTGTACAGAGCCAGAAGCACACAGCTTCACTGATATCAGCACTACACAGTGTACATAGCAGGAAGCACACAACTTCACTGATATCAGCAGTACACAGTGTACAGAGCCAGAGGCACACAGCTTCACTGATATCAGTAAACACAGTGTGCAGAGCCAGAAGCACACGGTTTCACTGATATCAGCAGTACACAGGGTAAAGAGCCG
The DNA here is from genome assembly GCA_947044405.1 of Leptodactylus fallax. Taxonomy (NCBI): domain Eukaryota; kingdom Metazoa; phylum Chordata; class Amphibia; order Anura; family Leptodactylidae; genus Leptodactylus; species Leptodactylus fallax. The sequence goes on along the minus strand of CAMRHE010000679.1, from coordinate 608,989 downwards.
GAAGCACACAGCTTCACTGATATCTACACTACACAGTGTACAGAGCCAGAAGCACACAGCTTCACTGATATTAGCAGTACACAGTGTACAGTGCAGGAAGCACACAGCTTCACTAATATCAGCATTACACAGTGTACAGAGCCAGAGGCACACAGCTTCACTGATATCAGTAGTACACAGTGTACAGAGCCGGAAGCACACAGCTTCACTGATAGCAGCAGTACACAGTATACAGAGCCGGAAGCACACAGCTTTATTGATATCAGCATACACAGTGTACAGAGCATGGAAAACACAGCTTCACTGATATCTGAATTATGCAGTGTACAGAGCCAGAAGCACACAGCTTCACTGATAACAGTACACAGTGTACAGAGCCAGAAGCACACAGCTTCACTGATATCAGCACCACACAGTGTACAGAGCCGGAAGCACACAGCTTCACTGATATCAGCACTACACAGTGTACAGAGCAGGAAGCACACAGCTTCAGTGAAATCAGCACTACACAGTGTACAGAGCCAGTAGCACACATCTTCACTGATATCAGCACTACACAGTGTACAGAGCATGGAAAATACAGCTTCATTGATATCTGAATTACACAGTGTACAGAGCCGAAAGCAGACAACTTCACAGATAGCAGCAGTACACAGTGTACAGAGCCGAAAGCACACAACTTCACTGAAATCAGCACTAAACAGTGTACAGAGCCAGAAGCACACAGCTTCACTGATATCAGCACCACACAGTGTACAAATTCAGTACCACACAGCTTCATTAATATCAGCATTACACAGTGTACAGTCATGGCCAAAAGTTTTGAGAATGATACAAATATTAATTTTTACAAAGTCTACTGCTTCAGTTTTTCTAATGGCAATTTGCATATACTCCAGAATGTTATAAAGAGTGATCAGCTTAACAGCAATTACTTGCAAAGTCAATATTTGCCTAGAAAATGAACTTTATCCCCCAAAACACATTTCAACATCATTGCAGCCCTGCCTTAAAAGGACCACCTAACATCGTTTCAGTGATTGCTCCATTAACACAGGTGTGGGTGTTGATGAGGACAGGGCTGGAGATCAATCTGTCATGATTAAGTAAGAATGACACCACTGGACACTTTAAAAGGAGGCTGGTGCTTGCCATCATTGTTTCTCTTCTGTTCTTCTGTTAGCCATGGTTATCTCTAAAGAAACACGTGCAGTCATCATTGCACTGCACAAAAATGGCCTAACTGGGAAGAGTATTGCAGCTAGAAAGATTGCACCTTAGTCAACAATCTATCGCATCATCAAGAACTTCAAGGAGAGAGGTTCCATTGGTGCCAAAAAGGCTCCAGGGCGCCCAAGAAAGACCAGCAAGCGGCAGGACCGTCTCTTAAAAGTGTTTCAGCTGCGGGATCGGGCTACCAGCAGTGCAGAGCTTGCTGAGGACTGGCAGCAGGCAGGTGTGAGTGCATCTGCACGCACTGTGAGGCGGAGACTCTTGGAGCAAGGCCTGGTCTCAAGGAGGGCAGCAAAGAAGCCACTTCTCTCCAGAAAAAACATCAGGGACAGACTGATATTCTGCAAAAGGTACAGGGAGTGGACTGCTGAGGACTGGGGTAAAGTCATTTTCTCTGATGAATCCCCTTTTCCATTGTTTGGAACATCTGGAAAACAGCTTATTCGGAGAAGAAGAGGTGAGCGCTACCACCAGTCTTGTCTCATGCCAACTGTAAAGCATCCTGAAACCATTCATGTGTGGGGTTGCTTCTCAGCCAAGGGAATCGGCTCTCTCACAGTCTTGCCTAAAAACACAGCCATGAATAAAGAATGGTACCAGAATGTCCTCCAAGAGCAACTTCTCCCAACCGTCCAAGAGCAGTTTGGCGCTCAACAATGCCTTTTCCAGCATGATGGAGCACCTTGCCATAAAGCAAAGGTGATAACTAAATGGCTCAGGGAACAAAACATAGACATTTTGGGTCCATGGCCTGGAAACTCCCCAGATCTTAATCCCATTGAGAACTTGTAGTCAATCATCAAGAGACGGGTGGACAAACAAAAACCAACAAATTCAGACAAGATTAAAGCATTGATTCTGCAAGAATGGACTGCTATCAGTCAGGATTTGGTCCAGAAGTTGATTGAGAGCATGCCAGGGAGAATTGCAGAGGTCCTGAAGAAGAAGGGTCAACACTGCAAATATTGACTTGCTGCATTAACTCATTCTGTCAATATAAGCTTCTGTTACTCATAATATGAATGCAATTATATTTCTGTATGTGATAAAAACATCTGACAAACACACATAAAAACCAGAGGGCAGCAGATCATGTGAAAATATAATATTTGTGTCATTCTCAAAACTTTTGGCCATGACTGTACAGAGCATGGAAAACACAGTTTCACTGATAACTGATTTACACAGTGTACAGAGCCAGAAGCACACAGCTTCACTAACATCAGCACTACACAGTTTACAGAGCCAGAAGTACACAGCTCCGTTGATATCAGGTCTACACAGTGTACAGAACCAGTAGCACACAGCTTCATTGATATCAGCACTACACAGTGTACAGAGCAGGGAGAACACAGCTTCACTGATATCAGCAGTACACAGTGTACAGAGCCAGAAGCACACAGCTCCACTGATATCAGCAGTACACATTGCACAGTGACAGCCAGAAGCACACAGCTCCACTGATATCAGCAGTACACAGTGTACAGAGCCAGAAGCACACAGCTTCACTGATCACACACTACACAGTGTACAAAGCCAGTACCACACAGCTTCATTGATATCAGCACTACACAGTGTACAGAGCATGGAAAGCACAGCTTCACTGATATCTGAATTACTCCAGTGTACAGAGCCAGAAGCACACAGCTTCACCGATAACAGTACACACAGTGTACAGAGCCAGAAGCACACAGCTTCACTGATATCAGCAGTACACAGTGTGCAGAGCGAGCAGCACCAGCTTCACTGATATCAGCACTACCACAGTGTACAGAGCCAGAAGCACACAGCTTCACTGATATCAGCAGTACACAGTGTACAGAGCCGGAGCAGCACACAGCTTCACTGATAGCTACGCTACACAGTGTACAGAGCCAGAAGCACACAGCTTCACTGATAGCAGGCCGGGCGGCGCTTTTTGATATCAGCACATACACAGTGTACAGAGCATGGAAAACACAGCTTCACTGATATCTGAATTACGCAGTGTACAGAGCCAGAAGCACACAGCTTCACTGATAACAGTACAGTGTACAGAGCCGGCACACAGCTTCACTGTTCCCGCCAACCCCTCACTTTCACACTACACATTCGCCATACACAGTGTACAGAGCCAGAAGCACACAGCTTCACTGATATCAGCACCACACATTCCTTCTCCCCCCCCCCTCCCCCTCCGTTCGTTCCTTCCTTGTTCCTCCTCTTCCCCTGCCTCCCCCCGGGCCCCTCCCCCAAGCCTTTCGGCCCCCCCGCCCCGGTCCCCGGGCGCCGTCCTCCCCCCCCCTCCCCCCCCCCCCCCTTCCGCCCCCCCTACACATTGTGTACAGAGCCAGAAGCACACAGCTTCACTGATATCAGCAGTACACAGTGTACAGAGCCAGAAGCACACAGCTTCACTGATATCTACACTACACAGTGTACAGAGCCAGAAGCACACAGCTTCATTGATATCAGCACTACATAGTGTACAGAGCATGGAAAACACAGCTTCACTGATATCTGAATTACGCAGTGTACAGAGCCAGAAGCACACAGCTCCACTGATAACAGTACACAGTGTACAGAGCCAGAAGCACACAGCTTCACTGATATCAGCACTACACAGTGTACAGAGCAGGAAGCACACAGCTTCACTGATATCAGCAGTACACAGTGTACAGAGTCAGAAGCACACAGCTTCACTGATATCAGCAGTACACAGTGTACAGAGCCAGAAGCACACAGCTTCACTGATATCAGCAGTACACAGTGTACAGAGCCAGAAGCACACAGCTTCACTGATATCAGCAGTACACAGTGTACAGAGCCAGAAGCACACAGCTTCACTGATATCAGCAGTACACAGTGTACAGAGCGGAAGCACACAGCTTCACTGATATCTAGTACAGAGAGCCAGCACACAGTGTACAGAGCCGCCACGCTGCTCTGATATCAGTACACAGTGTACAGAGCCGGAAGCACACAGCTTCACTGATATCAGCAGTACACAGTGTACAGAGCCGGAAGCACACAGCTTCACTGATATCAGCACCACATGTACACAGTGTACAGAGCCAAAAGCTCTGATATCAAACAGGGGGGCCACAGCTTCACTGATATCAGCAGTACACAGTGTACAGAGCCAGAAGCACACAGCTTCACTGATATCAGCAGTACACAGTGTACAGAGCCGGAAGCACACAGCTTCACTGATATCAGCAGTACACAGTGTACAGAGCCGGAAGCACACAGCTTCACTGATATCAGCAGTACACAGTGTACAGAGCCGGAAGCACACAGCTTCACTGATATCAGCAGTACACAGTGTACAGAGCGCCCGTGAGCGGAAGCACACAGCTTCACTGATATCAGCACCACACAGTGTACAGAGCCGGAAGCACACAGCTTCACTGATATCAGCACCACACAGTGTACAGAGCCGGAAGCACACAGCTTCACTGATATCAGCACTACACAGTGTACAGAGCCAGAAGCACACAGCTTCACTGATAGCAGCACCACACAGTGTACAGAGCCGGAAGCACACAGCTTCACTGATAGCAGCACCACACAGTGTACAGAGCCGGAAGCACACAGCTTCACTGATATCAGCAGTACACAGTGTACAGAGCCGGAAGCACACTACTGTCACTGTATATCAGCAGTACACAGTGTACAGAGCAGGAAGCACACAGCTTCACTGATATCAGCAGTACACAGTGTACAGAGCCGGAAGCACACAGCTTCACTGATATCAGCAGTACACAGTGTACAGAGCAGGAAGCACACAACTTCACTGAAATCAGCACTAAACAGTGTATAGAGCCAGAGGTACACAGCCTCACTGATATCAGTAGTACACAGCGTACAGAGCCAGAAGCAGACAGCTTCACTGATATCAGCACTACATAGTGTACACATCCAGTAACACACAGCTTGAAGTTTAGAGCAGAATCAAAGATTACCCCAAGGCTGGAGTAAGTGTGTAGCCAGTAACTTAGATAGCTCAGTTAGGGGGGCTCCAGACTGAGTTTCAGATGAGGTCTACTATCATGTTCTTGCTGCCCTATAGATTCACCACAAAGTATAGTAGACACTTACATGAGGCCTTTCGTTGAATAGCCGGAAGTGATATTTCAAAAACGAATGGATGTTTTTGTAAACATTTTTGTGTAACTCAGACTTTTCTGTTTTGTTGTGCAGACATTTAACATTACCCTCTGGATCTCTCTTCATGGCTAGAAGATATTTTAGATTATTCCTCCTGATTTTACCCTTTAGTTTTGGGTCGTTTCTATTGATCCGAATGTTGGACATTGAGAGACAGCTTCTATCGACCTTGAAAATAGAGACTCGTTCAGCACAACAGATCGCTATATTGAGTTCTAATTCCTCCGCCAGACACCACCCCCTGGTGTCTCCATACCCATACCCTTATAGGTTTTTAATGAACCCTCTAGAAAAATGTGAGAAGAGGAACCCCTTCCTAGTTCCCCTGGTGATCGGAGAGAGTCACAATGTAAAAGCTAGAGATGCGATCCGTAAGACCTGGGGGAACGAAAGTAGCTATCGAGATGTTGACGTCATCAGGATCTTCTTGGTTGGCGTCTCTCCCGTTATGACTGCCGCTATACAGAGGGTCCTCGAAGAGGAAAGTGCCATTTATGGGGACATTGTTCAACAAGACTTCTTGGATACCTACAATAATCTAACTCTGAAAACTCTATCGGGAATGGAATGGGTGACAAAATTTTGCCCTAACGCCTCTTACGTGATGAAGGTGGACAATGACGTCTTTGTCAATGTCAACTATCTGGTCCACCAACTTCTCCATCCAGAACTTCCACCTCGTAGGAATTATGTAACCGGGATAGTCGTGGAAAACACCTTACCTAGTAGAGAAAACTATAGCATTTGGTACCTACCTGAAGAAATCTACCCCTCAAAAATATTCCCCCCATATCCTGCCGGTCCCGGTTACGTACTATCTGGTGACGTGGCCAAGAAGGTCTACGAAGTGGCCCAAGAGATTCTGGTTTTCAATATAGAGGATGCCTTTATTGGGGTATGCCTGTACAAAATGAAAATTTCACTAACTCCGCCTCCTAAAAATGTATTCCATGGGCTGAGAATTGGTTACAATTCCACTGTCTTCAGTAATCTTGTCATGGCCCACCATTTTAAGAATGAGGACTTGCTGATATTGTGGTCAGACTTGAGGAACAGTAATGTAATGCAATGACGAATAAGGAGGTTCCCTTGATATCAGAGGGTGGTCCTACTCTGATCTCTCTCGATCACTGTTAGGACCGCCCACTGGACTCCTAAGCCCAGGATGAGCAGAGATTTTATTGAATAAATTACCAGTTCTACTGAATCTTTTCCCACAAACCTATATATCAATCTGCTCAGCATCTTCTGCTCTATAACATGATGGCTGCCATTTGCACTGTATTTTCAATGTCATCGGTTCCCTTTAAGACAACCCCAGTTCATATTTCATACTAGGGCATGGGTACATCATATGAACCACAGTGGAGAGTGGTAAGAGCGGCTACCATCCACATAGATCTAGCCCATATATACCTCAGCTTCCTATGAGTGTGGCATGTGGAGAAAACAATATTAGGGCTACGTGCAGCCACATTTTGATCTGGGTTTTAAAGGGGTTTTTCGGGAGTTACATATCGATGACCTACACTTAGCATTTGAGTGAGCATTGCTTCCTTTTTGCTAAATGCCAAACACAGCGCCATACATTGTATAGTGGCCGTGCTTGGTATTGCAGCTCAGTCCCATCCAATTAAATGGGACTGAGCTGCAAACAGACCTTGTGATAAAATAATATGACATCACTGGCCTAAACACTACTGCCGCTTTGAGCAGCTGATCTGCGGGTTCCCAGGTTCCCAGACCCCCACTGTTTAGATATTGATGACCTATAATAAGGTAGGTAGAGGGAGCAGATAATACTTGACTGCAGGATCTCACCACACACAGGGACTGTAACCATGGAGATGCATTGCTTTGCACAGGAGCTGTATACACAAAACGGTAGAATATTATTAAAGGGGTTTTCTGGGACTTATTAATTGATTACCTATCCTTACGTTCAATTAAAGATCGGCAGGGTTCTGACACTTGGACCCCAGCCAATCAGCTGTTTGAAGAGGCTTCAGGCTCTTTTCTACTTACAAAGCACAGCGCCGTGCATTTGTATAGTGGCTGTGCATGGTATTGCAGCTCAACCCATTCACTTGAATGGGACTGAGCTGCAATCAGGCCATTTGACTAATGAGCATGATGTCACATGGCCTGTGAAGTAGAGCATCGATTCAAACAGGTGTTCAACAGGGGTGCCAGGTGTCGGACCGCCACAGATCTTCAGATATCCAAAGGATAAGTCATCATTCAAAACAATACTGGAAAATCCCTTTAATTAAAGACAAGTTGTCGCTTTCTTTTTGCCTTTCAATGCACTGGAGCAAAAGATAAAAACATGGTAGAGAAAATGTACAGACAATGAAAACTTTATTTATAATACTATAATATATTATGTGATAATTATTATTTATTCATTTGTGACCTCACGTAAATAAACTTATAGTTGTCACTTTGCTTTATATAGTTACATGTCCTAAGATAATACCAAAGATGGCGCTCTTACTGAGCCATCTATGAAAATCGGAAGAAAAGCCAAAAATATGTAGCTCCTCATTTGAACACCAGGTGTCACTGTTGTAGATCCTGGTTTTATTTAACATTTCTACTTTTCACTGCCATCTACAGGTGACACTAGGTACTACAGGCCAACACGTCACAATACTGGGCATGATGATAAGATGAAAAAAAAAATAAATGCCTTAAGTCCCACAAGGGGATCAGTGTGTTACAGCGCAAAGATAACGACAAACAATACAACTGCAGGAAGCCGGTGGGGCTTACATATGCGACAGACGATAGGCGTGGAGGGGGGGGAAAAGGGGGTTGCGGGGCCGCTGTCGGGTGGTGGCCGCGGTGGGGGGGCGGGCCCTCCCGGGTGGGGTGGCTGGTGGGCGGCTCTGCTGGGTGGGTTTTTGTGGGTGGCGTCCTTGTCCCCCACCTACTCGTCTATACACATCTATAGATCTGCTCCACTACGCCTCCAGGTGGCACCGCATACTACGTGCGGACACTAAACAATGTCAAGTCCTGATGTTGTTTAGCATCTGTACATAGTGTGCAGCACCCCCTGTCATCCAAAAACCAAACTGTGCTCCAAAATAGCGCTCCTTCCCTTCTGTGCCCGGCTGCGCCCAAACAGCAGCTTATACCCACATATGGCATTAAGTATGTTACCCTGGGTACACCAGTGTCATACATGTGGGCATAAACTGCCATTTGGGCACACAGCAGGGGGCAGATGTGAAGGAGCGCTATATTTTGGAGCGCAGATTTATATTGTTGGTTTTTGGACGCCATGTCACATCTGCAGAGACCCTAAAATTGCCCCTACAAAATGGGGGTCACTTCTTGGGTAATTCCAATTTACTGCCACCTCCAGGGCTCTGCAAAAACAACATGGCGACCAGAAAGTCCCTCTAAGGCTGAGGCCCCACGTTGCGGAAACGCAGCTTTTTTTGTTGCAGATTTTGCTGCGGTTTTTTGAGCCAAAGCCAGGAGTGGATTGAGCAGAAGGGAGAAGTCTAAGAACTTCCTATATATTTCCCATTCCTTTTGTAGCCATTCTTGGCTTTGGCTCAAAAAACCGCAGCAAAATCTGCAACATAAAAAGCTGCGTTTCCGCAACGTGGGGGCTTAGCCTAAATCTGTACTCTGAAAGCTAAAAAGCGCAGTGCTCCTTCCCTTCTGATCCCTGCTGTGTGCCCAAGCAGCAGTTTATTTACATCCACATATACAACTTTTTGTACCCGGGATAGCCCACTTAATACTTGTCTCTGGTGACACAAAGTGGGTACAACATATTGGGCACTGAAATTGAATATTTCTGTCAAAATTTCAATTTTCACTTTGTACATTCATTTTTGGGAAGCAGTCTTGGGCTCAAAATGATAATACCCCTTGATACATTCCTTGAGGGGTGTAGTTTCTAAAATGAGGTCACTTTTTGGGGGTTTCCATTGTATTAATAATAGGGGCTCTGCAAATGCGACATGCCACCTCAAAACTATTCCAGCAAAATCTGCCCTCCAAAATCCAAATAGCGCTCTTTCCACTCTGAGGCCCACCATGTACCCCTACAGCAGATTACACTCACTTATGGGGCTGATAGAATCTGTGGGGTCAACATGCTCAGCATACCCCTTGATAAATTCCTTGCGGGGTCTACCTGCTGGTTTATAGGCTTCCAGAATAGTAAATTTGATCCATCCAGCCAAAAAGTCTTTAGAGGACTTAAACCCTTTTCCTGGCACCCCTGATCTTCAGAAGAAGGCGAACAGTGGGTGCAAAGATTAGAAGAAGAATTTTCCGGAAGATGCTGAAGGCAAACAATAGATCGCCCAGATTTGTGCTTACACTTAGTAGAAGATGTCCGAGGACTAGCAGGAGAGGCTTAGTATAGACAAATCCTCTATTAGGGTATGTTCACACTGCTGTTCAAATCTGCTTCAGGAATCGGGAAACATTTTTTTTTCGGTTTGATGTGGTTTTTGTCGTAGTTTTTGCCACAGTTTTTTACTCCGGCACACTGTATGGACCTGGAAACTTCCCTTTAAAAAAAACATTTGCAGTTTTTGCCAAAACCCCAACGCATCAAACAAAGTGTTGCGTTTTATCCTCCCCTCATTGATTTCAATGGGTTTTTCAAAGCAGAATCCTCCTGAAGATAGGTCATGGATGCCTCAAAATTAGCCTGCAAAAAACTCTGTGTGAACATACCCTTATAGACACTCTGAGGGTCCAGCTGCCAGACACCAGCGCACCGGCCCTCGTGTCCATGCGTCAGCTCCTTCCTGGAGTTATCAAGACAAAGTCTCTGCGCATGCGCATCAGCGCAGAAGAGGGCGTGACACTCTGGCAAGCACAGGCCGGGAAGAATATACGACTCCATCGCACATGCAGCGGAGGAACAGTTGCTTCAAAGTCTAACCAGCTCATCCGAGCTGGGATTACAGTTAGTGCCTAAGCTCCACAAGGGAACATACCTCAAGGTGCGATTAACTTATCCGAGAGCCCCTCAGATATAACCTGGGCTAGAAAAACTCATAATTTTTTTTTTTTATCCTATGTAACTTCCTTTTTATTATAAAGCAGGCTGTAACATTCTCCTTAGCAACCTCTAACTGAGCTGTTACTAGGAAAGTCCATACACATTTCTATTGTGAATATGTAAAATTAAAGCATTTACCATAGGGGGGGATGGTCACTTCACATGGCTGTATCTCCGGTTTTATACCACCTAGAAAAATCAGTTCTTGCAAAAAAAAAAAAAAAAAAAAAAAAAAAAACAATTAATTTAAAAAATTATTAAAATAAATAAAAAAAAAAAAAAAAAAAAAAAACAACTAAAAAAAAAAAAAACAAAAAGAAAAAAAAAAAAAAAAAAAAAACACCTTTTTTTATAAAATAAAAAAAAATTAAATTAATTATTATATTATAAAAATATTTTTTTCCCACCCCCCCCCCAAAAAAAAAAAAAATTTTTTTTTTTTAAATATATATAAAAAAAAAAAGGGGTTTTTTTTTTTAAAACACCCTTTTTAAAAAAAAAACTCCCCCCCCCCCCCCTTTTTTTTTTTTCCCTTTTTGCAGGGGCACTTTTTTTTTCCCCCCCCCCCCCTTAAAAAAAAAAAAAAATTTTTTTGCGATATAAGATAAACTGCCACGTAGTATTATCTGGAAGATCCCATCTTACCTATACACTTCGCCAGACTTTCGAGCACACTTTAAGACCAATTGAGCAAATTTTGTAGATGACAATATGGAACATAACTGAGGATCTTCCACTCTTTTGGGCAGCCTCCAAGATGGTGATGCAGGGTCACGTGATCAACTACGTGAGTCATCTCCGCAAATATCATTCCAAACCCTACAGAAAGTACAACGGGATCACATAGCAAATCCGTCCGAGGAGAACGCAAAGATCAGGCTAGGGTCAAGAAAAATGGCACACCATGGCCATACAAAACAAACAATATAGAGTGGGGTAACCAAGAGAGACCCCTCCTGCTAAACTCACACAACCTCCACCTATGCAGGGCCATATTCTGAGCCTTTATTGTGTGGGGGGCAGTGATGGGGGCTAATATCCTGTGAGGGATAGACTCAATGTGGCCTGTTGCCTACAATTCTGGTTTTCACTTGTTTTTCTTTGTATACTTGTACCTACACTATGTTTTCTTTGATGTTTACTATGTTTATATTACTGCAATATTTCAATAAATTGCTTTGAAACTAAAAGGTTGCAGGTTCAAGCCCCCTAGGGGGGATAATAAAATGTAAGTGTTTAAAAAAAAATAAAAAAATGATCCCCCTTTTCCCTAGATTTTAAATAAATAAATTTATCAACAAATTATTTATCGCTGTGTCTGAAAAAGCCCGGTCTACAAACATATAAAAGTATTTTTCCTAGACAGTGAACGCCGTAGCAGAAAAAAAATTAAAAAGAACCGAACCACCGTTTTTTCACCATTTCACCTCCCATAAAAATTTAAATAAAAAGAAATTGAAACATCAGACATTCCCCAAAATGGTATAAATAATAAGTACACCTGGCCCAGCAAAAATATGCCTTATGCAGTCCCATACATGGAAATATAAAAAAGTTATGGGTCAGATTATGGCGCCTCCAATAAATGTTTTTTTTTTTTTTGTTAAGTTTTGGATTTTTTTTAAGGGGTTAAAATGTAAAAAAACTATATAAATTTGGTATCCCCGGAATCGTACCGACCTATAGAATACAGGTGACAGGTCATTTTGGCTGCAAAATGAACGTTGTAAAAAAGGAAGCCGGTAAGAAAGTCACACAAATGCAGTTTTTCTCCAATTCTACTCCATTCTGAATTTTTTCTGTTTACCACTACTTCATACGGAATACTAAATGGTACCACTATGAAGTACAATTTGTCACACAAACATTAAGCCATCATACGGCTCTGCGAGTGGAAAAATAAAAAAGTTATGGCTTTTGGAAGGCGGGGAGTCAAAAATGAAAATTGAAAAATGTCACCGGCGGGAAGGGGTTAATATGTAATACTTGTTTCTGTGCTGTTTTGTAAAACTAAAATTTTTTTAATAAACACAAGCTGAAAAAAAAAATACCGGCATTCTATATGAAAAAGTTAAAGGATACGGCAGCTTGCTAGTGGTTTCCAGGCAGCAAGCAGAAGAAAAATAAGAACAATGAGAGACTATCAAGGGGGTTACTATTGAGGGTTTATAGTTAGTAACACCTAATATTTTATATAGTTTCAGTCCATATCCTATATATCTTGCCCCCTTAACTGACCCCCACACAGTACATTGTCCCATTTTATGGCCCACACACAATACATTCTCCCCTTTTACGGTCCCCACATTAGGCCATTACCTGTTGGATCATGCCAATAAGTAATGATCGATATTCACTCACCCATCCCCACTCCTGCTCAGGGCCACCTCCACTTCGGCCTAAAGGGGATACTGTACACAAGTCCGGACAGCGAACCACGTCCTGATGGTATTAATCACTGTATTTTGGTATTATTTATATGGTGGTATTATTCTCTGTATGGCAATATTATTTATTTAATGTATGGTGGTATTAATCTCTGTATGGTGGTATTAATCACTGTATAATGGTATTATTTAGTTAATATAGGGTGGTATTAATCACTATATGGCAGATCAATTTAGTTATTGTATGGTGGTATTAATGCCTGCGTGGTGGTATTATTTCGTTACTGTATGGTGGTATTAATATATGTGGGGTGGTATTATTTAGTTAATGTATGGTGGTATTAATCATTGTATAATGGTATTATTTAGTTAATATAGAATGGTATTAATCACTATATGGCAGAACTATTTAGTTACTGTATGGTGGTATTAATGTCTGTGTGGTGGTATTATTTAGTTAATGTATGGTGGTATTATTTAGTTAATATAGAGTGGTATTAATCACTATATGGCAGAACTATTTAGTTACTGTATGGTGGTATTAATGTCTGCGTGGTGGTATTATTTACTTAATGTATGGTGGTATTAATTTCTGTATGGTGGTATTATTTAGTTTATATATGGTAGGATAATTCAGTGAAAGTATTGTGGTATAATTTCTTCCCTGTGTGATGGTAGTATTCAGTGATTGTATGATGTTATTAGTCACTGTATGGTGGTTTTATTTAATTAAATGACTCTATGTTGGTATTATTTGTTCACTGCTTGCTGTGTATAAGTATATGGCGGTATTTTTCAATTACTGTTTGGTGGTCTTACACAGTAATTTATGGCGTCTTATTCAGTTTCAGTACACTTTTTTGGTGGATATATAACGGTATTAGCAACTCTATGATGGTATTTTTCCATCACTATATTGTGATATTATTTATCCATTATGTGATGACATTATTTAGTCACGGTGCAGTACTATTGATCAGTCACAGTGTGGCGGTATTATTCACTTATTTAATGTTTGGCAGTATTAATAATTTATTGTATGGTGTCCGCTAATTTTTGGTGCCGCTATGTAATTTGGTGATAACATGATGGACAGTGGTGACATGTTGGACAGTACTTGACCCCTGGTTGTGGTGATGAAGAAGAGGCGGATTAGGAAGTAAAGGGGAGCGATAATGACGCTCATCACATCAAACAACCACTTGTACAGCCAACATACTTGTTTAATAATATGGCCTCACATACATCACCGTCATTCAGTGTCCTTTGTTATTCCGTTCTATGAAACCCAAATGCCTCTGAATACAGGCGCTTTGAGGAATGCTGATTCTGCAGGTTCCTTCCAAAATCCACCCCTTCCCCCTCTCGTATTTTCAGCCAGTTATACTGGATATAGCAGAGCCGGGTGATGCCATCGCCTGTATTTACTCTGACCTGATACACTTTTCCAGCATGTTCTACCCCTACATTCATGAGAGAAGCTGCAAATGTGGTAAGTGATGTCTGTAATGTCTGGGGCGCTACGAAGACTTGGAACATAAAGTATAGACGCAGAGGTACAATAAGACTAGAAATCCCATGTCTTTTATGTCCCAGGCACTCAGTTTTGTCACATTTACATGGAAAGTGAAGTAGGAGAAGTTAGCTACCTCCTGTCTCTCAATAAACTGGAGTGTAGGAAAGGGGAGGCGAGCCTTGGTTTCCTATCACCAGTATCTATGGCATGACTATAGGATGTACCAGTATTTATGGCATGACTATAGGATGTACCAGTATCTATGGAGTGTCTATAGGACGTACCAGTATTTATGTTGTATCTATAGGACGTATCAGTATTTATGGCGTGTCTATAGGATGTACCAGTATTTACGGTGTGCATGTATATGACGTACCAGTATTTATGGGAAGCCTATGATATCTACCAGTATCTATCACGTATCTATAGGACATACCAGTATTTATGGAGTGTCTATAGGACGTACCAGTATCTATGGCGTGACTATAGGACATACCAGTATCTATGGCGTGACTATAGGACATACCAGTATCTATGGCGTGACTATAGGACGTACCAGTATTTACGGTGTATCTATATGACGTACCAGTATTTATGGGAAGCCTATGATATCTACCAGTATCTATCAGGTATCTATAGGACATACCAGTATTTATGGAGTGTCTATAGGACGTACCAGTATCTATGGCGTGACTATAGGACGTAGCAGTATTTACAGTGTATCTATAAGACGTTCCAGAATTTATGGCTTGTCTATATGACGTACCAGTATTTATGGGATGCCTATGCTATCTACCAGTATCTATGGTGTATCTATAGGATGTACTAGTATTTATGGTGTGTCTATAAGATGTACCAGTATTTATGGTGTGTTTATAGGACGTACCAGTATTTATGCCTTGTCTATAGAACGTACCAGTATTTATGAGGTGCCTGTGGGATGTACCAGTATTTATGGGATGTCTATATGAAGTACTTGTATTTATGAAATGCCTATGATATGTACCAGTATATATGGCGTATCTATAAGACGTTCCAGTATTTATGGCATGTTTATAGGATGTACCAGTATTTATGGCTTGTCTATATGACGTACCAGTATTTATGGGATGCCTATGATATGTACCAGTATCGATCGCATATCTATAGGATGTGCCAGTATTTATGGCGTATCTATAAGACGTTGAAGTATTTATGTCTTGTCTACAGGACATACCGGTATTTATGGCGTATCTACAGGACATTCTGGTATTTATGGCGTATCTATAGGATGTACCAGTATTTATGTCTTGCCTACAGGACATACCGGTATTTATGGCGTATCTACAGGACATTCCGGTATTTATGGTGTATCTATAGGATGTACCAGTATTTATGGCGTATCTATAGGATGTACCAGTATTTATGGCGTATCTATAGGATGTACCAGTATTTATGTCTTGTCTACAGGATGTTCTGGTATTTATGGCGTATCTACAGGACATTCCGGTATTTATGGCATATCTATAGGATGTACCAGTATTTATGGCGTATCTATAGGATGTTCCAGCATTTATGTCTTGTCTATAGGATGTACTGGTATTTATGGCGTGTTTACAGGATGTTCTGGTATTTATCGTGTATCTACAGGACTTGCCAGAAATGTCTATTGTGTTCCACCGCTAGGACACCCATCGATCAGGAAATCATGGTGGGTCTGGTTCCCCCTGATTTCCCGTAGCAGCACTCTTCTGAGCAATGCTCACATACTCCCCATTCCTCCGATCCAGCATTGGGTACCCTTTTTTCTTTCCGTCGACGAAATCGAAGTGGCTCACATGACTGCTATATCCAAACCCTGGCCTCAGCAGTCACATGTCGAGCACCGGTGACATATCTACTACTCAGGGGTAGTTATCGATTCTTTTTTAATTTGAACCCAACCCAGGACCCAAAACCCCTTTAATATAGTGGACCTTTAATAGGAGTACAAACCTGATGCAGAGCAATGCAGAGATAATCATCTTTTAATGGATATGCAAATCAGCCTGCAAGCGCACCGAGGGCGGGGCCTTATTTCCCAAATTTGCCCATAAATCACTGTATGTGCTCCAGCTCTCCTCTGGACGCCGTCCCTTTATCTGTGAAGGACATTTCCATCCTCTGTTTGCCGCACAGACATCTGTAGGTAAATCCGGCTGATTTCCATATCCATAAATACATGACTATCTCTGCATTGCCTCATCGCGACGTGGCCATACAGGTAGGTTTCTGCTCCTATTAAAGACCCCTACATGACACTATTATTGGTGTGGGGACCTGATACATTCCCTTTAAGTGTTTTAACCCATGAGTCTAGCAGACAAATTGGTGACGTATGTAACTTAAATCGATAAGGAAAGCCTCTTCCAACTCTAGCCGCCAAACTGCAGTGTAAAGCATGGAGGAGGCAAAAATACATCATCCGAAACCTCCAGCAGCATTGAAGGGTCAGGAATAGTCAGTGCAGCTGAGTCGGAGTCGCCGATCATAATCTTAAGTTTTCAATACCTTAAAGTTGCCTCAAGATTTGAAAACTTCCTCTAAGTTAACTATTACCTACCGAGAATTGCGTACATAACGTTTTGGCCACAACTTCCTTCTTTGTGCAGATATTTGCGAAGCTCCGAGCTGCAAGTAACTAATGCATACACGGGAACTGAACGCCGGGTGTAGTTTAACCCATCTCTTGCCAGGTGATGTTATTTCCTATACCTTTCACAGCAGCAGGAGCACGTTTCGATGCTTTAGTCCATCGCTTACACTGTATGTTGTAGTGTTGGCAGCACTACCCCCTAGACTGTAGGGTGAATGATGTTACGTGCCAGAATGGAAGCACCCCCTACAGGCTGACAGAATATGTTTCGTGTAGGTGCCGTCGCCAGCACTTCACTTCCCCACATTTGTATGTATCTACAAGAGCCAACGAAAGCTACGCTCCAAGATGAGTCTTCAGCTATAAGTAAGAGCCCCTTGGCATCTATGAAGATGTCAGTAGGAACTTCTGCATCGTCAGTTCACTTGATGTTATTTTGCTGCCTGGAAACCATCAGCAAGTTGTTGTCGACAGATCTTTTATTCGTATTATATCTGTCGGCTGGGTATGGACCGCACGTGCAGTACGCCGGTGGTCGGAGCAGCGACTTGTAGGTATGATATTTTTGTCTGGATATCTCCTTAAATAACCGCCATTAATATATTAACCATTTCATGACCGGGACATTTTCCCCGGTTCGTCGCGACTGGACACACGTCCACGTACATGGGGCTTTGAGAGCTGCAACAATTTTTTCAAATCATTTTTTGGTAGGATATATTTTAATATTTTTGCAGTTTTTTTTTCTTTTAATATCATTTTTTGATTTTTAATATCAGAATAAATATGTAGAAAAAACTGGGAGGAAAAAAAAAAGTCTGTTTCTCATATTTTACATTTTTTTTTTAAATGGTTTTCCTTCTCATAGTTTTGTGTCACCAGGGGAGGGAAGAGAATGATGTGGTAGAGGCATTATTTTTGTTTTCAATTTTTTTTTGTGTTCCTCCCCGACCCTATAAGGTCATAATGGGGGAGGGGAATAATTAACTTTTTTTTAGCTGATTGACCTTTAAATGGGGCTGACATATTAGCCCCAGTTAATGAAGGATAACATCCTCCTAGTATACCCTGCAGGGGTATATGGGCCCTCTAGGACCCAGCAGCTCCTGCAGTACCCGAAACCTTCATGGTATCTTCCATAGTGTATGCTGTGCTCATTGAACGCATACAACAATCGGTAAGGCACAGATAGTAATAAATTGTCCCAGCCTTCTCTCCGGCTGTCACTGACAGCTGACTCCCCGGTTCTGCAAGGATAAACAAGTATGTCCTTGAAGAGTTAATTGCCGACAGCCCAGACATATCAAGTCATTGGGCAGTCGGCAAGGGGTTAAAGGATTTGTTTAAAATAATATGAACATGGCTGAATTTTTCAGAAACAGCGCCACTCTTGTCCATAGGTTGTGTCTGGAAACTGCAGCTCAGTCACATTCACTTTAACCCTTTCATTGCTAGGGGAGTCTAGAAATTTTGCACCTCCGGTAGCCAGAGTAATTTTCACAGTTTTGAGATGGACAAATCAAACCTAAATTGCAACATTAAAAAATCATCCAACCCCCCCATACCTATATATTTTCTTAAAGTAGACACTTGCAGCATTGTCAAAATGCCACTTGGTACGGTATAGAAACAAGCACCTTCATGCAATTTTGATTTAAAGTGAATGTTTTATTAAAAAAAAAAAATGCAAATAAATGTACAGTGAAAAAAAGTATTTAGTCAGCCACCAATTGTGCAAGTTCTCCCACTTACAAAGATGAGGCCGGCCTGTAATTGTCACCATAGGTAGACCTCAACTATGAGAGACAAAATGAGAAAACATATCTAGAAAATCACATTGTCTGATTTTTAAGGAATTTATTTGCAAATTATGGTGGAAAATAAGTATTTGGTTCATCTCAATACTTTGTTATATTTCCTTTGTTGGCAATGACAGAGGTCAAATGTTTTCTGTAAGTCTTCACAAGGTTGGCACACACTGTTGCTGGTATGTTGGCCCATTCCTCCATGCAGATCTCCTCTAGAGCAGGGATGTTTTGGGGCTGTCGCTGGGCAACACGGACTTTCAACTCCCTCCAAAGGTTTTCTATGGGGTTGAGATCTGGAGACTGGCTAGGCCACTCCAGGACCTTGAAATGCTTCTTACGAAGCCGCTCCTTCCTTGCCCTGGCGGTGTGCTTGGCATCATTGTCATGCTGAAAGACCCAGCCACGTTTCATCTTCAATACCCTTGCTGATGGAAGGAGGTTTGCACTCAAAATCTCACGATACATGGCCCCATTCATTCTTTCATGTACACGGATCAGTCGTCCTGGTCCCTTTGCAGAGAAACAGCCCCAAAGCATGATGTTGCCGCCCCCATGCTTCACAGTAGGTATGGTGTTCTTTGGATACAACTCAGCATTCACTCTCCTCCAAACACGACGAGTTGTGTTTCTACCAAACAGTTCTACTTTGGTTTCATCTGACCATATGACATTCTCCCAATACTCTTCTGGAACATCCAAATGCTCTCTAGCAAACTTCAGACGGGCCCGGATATGTACTGGCTTAAGCAGGGGGACACGTCTGGCACTGCAGGATCTGAGTCCCTGGCGGCGTAGTGTGTTACTGACGGTAGCCTTTGTTACGTTAGTCCCAGCTTTCTGCAGGTCACTCACTAGGTCCCCCCGTGTGGTTCTGGGATTTTTGCTCACCGTTCTTGTGATCATTTTGACCCCATGGGGTGAGAGCTTGCGTGGAGCCCCTGATGGAGGGAGATTATCAGTGGTCTTGTATGTCTTCCATTTTCTAATTATTGCTCCCACAGGTGATTTATTCACACCAAGCTGCTTGCCTATTGCAGATTCAGTCTTCCCAGCCTGGTGCAGGGCTACCATTTTGTTTCTGGTGTCCTTCCACAGGTCTTTGGTCTTCACCATAGTGGAGTTTGGAGTGTGACTGTTTGAGGTTGTGGACAGGTGTCTTTTATACTGATAACAATGTCAAACAGGAGCCATTACTACAGGTAATGAGTGGAGGACAGAGGAGCCTCTTAAAGAAGAAGTTACAGGTCTGTTGTAGGTGACCAAATACTTATTTTCCACCATAATTTGCAAATAAATTCTGTAAAAATCAGACAATGTGATTTTCTGGATTTGTTTTCTCATTTTGTCTCTCATAGTTGAGGTCTACCTATGATGACAATTACAGGCCGGCCTCATCTTTTTAAGTGGGAGAACTTGCACAATTGGTGGCTGACTAAATACTTTTTTCCCCACTGTATATTATGTGAGTATGTGAACCAGAGGGCGCTATTGAGCGACCCAGGCCCAGGCCAGAAAAGGCTCTCAGCCACGCCTTTGGGTGGGGCGCATAACTCCAGAAGGCTGGAGTATCCTGCAGGGAGCAGGAGATGGTGGACCAGCCAAGGACAGATAGACAGTCTGTCCCAGAAGGGCTGAGGTCCACAGGGGACTGTGGCTGGAGCTGGGCAGTAATCAGGCTAGTTAGGGGCTAAAGGAGTCCGTTAGTGCCCTAACTGTGGCCTAGATTTTTGTTGTTTTGTTATGTTGCATGTAAGCTGAATAAAGCCGGTTTATTTTTTACACTTGGACCGTCTGAGCGCTATCTATCCGGCGCCCAGTACCACGAACCACTGCTGTCCGGACCAGGAGTCTGCCGCCATTTTGAGACTAATCCCCCCAAGTTGTCACAATTAGTTGCCAAAAGTGGAAACCAAACAAAAAGTTATATCCACCAAACCTCCTAAAAATAAGAGAGCAACATGTGCAGAGTCCATTCATATCACTAAGGCCTACACCTTCATGCACATGTCTTCAGAAAATCACTAGAACTGGAAGGAAAAAAAAATCTGCTTTGAAGTTGGAAATGTTAAAAAAGTATCATCCTACAAAATGTAGGGATTACACACCGTGGAAAGCAAGTGAACCACTAAGCCCTATATATTTTTTAAAAGTAGACAACCTGAAGATTACATGTGTCTCAATGGGTTATCAATAGCCATGTCCACCTCCATGTAACTTTGTGACAAACACAAATATTTTTTTTTAAAAATGCACTAAAACATATATTTGCACCTAAAACTCCTATTCAATCTTATATTCACACACAAAATACATTTAAAATAAAAGATCAAGGTGTAGACAATTTATATATACCACAAACATCAGCTACAACAAGAGCTTGTACTCTCAAAAACACTGATAAATAAGACAAGCAAGATTTTGCTGTTAATCACTAACATGTTAAAAATCTATACTGCACCTAGCAAACTGTGACTGTGATACCAAAACCTAACTTTTTTGAGATTGCACAGCATACCGTATATAAAAACACAACTTAATATTTCATATATACAACCACCTTCATGCAACTTTGCAGCAAACAGAGATTGTAAGCAAAAATTGCACAAAAATTCAAATTTGCCACTACAGTGCATGCTCAAGCAGTCCCTTTCTGCAAACAAAATGTACTTTATAAAAAAACTGCAATATGTGAGGAATTCATACATACCACACATATATATATATATTTACAGGTGTGGGTGTTAAAGAAACGCCAAAATCGCAGAAATGCACCAACCAATTTTGTGCATGCAAATTAAATAGGAGTTTACATAAAATATAATTTTCTATCCCCCTATAAAAATTGTAGCAATTTATGCGTTCATCTCTAGTGATACTTGTATTGCTATTATTTTAGTGTGTAACGGATATCGCTAGAGGCGAATTTTACTCTATAAAGATCAGGTATGGACAGGACAGGGATTGGGTGAAATGTAAACTTTATTGATGACTTTGTGCATGTGTTGTGTAAGTGTTTGGTGCAACTCTTTTAGCGCTGCGACCAATGGTAAACATCTGGATCACTGCGCCAATAAACTTCCTAATTATGTTCAGAGGGGTATTATTAGTATAATGTTGTACCGTGTTAGTCATAGAAAGTAGTGGAAGTGTGAGGGTCACAAATCACCACCTGATAGCAAACAGATAACAGCAAGAATTACTGATCCCTCCGTCACGCACCACAAGTTTCCAGATTGTTTATTTCCTGACCTGTTGTAAATAACTTCTCTACTTATATTGCATTTTGTTATTTTTAAAGATTCTAAGATCCTTTGAAGGTCCATGTCTTTTGTGTATAAAAAGTCTGTGAATTTTCAGTTTCTAGTATTACACCATGTCTGAAGAAGAGAGCTAGTACTATCAAATATACTCAGTTAGCCTCTAAAAGGTATCGCCTGATTTCTTCACTCTTCCAGAGGGGCATTATATAAGAATACCCCTCTAGTAAAGCTGAGAGGGGTATTACATTATCCCTGTATGTGACAAAAGTACAGTATGGAGAGGGGATAACATGGACAGAAGTCCCTGCTATCCCCCCCTGGGGTCACATACAGGTTATGCACAGATGATGATGATGATTTCTCATCTCTGTGCAGTCTGCAGGGCAGCTCCTCCCCCCCCCCTCCTCCTCCTCCTCCTATCGCAGCTCTTAAGATGCTTCCTGAGACAGGAGGGGGGATGACATTTTAGAGCCCCATATCTCAGGATTCATTAGAAGTATTAAGGATTCATCTTTAAAATGATACCAAGATATTCGTGATAGCCCTTACAAATTTGGAGCGAATCGCTGTTAAAAATGCTGTCGGGAATTGAGATCTGCAATGGGATCTCAATGCCGAATAGCATTTTCAACAGTGAATCGCTGAACTATAAGAGCTATCATGAAGATCTTGGTATCATTTTAAAATCTTCTTAATAATCCTAATGGATCCTGAGATATTGGAATTAGAATAAGGACCTATTAGATATGTGCTTGGCTACAGAAGTGCCACCCTGGGATGGACGTATAAATATGTGGCTGGCAGGTAAAGGATTAAAGGAGCTGAGCTACAATCCAAGGACAACAGTGGCGCGGTTTCTGAAAAAAATACTAAATAATGTTCATTTTAATGGGCTGAAATTTGAGGATGTTAATACACATCAGCCACTATAGTGCCTCTAATTGCTGCTGTCACTAATGATTGCCAGCCTGCTTGTTGATGGTTTCCAGACAGCAACAGATGTCTTCCCACAGAGACTAGAAATGAACTGAAAATTGAATTAAAAGACTATAATGGTAGTGAACATATAAATCTCCATTAGTGTATATAGAGTATGTATGGAGGCGTTCATGGACAAAGAGAGGTAAGTGAAAATCGTCTGGTTACCTGCTTGAGTAACCCAGTGGCTAAAAGCCCCTAAGGTTGCGGACCTCATAGCAGCTACTACGGCTGCTTTGTCAGTAGTTACATCCCTGATATGAGGCTAGTCGCTTGTGAAAACCCACGGCAGAAAGCCAAGACTCGGATTCAGTTTTCTGCTGTGCAGTTTTTGGTGATAGGGATGTTTTCCCGTGCCGAGAGGTTTCTACGGCTGCCATCAGTGGTGAACCTAGCCACTTTGCTGCCTGAGGCGGACTATAGAAAGACGCCCCCCCCCCCAAAAAAAAAAAATTGAGTTTCCATGCTACTAGTTTAACACACTGTTATCTTCGCACAATATACACAATACACAAAGTTATGAAAGAGTTTTTAAGAATTCTTCTTACTACATTACTTCAGTATCAGATCAACAACACGGCATTAACAATGAAAGTAACTTCACACATCTTCTGCTTGGTGGATGGACGAGGCCACGTGGCCCCCATTCTCTATAATAGGAGGCCGCAGATAGCTGAGTACTGGACTTCGGGTATCTTTGGCACTCCCATTAAAGTGAATGAGAGCCCCGCGGGTTCGTCCATCCACCAAGTGACACACCTATATATATGGCTGCGGTCAGGCTGGATTCCCACCTAGTGGGGGGAAAAAACCCAATTCTCAGGCTCAGTGGGGGTCTCAGCAGACAGACCCCCATCACTCAGGTATTTATCCTCTATCATTTAGGTGTATACAGTGCAGTAACATTCTGTGACTTACAGGTGACGTCTCTGACTAATCGGTCACATTTCCCTTCTCTTCCCTCTGGACCGCCATGACCACTTCTTCCAGCTGTGACTTGTCTCTGTAAAGGTTGCAACACAGACATCTTTGGCTCCTCACTTTTTCCAGGCATCCAACCCACATTGTCCTCACCTACACAAAGCCCCCATCCTGCTGCTACCCCCAATTATATAATATATGATATAACCCCCCATAATGAATAATACCCCCAAGTGCATCTTTATATTAATAATGTCCGTGTGTACCCTGTATAAATAGTGCTCCTTATTAATAATGCCCCAGGTGTTAACTAATTAAAAGGTTTTCCAGGTCATTAATAAACTAATCAGTGGGGCTCAAAAACCCAGGACCCCTACTGATCAGCTATTTGAATGGTACCTGTGTAAGCGCCGTGACCGCTTCTCTGTTTACATAGTGTCATTCATCTTATAGTGGCCATGTCATGTAACTACAGCCTCGTCCTGTACATGTCTGCAGTATGTGACAAGGCTGGAATTACATCACACGGTCACTATAAACAGACAGCGTATAATATAAACAGGCGCCATAACCCCTGTTTATAGCGCCACATTTACACACACTATAATGTTCCACAGCAGCCCCTGCACACGGTATTATGACTCGCAGCTGCCCCTGCACACGGTATTATGCTCCATAGTGGCCCCTGCACACGGTATTATGTTCTACAGCAACCCCTGCACACAGTTTTATGCTCCATAGTGGCCCCTGCACAAGGTATTATGCTCCATATTGGCCCCTGCACAAGGTATTATGCTCCATATTGGCCCCTGCACACGGTATTATGCTCCACAGTGGCCACTGCACACAGTATTATGCTCCATAATGGCCCCTGCACTGGTATTATGCTCCATAGTGGCCCCTGCACACGGTATTATGCTCCATAGTGGCCCCTGCACTGGTATTATGCTCCATAGTGGCCCCTGCACACGGTATTATGCTCCATAGTGGCCCCTGCACTGGTATTATGCTCCATAGTGGCCCCTGCACTGGTATTATGCTCCATAGTGGCCCCTGCACTTGTATTATGCTCCACAGTGGTGCCTGCACAGGGTATTATGCTCCAGAGTGGCCCCTGCACAGGGTATTATGCCCCATAGTGGCCAAACCATGAACTATTATTATACTCTGGGGTCTTTTTACTTACCTATCCTGGACACCGGTGCACTCCTTGCAGCTTTCGGCCCTGTTTAATTGCGCGCACACGTCACGTGATCAGGCCGGCGACACGACCTGATGATGTCACCAGAGGCCTCAAGCCTGCTCGGAGTAAGGAGAGGTAAGTAGGATATGTTTTTATGTTCCCTCACCGTCCCTGGACCTCCAATTATTATAAATTGTACAGTGCTGCGGAATATGTTGGCGCTATATAAATAAAATGTATTATTATTATTATTATATTCCGGGGTCTTAAAAGACCCCAGAGTATAATAATAGTAGTATTTGAGGCCCGCGGCCTCACTTACCGATGCCCGCGACTGCTCACAGCGGCATCCACTTCCCTTTCTGCGTCCCATAGCAGAAGGGGAAACGGAGGCGGCCACGAGCAGATGCTGGGTAGGTAAATAGGCCGTTACCTGCTGGGGATACTCCAGCAGGTTACGGCCTATTTATATATAAAAAAAAAGTTATACTCACCTGTGATGCCTTGATAGAGCAGCCGCCACCTCCTCTTCTTGTCCGCGACGTCTGTCTCTCAGGGCGTCATTGTATCGCCGCCTGCGCTGAGATGCGACGTCTCGTAAACCAGCCCAGGACAGGCCCCACTCAGCTCTGTTTTTTGTTTTTTTTTAAAGCGGCCTGTCCTGGTCTGGTTTACATTGAATAGTAAAAATGCCACCCCCCAGACAGTGACGGACAGTGCCACCTGAGGCGGCCGCCTTACTTCGCCTCATTAGCGGTGCGCCCCTGACTGCCATGATAATTATAGTTCATTCCTCCATTATAGTTATTATTATTATTATTGTTTATTTATATAGCACCATTAATTCCATGGTGCTTTACATTTGCAGATTTACATACGGTACACCAGATATACAAAACAGATAATGCTAACAGAGACCAACTGGCACAGTGGGATAGAGGGCCCTGCCCGCAAGGGCTTACAATCTATCTAGTTCACTCCTCTCTGATTGTGCATACACAAGGGGGTTTGTGCACCACTAAAACTACCCCCCTTGCTGTCCCTGGCCAGCACAGCTCTCCTGAATGATGATTCGGGGAATAAGCAGTGAGTACAGTTCTCAGTACTCACCACTCTTAAGACTCCCGATCCCTGCTGTGCACTGGCATGGGTGTGATTTAGGCACCAGGATCAGAGACAGTGCGGGAAATCATAAGAGCAGTGAGTACTGAGAATCATACTCACTGCTCACACTCCGGGCCCCATACTGTGTGGGCCCGGGGCAGTGAGAACAGTATACTGTGTATTCAGGGGGACATTATACTGTGTGGGGTCACTAAAGAGAGAATTACACTGTGTGTCTGACACTAAGGGGGCAAAAATCCCATCCCAACTCCAAATATGGCAATTGGATTAAGTCCCTGGATCAACAACGCTATCACAAAAAATTTCTAGTTACCATAAACATAACCTTCTTATTTTCAAGAAAGACATCCAACCCACTCTCTATACATGTACGACGTTTCAGCCATCACCACATCCTGTGGTAGTGAGTATCATAGTTTCATCGCTCTTACTGTAAGAATTCCCGCCTATGACTATAGTAAAACCTTTTCTCTCCCTAAACAGCCCCTATGGACAAACCATCAACAGGTTTGGCTTTTGGCACCATCTTTATGTTGATGGCACCCAACCATATACCTCCTCCCGAGACGTCACATCTGCTCAAGTATAAAACATCAGTGACTGTCTGTCTGCTAGCTCTAACATCATGTCTTGTAACTTAAACTGAGCACCTTGGGGGGCGTGGCTAGCGCGAGTACGGAGCGGCAGCATGTGAGCTGAGCTCCGACGAGGACTCCTATAATCCTGCCGATATCCTGCTTGTGTCCGGGCTCTGGTGACCGCTGAACACCCCATCTTCTCCTGCGCGGGTCTTCAGTCCGGTGGCTGTCCTGAACATCGCGGCGGCTGTGCCGGGCGGTGGAGATCCGTGCGAGCAGTGAGCTGCGGCGGCCATCTTGCCCGCGTGGTGGGCCTGCGGTGACCGGCTGTGTGGCTTGCCTGGGCTCTGCGGTGGGGCACTGGGTGACAGTGGACTGGGGCTGCCGGCCTGGGTGCCCTGGGCCTCTACTTTGGGGTACCTACCCACAGAAACAAACTGGCCCTCTGATAACACCTCCTGGCAGCTGATGTGCCATATCTTGGTCCTCTGCTACTATCTACAGGTTGTATTGTGGACATTGCTAGATATAGTCCCTCTGATAACACCTACTGGCCAGCATGGTAGATGCCACTATGGACTGACCCTCTGATAACACCTATTGGCTGCTTTGTCTGGCGAGTGAGTACTGTATCCTGATCCTCTGTTACTATCTATTGGCCGCATCGTGGACACTGCTGGGGGCTGTCCCTCTGATAACACCTGTTGGCTGCATGGTGGATGCCGCTATAGCCTGACCCTCTGATAACACCTATTGGCTGCTTTGTCTGGCGAGTGAGTACTGTATCCTGACCCTCTGTGGCTGTCTATTGGCTACATCGTGGACGCTGCTGGGAGCTGCTCCTCTGATAACACCTACTGGCCGTGTGGTGGATGCTGTTGCAGACTGACTCTCGGATGGCACCTATTCGCTGTTTTGTCTGGCAAGTCAATACTGTATCCTGATCCTCTGTTACTATCTATTGGCCGCATCGTGGACACTGCTGGGGGCCGTCAATCTGATAACACCTGCTGGCTGCATGGTGGATGCCGCTATAGCCTGACCCTCTGATAACACCTATTGGCTGATTTATCTGGCTATTGAGTACTGCATCCTAATCCTCTGATACTGCCTACTGGCTGCTTGGTGGTCACTGTTGTTGTCTTGCCATGAGTCGCCAGTCTAAAGGATCGGCTTCTGAGCGTCTCCGGGGATTTGCCAGGGAGCAGCCGCAGCGCAGCCCGCCGGCACTGGATCCACTGTCGGCGGCATCTCCTGCTGAGGACGTGGAGCCCACGTTGCGACAGGTCACGACTCAGTTGCTTGAGGCGATCCAGTCCAGCACCTCGTCCCTCACAGGTAAAATTGAGGAAGTCAAGATTGATGTGGGCCTTTTGCGTCAAGATTTTCAGACCTTACGGGGTCGAGTGAAGGAGGTGGAGGATCGCATCTCTCTCTTAGAGGATAATTCAGCCCCAGTACCGGCGAGGCTTACTGCACTGGAGAGATCGGCTGAGTTGTGGACGCAGAGAGCGGATGTTCTTGAGAACAGACTCCGTCGCAACAACCTGCGCATTCTTGGCTTGCCGGAACGGTCAGAAGGGGCTAATCCGTGTGAGTTTATGGAGAGGTGGTTGAAAGAAACCCTACCGGAGGCCTAGTTTTCTCCTGCCTTTGCCGTGGAAAGGGCCCATCGAGTTCCTGCCAGACCGCCCCCTCAGGGTGCCCCTCCGAGGCCGCTGTTGGCCCGTCTTCTCAGCAGTGGGGATCGAGATGCAGCACTGCGGGCAGCACGTCAACTTGGAGAGATTAAATTCAACAGTTCATCCATCTCCATTTTTCCCGACTTTTCTGCGGCACTACAGAAGACTCGTGCCACTTTCGTCAATGTCAAGCGTCGACTGCGGGAAAGTTCCATTCATTACTCCATGGCTTATCCTGCACGGCTCCGTGTGATCCATGAGGAGAGGGTTATTTTCTTCACATCCCCGCAGGAGGCGGAAGACTGGCTGAACCTACTGCCTCGACCTCCCAGATGGTAACAGGGTATATGATGACTGGTGGGGGGGCCCCCTGTGGCCCAGCCCCCGCTAATGACTGTTATTATTGCTTGCGGTTGCCTATGGACTTTTCATATGATGGGTGTTTGGCTGCCCCATGGGCACCGGCCAAGAATTTTTCTGTTTAGGGTCCCTTTGGAGATTCACATTATAGTGATAGTTTATTGCTTGTGCTTTTTAGTTTGAAGATAGTGCCCTATTACCATACCATCTTGGGTGCACTACTTCCCCCATTTACCAAGTGCCACATATTGTGTAGGAGCAATCTTAGACTCCTCACTAATAGTTGGAATACCCCTTATGGGTTTCCAGTTTTGGTTGAATTATTGCTGCAAGTCCTTTTTTCGGTTTAACGGTCTGATGGGGAGGTTAATGGTGGGGGTCGGGGGGAACCCCTCATTCTTAATGTATAATGTGATTGTATGGTGTTATGGCGACCCTTAAAGTATGCTCTTGGAATATACGGGGTATGGGCGGTGTGAAGAAACGCTCTACTATTTTTTCCCACCTTAGACAATACAACCCTGATTTGGTGTGATTGCAGGAGACACATCTAACACCTGATACGACCAGATACTTACAAAAACCCTGGGTCCAGTGGGCCCTGCACTCCACTCATACTTCTTTCTCTAGAGGGGTGTCCCTCCTGGTTCACCGCAGGCTCCGCTGGGAGCCGGGCCTCACTGTTAGGGACCCTGATGGGCGTTATGTGTTTGTGCAGGCCTGAATAGAGTCTAAACTTTATGTCATCCTAGGACTTTATTTGCCACCTGCATGTGACTTTTCAGTTTTACATGAAGCAGCCCACTTTGCGGCTAAATTTCCTGCCGCTACAGTGGTTTGCATGGGAGATCTTAATAAATTAATGGATGCTTCCCTAGATAGATTAAATGTAGGTGCCCCTGCCCCTTCTGGTGCTCACCCTACTCCCCTGGCCCAGCTTGTACAGGAAGTGGGTTGGCATGATCTCTGGCGTCTTAAATATCCACAGGCCCTGGTGTTCTCCTGTCATTCTGCCAATCATCACTCTCTGTCCCGTATTGATCATGCACTAGGCAATATTAAGGCATGTTCCCTTTTGCTTAACATCTCATATTTGCCCAGGGCAACGTCTGACCATTCTCCGTTGCTGCTGGAATTTGGGGATACTGACCTCTCTAGACCTTCTCATAACTGGCGTATTCACCCCTTTTGGCTCAAGCTGATAGCAGTGCATGACCGTATTACGGATCAGTTGCAAGCCTTCTTAGATATTAATTCCCCTACCGCCACACCTACTATCTTATGGGAAACTATGAAAGCATATTTGAGGGGATGTCTCAAATCCTCTATTTCATACATTAAAAGAGAATCGTCTTCCCTTGAGAGAGACTTAGCTGGAAAATGTGCATTGTTGGAGGCCGCGTATATAGCTAATCCTACTGATGACTCCAGAACTGAGTGGCTTCAACTGGGTAGGCAATATCTACATGTTCTACATGAAAAGGCCTGCAGGTCTCAATTTTTCACTAAACAACAATTTTATGAGTTGGGTAATCAGTCTAGTAGCCTTTTAGCCCATTTTATCCATTATAACACAGCCTCTCCAGCAATTTTGAGAATTAATTCGATGGACGGGGATGCCCTATCTGATAGTGCGGCCATCTGTGACCGTTTTCATCAATATTTCTCGACCCTCTACCAATCTCAGTTACATGCACCTACTCAGGATATTGTCCAGTATTTGGCAGATGTTTCCTTTCCAACCCTGACAAATGAACAACGGGAGTTTCTGGACTCTCCCCTTAGACTGGAGGAATTATCTGATGCATTGGTGGACATGGCCAAAGGGAAATCACCGGGCCCGGATGGTATTCCGGTTGAGGTATATGTACAATATCAGGATAAACTGCTCCCTGTCTTATTGAAATGTTATCAAGATGCATTTGTGGCCCGCACTCTGCCGGATTCCTTCTATGATGCTAATATTGTTCTCCTTCTTAAACCAGATAGGGATCCGTTGGACTGTGGGTCATATAGACCTATTTATCTCCTTAACATCGATTATAAATTACTTACTAAAATTCTCGCTAAGAGGTTGAATACTGTGGTTTTGGATTTAATTCACTCAGACCAAACGGGCTTCATGCCCGGCAAATCTACTTCTGATAACCTTAGACGGGTCCAGGTGGTTTCTCAGATAGGGGCTGCTCTTAAACAGGATTGGGCGGTGGCCTCCCTTGATGCCACTAAGGCATTTGATTCGGTGGAATGGCCATTTTTGCTTCAGGTTCTGAGGTGTTTCGGTTTTGGGGAATTGTTTATTGCTTGGATTATGCTCCTTTATCAGTCCCCTAGAGCCGCACTCTCCATTAATGGTGCGTTATCCCCGTATTTCACTCTCTCTAGGGGAACTCGCCAGGGATGTCCGTTGTCTCCATTACTCTTTGCATTGGCGATAGAGCCTCTTGCTATTATCCTTAGGACAGACCCGGTTTACAAGGGAGTGATTATTGGCACTAAGGAGGAACGGACAGCCCTTTATGCAGACGACCTCCTATTATTTATGTCTGACCCTGCTCATACACTCCCTAGAGCTATGGCAATAATCGATAAATTTGGTATATACTCTGGTCTACGGATAAATTGGGCCAAATCATCATATATGCCCCTTTTTAGACAATCACTGGGAAATATGGGAGAATATATTTGTGGCCTGAGGGTTGTAGATGCCTGTAAATACTTAGGGATCCATATTTCCAATGATCATAGACAATTCCTGAGTTTAAATATATATCCACTGCTTGGTCATTTTCGGGCTAAATTTAGGGTGTGGGGGGCTTTACCCCTGTCCGTTGCAGGGCGGATTAATCTTATTAAAATGGTGGTCCTCCCCAAATGTTTGTATATTTTAGAACATGTGGCTGTGTCAGTACCACAGAAGTTCTTTAAGCAATTGGATTCCATACTTATTCCCTTTATATGGGGCAGTTCGAGGTCTAAATTACGTTTCTCCACATTGCAGCGGCCTAAAGCTATGGGCGGGATGGCTCTTCCTGATATATTTTTATATTATCTTGCTGGTCAACTTCGATATCTTAGGTCCTGGTTGTTGGCGGATCCTCTGCCTGGCCCTGAGGCACATTTAGCACATCATCTACATATACCCAACTTATGGCCGGTTTTGGAACACCCACACCTGTATAGAGGTAGCTTGCTCCCAATCCATACATTGGCAATACAGGTCTGGCAGCGAGCTAAGCGGGTGGCGGCTTATACTGGAGTCCCTACTGAAACTCCGATATGGGATAACCCAGGTTTGACCGAATTATATGCCCTTCCGGATTCACGGAGTTGGAAACAGTTTGGAGTTACGTCCCTGGCTGATATTTATGATCAGAGCGTATTCCGCTCTTTCGACTCTTTGAGTACCCAATTTGGTATCCCTCGAACCCAATTTTTCAGGTTTCTCCAAATTAGACACGCCATGTCCACACAGTTTCCTCCACCGGCTGTCAGCATTTCCACATATCCCCTTATAGGGGTGCTCAGGTCTCAAGGTCCCCAGGGCCTTATCTCAGCATTGTATGCCCATCTTATACAGGTCAGGATGTCTCGTCTGGAAGCTCCGGCTCTAACGAAATGGCGCACTCTTATCCCTACTCTCACAGACGAGACATTTTCTGACCTTTTGGAGTCGGCACAGTTTGTTTCCCCAGCCGCTAATAATAAGCTTATACAAGTAAACATTTTGAATCAAAGTTACTTGACCCCTGCACGTCTGCATAAAATGGGACGGCTACAACATCCTGGATGTTTACGGTGCACTGCTAGATATTGTGATTTTTGGCATATGATATGGGAGTGTCCTATAATTAAAGCATTTTGGACTGAGGTCGTGAACTTATTATCAGACATACTGGGGACCCCAATTCCATGTTCGCCTGAAATTTGTCTGTTTGGTATCCTGGATGAGGAAATATGGCCCCATCATACTCGCATCTTTCTGCGAGAATCCCTTTTCCTAGCCAGGAAGGCTATTGCCTTGCGCTGGATGGATCCTCGCCCCTCCTCCCTATCCATGTGGAGGAAATTGGTAAATTCCATTATCCCATATAATAAAATAGTATATAAAGGCAGAGGTTGCCCTGAAAAATTTCGGAAGGTTTGGGGCTCTTGGTGTGACTCACCTCTGACTCTATACACAGCCCCATCATTTCGTAATGCCCTGCACACACTCACTGCTTAGACGCAGGAAGGAGTGTCCAGTTTGAGTTGTATAGTATTTTCCTTATTATCTACTAAGTCTCCCTGGAGTTCCGCCATAGGAAGTATTTATTAGGATATCTTGTTGTATATGTGTGGGGTTTTTGTATATGCCTTTGCTCCCTACAGGTTGCTTTGGACTCTGTGTTTCTTTCGGCTCCCTTGCCTGGATTCTCTCCTGGACGATTTGTATCTGATATTTACATCTACCATGGACTATGCAGCACTGTTTTGGTTCTTTTTGTCTAGTTTCTGATATGTCTTTGTACAACTTTTAGAATATGTCCTTTGTTATTCCTTTTTAAGCTTGTACTATTGATGTGTAATTTGTTGTACGATTGTTCAATAAACCGAGTTTAAAAAAACAAAACTGAGCACCTTGTCTTTCCGTCACCTACTACCCAATCTTACACTTACATGTCAGTCTGTGGTTTTACTAGAATTTCTGAGCAGCACACCGGCAGTCTTAACATTTCATTTTACTCAGGACTTTCTTTCATCTCTACATTTAATTCTTGCAAGTTCATGTCACTTGCACATCAAAAGCACCTCCATAATCCGCCCTTTCCTTACCTTAGAAACCCTTATTGTTCCTTGATACATGCTCGTGTGGATTACCATACCTCCTTACTAATCTGTCACCCAGTCACTAAACTCTCCTCTCGCATCTCTGTCCACCCCCCAACTCATACTCTCCATATTACCAGTGATCTAAAACTCATATGTTCCATAATCTGAACCCCCCCCCCCACCCCCGCCCACCCACATCCATCTCGAAGACTTTTCTTCAGCTGCAGCAGTTCTCTGGAATGCGCTACCTCAGACACTCAGGTGAAAGCCAAGTATTCAGTTTCAAGCGTGCCCTAAAAACATCTTTTTAGGCAGGACTATCTTGTTTGACAATCTATTGCTTCTTAGTTTCACTGTATTTTTCTGAATTTTGGTGATCGCCTCTTGAAGCTTTATGTATAATTGAGCTTTTGCTTTAACGATCAACACAACTCTTACCTTTACACAACCAGCCTCTATTTCCTTCCGCTGAGTTTGACATCACTGCATGATTGCTGCCACCTGGTGGCCATATTAGGTATTGAATACAGTACTCCGCAGGACAGGGCAGTGGAGTTGCAGTGTGGGTATCTATGGGTCACCAATTGTACACTATTTCTCAAAAGGATCTTGGAAGTACAACTAACTGATCTACCCATTGTTCTTCACAGGAGATCACTAAATCATCTCTTCTGCTCGAAACAGAAATTCATCTTATTTGTAATATTTGTTATAGTCTTTTTTGTATATAAACACTATTGGAGGCTCAAAGATGAAAAGATCAACTTCCGGGTTCCTCAGAGGCCTATAATTCCCTTGTATCCGTACCTCATTGAAGAAGACAGGAAATGTAAAGATGGTGCCCCGTTTTTGCTGATGCTCATCCCTTCAGCTCCTCATGAGTTCCACACCAGAAATGTCTTGAGAAACACATGGGCCAATGAGTCTTTGGTCAACGGTGTCAATATCATGAGGCTTTTCCTCTTGGGAAGACCAAATAGTAGTGAAGAGAATGTGATACAAGAGAGTAACCGCTTCCATGACATCATAATACAAAACTTCACGGACTCCTACCACAACCTGACCATTAAGACTTTGATGGGTATGGAGTGGGTCAGTCGTCTGTGCCCAAATGTCAAGTATGTCATGAAAATTGACACCGATATGTTCTTCAATCCGTGGTTTTTGGTGGAAACACTATTACAGCCTCGAAGTAAACCCAAGAAAAACTTCATTACTGGGCAGATCGTGCAGGATGGTTTACCCCACAGAGACAAGGGCAGTAAATGGTACATGTCATTGGAAGCCTATTCCAAAAAAATTCTATCCACTCTACTGCTCCGGGACAGGGTACGTTTTCTCTGGAGACCTGGCAAAAAAGATATACTTGACGGCAGGAACCATGGGGAAATTTCCTTTCGAAGATGTTTTTGTAGGAATGTGTTTAGAAAAGTTAGGAGTCCAAATCTTCAAACCCACAAAAAATTGGTTTATAGGGGAAAAGGTTCCTTATAAAAGGTGTCAGTTCACAAAGCTCATCACTGTCCACCAATTTACCCCAAAGGAGCTGTTGGACATATGGCCAGATTTCATGGTGGCTTTGGAGACTTGTAATAGGGGATCGATGCACATGGTAGAGCCACATACAAAGACCCCTGACAAAGGCACATTAAGTCCCTAGGTACACTGTATAATGCTTCTAGGGTAGAATAGTCCTGTAATATGGTATCCAAAGGAGACTGCTGTGTCTTTTTGTCTCCCTATAACATTGGAGAATGCAGATCGACAGGGCCATAACTATATCATGCTTGGAGCTGAACCTTGTGGTCACAAAGGAATGGTCAAAATAATAGTAGGACTTGACACATTTAGGGCTTGTTCATGAATTCCATGTGATTTCAAAAGGAATCCAAGTTGTGGGGAAAAAAATGATCATGTCAATTCTTACCATATGGATTAGCACCATTGCACCATTGGGGCCAAATCTCTATGCAGGTCCACATCAGTGAAATTCTGGGGGGTATAAAAAAAATCGACTATATAAGGTCTTAAAAAGGGCTCTAAAAGTAAGTCGTCAAAAGACAAAAAGGTATATAAGCCCAAAAATTACCTGCAGTCAATTTTTTGGGGTAGTGCCAGACAACTATGGTGGGATATGTTCCTTTATTTTACTTAACAAGCTGCAATACCATTGACAACCCATAGACAGGCATGGCGCTGTTTGACTCATCTTACCCATACCCGATGATTTCGGTATTATGACCCCTTTTTTTTTTTTTTTTTTTTAAATGACAGGCCATACACCCTCTTAAAGGGAACCTGTCGCAGTCACATGAAAACGCAGTCTCATCTGAAGACAT
Source organism: Leptodactylus fallax (assembly GCA_947044405.1). Lineage (NCBI taxonomy): Eukaryota > Metazoa > Chordata > Amphibia > Anura > Leptodactylidae > Leptodactylus > Leptodactylus fallax. The sequence goes on along the minus strand of CAMRHE010000679.1, from coordinate 573,003 downwards.
ATGACAGTGTAGAGTTGGAGGAGATGAGCTGAGCTTATTTTGTAGAATAAGATTCAGTGTAACTTTATATTTATTGATCTAAATTTCTGCTTTTTCTGGGCTTAGGAGTTAGTGAGCGGTCCTATTCAGCGACTGACAGCCTTTTTCTCCATAGCCTTCTATGATAAAAGTAACATGATCTCTTGTATCTCCGGCGCACCCATTGAAGTGAATGGGAGCACAGACCGCCACCAGTCCCGCTCAGGTTGAATGTGGAGAGGGACATAGGCCCTGCAGACTTTACTTCGTGGGACAAACCCCCTTAACATGCAGATTTTACCTCTCACAATAGTCATATATGTACCTTACAATACCACATGCTCTCCAAACCCCATTTGGAGGTAAGCATTTGCTGGGGGCCACTAAGCTATGTGGGGCCACTTCTGGGGGATATTAAGCTGTGAAGGGCCACTTTTGGTGGACATTAAACTGAGAAGGACCACTGCTGGGGTAGTTATACTATATGAGGCCACTGCTGGGGTAGTTATACTATATGGGGCCACTGCTGGCGAACATTATATTGTATGCGGCCACTGCTGGGGTAGTTATACTATATGGGGCCATTGCTGGAGGACATTATACTGTACGGGGCCACTGCTGGGCTAGTTATACTATATGGGGCCACTGCTGGGGGACATTATACTGTACAGGGCCACTGCTGGGGTAGTTATACTATATGGGGTCACTGCTGGGGGACATTATACTGTATGGGGAGACTTCTGGAAACATTAAACTGTATGGGGCCACTGCTGGGGGACATTATACTGTATGGGGCCACTTCTAGAAACATTAAACTGTATGGGGCCACTGCTGGGGGACATTATACTGTATGGGGCCACTGCTGGGGGACATTATACTGTATGGGGCCACTTCTAGAAACATTAAACTGTATGGGGCCACTGCTGGGGGACATTATACTGTATGAGGCCACTGCTGGGGGACATTATACTGTATGAGGCCACTGCTGGGGGACATTATACTGTATGTGGCCACTGCTAGGGACATTCTACAGTATGGGGCCACTGCTATGGACATTCTACAGTATGGGGCCACTGCTATGGACATTCTACAGTATGGGGCCACTGCTGCTGGGAACATTAAACTGTATGGGGCCACTGCTGGGGTTATTTAACAATAGATTTGTATTGTATAGAGTCTATAAGGAATGAGACCCATTTGCCCAGCTGAGTTTAAGACCCCTGCCCTATTTCCACACTGGACCGTACCAACAATGTTAAAATAAGCCTGACCGTGTCGCCCATAGTAACCACAATGCAGTGTTCTTTTTTTTTTTTTTCCATAGCAGTTTAAGAAATTGGTTGCTACGAGCAACAAGGTCAGTTCCATTCATTTTGGTACATGAGCCCTATGGGCACAGTTTAAGTGAAAAATGATCTATGTTGCCCATAGCAACCAATCACAGAACAGGTTTCATTTCTCATGAGTGCTATAAGAAATATAAGCTGGGCTGTGATTGGTTGCTATGGGCAACAGTGTTTTTTTCTGTTTGCACGGTTTAATAAATCTTCCTGATTGTGTTTATTTCTGGGGTGTTTGTTTTTTTTTTTGCATTTTCAGCAGTTTTATCGAGGAGTCGGTCCTTTCATTGGTTCCAGTGACATTTCTCTTGTAAGCAACCTGCTCGGTGTTTTTGAGAACATTTTGCACCCATACACCTTAAAGGGGGTTGCTCTCAAAGACAACGTAGCTCCTATCCTGCGTATAGGGAATAAGTGTCTGATCGGTAGGGGTCCCAGCAGTCGGACCTGCACCGATCAGACTTGTATCCTCTGTTATAAAAATTGAGGTCCCTTGTACCCCCTCCATCTGAATGGGGCAATGGTTGTGTAGTTACGCGACTGCTCCATTCATTTCAGTATTGGCTATGTCTAGCAGTTCCATAGAGATGAATGGAGCACGGTAGAGCACAATTCACACAGTGGGGACTCAGGATTCCAGTTCTTATGAACCTCCACTGATCAGTCGTTCATAGATTGTTTTCATGTCAGTCCCCTTTGTTATCAAAAACTGCACAGCCTAAGGGAAGACTTAGGCCTCATGCACACGACCGAGTGTGCAGGCTTAGCCCCCCTGATGGGGTCTGGTGACCTGTCCTATTGATTATAGTGCACTGTCCTATCCTGCTCCGTGGCATTGGAACGGAAACCCTCATTGAAGTCAATGGGGGATGGATGGCACTCGGATGAAATCAGTCGCCGCTCATGTAGCCTTAGACCTAGTAACAACCAATCCCCCTCAATATTATCCATCAAAGCATACACATGGGCACGTGACCAAGAGGCAATGATGCTAACCACGCGTTCTTCACGGTTGCCATGGCAACACCCAGTGACTTATAGATATTTATATATCTACAGCAGCCCTGCTGCAGGCTTACTAAGATGCTGAAGTGTGATGGTATACATATATACAAAATCCTTGTTGGTAGCCATGACAACCAGAATAAAGGCAAGCATCCGTGTAAACTATGGAGAAGAGACCCATACTATGGCTCTGTGCAGCGGTATATGGTGCGTCTATGGCGTCATCTGTGGCAGGGCCTGTCACTTGTAAAGTCAAGACTAAAATATACACATTTGTGGTATTTTATAATACGGTTGTGCAAATCTGCAAAAAACTTCAAGGGGCTTTCCAGTTCCAGATCAATTTTTCATACGGAAGACCAGTCCACAGTATAGCCATGGTTTCTGGGAATTTCAGCGCCACTCCTATGACTTGAATAGGCGCAGTACTGCATGCGCCACCTGTTCACTGGCAGCTTCCGGCACACAGAGGCTGCTGCAACTGCTGATCCGTGCGGGGTCTGGGTGTCAGACTCCACAGATCACATACTGATAACTTTATCTTCCAAAAACCTCACCAGCAAGTGTTCAGTCTCCCTGCAGTGGATATGAAGCATTGCACAACTCACATGGGAGGTAGTAGGTAAACACGGGTGAGTACTAAACAGGGCATCCCAGTATTTAGGGCACCCTAACAGGTCCAGCTATAAACATCAGCTGCTAAGTTGTGACTGTCCAGACATTTTCCTTTCCAGTATCTGCAGAATATAATATTACATGTCACACACAAATGACTTGGCGACAGACTAGGACCCAAGTGGACAAACGCCCCTCTATGGCATCAATATGCCCCAATACTGCCAGATCTTGTCACTACGTGTCAGCCTTATTAAAGGAAATGGGTCACAAGCTTTTTTTTTACTGTATTTTTTTATATATTTATTAAACTTTTTCAAATTAAAAATACCAAAGCCAAAAACAATCAGTTCAGTATTTGATATGGGCAGCAGTAACCGCAGTCTGTATCCGATACGGCCATCTTGGTTACCGAGGACATCGTCAAATCAGTCAGATAAAGTCCAAGGCACGCAATGAGACAAATCTGCTGTCACCGTCCTAATGGGGTCTTGAAGGCAAGTCCCAGGTAGATCATATAGAGAGACGGGTCATAGATCGGGTACGTGCTAGAACCTATAGCATAGAGCACTGGGATACATTATACATTTGGGACTTCTGCGGTTTGGCTGCCGATGATGCTTCAGTTGGTAATAAGTCTAGTTATATAGAGACAGCGAGAATCCAAATGACATCCAGTACTGGACAAAATAAAAGCTCACCGCCTCTCCACCCATCAGTGTCCAGTTATCCCCATCCGGTTTGCCTGGAGCTCCCTATCAATGTGAGCATTAAAGAGAAAGGTCCCACCGAGCCTATATAAACTACCGACTACACCCCCTCATCCCATCAGAAGATCCCCCGCCAGAACCTGCTCGAGACCAGGTTGAGTTCGCAGATTGGCTATGACATGTTGGGGCAATATAGAGATACTGTATATCCCTCTCATAGTTGAAATTGTCTGACTTTTTTTCTCCTTCTGGTGCTCCGACTTGACCCAGTCCATCTTCATTATAAATAATTTCCCCAAAAATAAGCGGAGTGAGGGGTCCTGAGGTTTGTTCCATACCTGTACATCGCCTACCCACTGCCGCCACCAGATGCAGGAGGAGGGCCCTATGTTTATCGATCTTGTATCTCTAAAACCCAAGAGCACTCATGTGGAGGTAAAGGGAACAGTCAGTTTGATGGGTTACTATCATTTTCGACCCCATGACAAAACCGCAGTATCCATGTGCACGACCGCAGACAATGATACAAGCATGCCACAGGTTGTCCACATATGAAGAAAACAGCGATCGGGTAAAGTCAAACACTGTGGCCCCTAAGAGGGGGTAAAGCAACCCTGTGTATGTCCTGTAGTCAAATATACAAATACCACATCACAGGTAAATATCTATACACATCAATGGTGGCTTGTAAGATAATAGAAGGGGTCGGGGATGGGACACCCACACTCCATTTGGTTATATTGACTGTCATGGTAAAGTAATCTATAGGAGAGGTATCTATATACTCAGCTTATCTGTGCAATCCACTTAGAGGGTTCCAAGATTAGGGTCTTAAATGGGGACAACCATTCCACTGGTACGATTTTAGTCACCACCTCTCGTACATAGCTTTGTGCCTGTAAGCAGTGGGAAATGCACATGTGGGACTTTGTCTGTAGAGTGAAATAATGGTGTGGTCTGCGGAGTGCAGGAGACTCAACAATGAAGAGATGCCCCCTATAGGCCAGGTACAGAACACAGGATGGGAGACACCTCTTAGGAATGTGGGGTTCAGAACCGGTAAGAAAGCCGGGGAATATCGTAGGTTCAGATGTTTAAAATTTTAGTCCACACCTCATAAGTCGTGATCAGAAATGGGTTAACCCTAAAATCTGCAGGCAGGGAGTCGTAAGACACGTATAATAGGTTTAGGAGAGTAAGATTGGGGGGACCATAGTGGTCGACTGGCGTATAGAAGGAGGAGGCCCGTGTCCAATCCCGGTAGGTGCTGCTATATTATATTTGTACAGTGCTGCAGAATATGGTGGCGCTATATAAATAAAATGCATTATTATATCCTAATATTGGGGAAATTCAGTCCTGCAGTTTAGGTTGTTGTAGGAGGTGAAAAGGGATTCTCGGACTCCCCTGATGAATTCCCTTTTCAGTTTATTGATGCGTCTTTCATCTACAGGGTGTAGGTATATCAGTAGGGATCAGGGGGGGGAAAAAAAACACAGGAATTCCACCATTTTTAATTAGTTGGCTCTACCCATAAATGTAAGTGAGGAGTTTGAGATTATTTTGATTCTAGGTAAAAAAAAAAAATAAAAATTTCTGTATTTTCTAACCTTTATTTACGAGCTGCAGCACTATGGCAGGGCCAGTACATAGTGGCTCGGATTGACTGCTGCGAACAGCTGATCAGTGGGGGCGTCAGGCTTCAGACTCCTACTTACCCCATATTCAGGACCTATCCTAATCTGTCTCAACATCAAATGGAGAGCAGAAAATGGGAATTAGGCTTATGCTAGGTTCACACTTGCGTCGTGCTGTCCATTGGAGGACCAAAACAATGGACAGGGAGACCACTGAAACAGCGGACACATATGGAGCCTGACAGACCCTACTAACCAAAATGGGGTCCATCAGCTACACATTGTTTTTAAACTGAAAGCAGTGGACAAAAAGTTGACTTTGCCAATTTCAGGTAGATACCGCGGCACAGTCTCCGGCACGTAGCCTTTCCAGTAAGTTCAACATGATGACATATGGGTGGAGGACCTGTCTCTACAGAGGTCAAGGGTCACCCTCCACCCTAGCTGTCACAGGGGGCAACTCGGAAACCATTCCACCCTCAACACTTACACAGCAGAACGGTGGCTCAGTGGTTAGTATTGCAGCGCTGGAGTCCTGGGTTCGAATCCTGCCAAGGACAACATCTGCAAGGCGTTTGTATGTTCTCCCCATGTTTGGTGGGTTTCCTCCAGGTACTCCGGTTTCCACCCACACTCCAAAGACATACTGATAGGGAATGTAGATTGTGAGCCCTATATGGGACAGTGACTGTCAATGTCTGTAAAGCGCTGTGGAATAGGATGGCGCTAAATAAAATAAATGCTGTACATACTACCTACCTTCTGATGACACTTTCAACTTCTTGCTTTATCTTCCTCTGTACTTTGCAGGCAACACCAAGATGTCTCAGCACATTAACCCTTTCTCAATGGTGTCTGCCATTTAGCACAGCATAGACCTGGAGCTAAAGCCTGGGATCAGAGTTGTATTGCAGTTTATGGGACTCACAAGCTAAAGACTGTAAGTTTAAGCTGCCCAGAGGAGGCCCGCTCCTTTCCTTATATACCTGTGTCAGAAAATGGCCGGTCTACACACAAACTAAGATTTATCGCATACAACAACTTCGTAGCGGGAACAAACACGAGTCAAACTGCTGTTTCATTACCATTTCAACTAACCACAAAATTTGAATAAAAAGCTTTCAGAACAGTCCCCAAAGTATTATAAACTGAAAATAAATTTAACTGCGCAAAAAAAAAAAAAAAAAAAAAAAACCCACCTTATGTATCCACATACATGGAAATTACAAGTGTCAGAATATGGTGACACCAAGAAAGTTTTTTTGCAACGTTTTGGATTTTTTAAAAATTTTTTAAAAGGGTTAAAATGTAAAGACAGTACGTAAATTGGTATCCCTGGAACCGTACTGACCCATAGAATACAGGGACGTGTCATTTTGGCTGTGAACGCTGTAAAAACGAAGTCCGTAAGAAAGTTCCACAAACGCCGTTTCTCGCCAATTCCACCCCATTCTGTATTTTTTTTTTTCTAACTTCCCAATACATGGTACAAACTATTACTATGCCTAAACATCAGTATGAGCGAGAAGTAGCAAGACCATCACATGAAATTCTGTAATAGAATTGGAAAATATGGAAGACTTCAGCGCTTGTGGAGAACCCCTTTAAAACGAAAATAGTCGTTTCAACAAGCTTAGCCCAACTGAAAAGTACAAACTATTATCTTAGCATGTATATCAGGCAGTTTCTCTGCTCCCCCATACCTCTGCAAAACCAACTCCCTAAAAATCCCTGTGGTAGGTGACGAGTTACAGGTCACATGACTAGTCTAGAGGGCTATGTGGGAGGAATGAGCAGAAAGCAGGAGGTGGTAACAAGATAGCCTTGGGTCAAGTTCACATTGTGGAAAAAGAATTTGAGGTGGACCTCCTATTCCTCATTTTCTAGCCCTGCATCAGAATAGGCTTTCTGCAGCTGACCAGGCCCAGATGAAGGACACTTAAGGCGCTGCCTCAGCCATGGTATCTACAGCAAGAACAGGCAGGGTGATTTTTTTTTATTTTTCAGTGTCCTACTTCAATCTTTGAAGAATTAGGGTGTAACCTGCTGCTGATTTCAGGGAGAAATCCGCCTCATTCAACTGCAGATTCTGCCATGAGAACAGACGCTGGAGTTACATATCAAGTTTTATCATAACCAAAGTACTTGGCTCTCATCAGTACCTCTATATATGCCCTGCATGATCCTGGTGTGTGATTCAAATACAGCGGCTTGCAAAAGTATTCATACCCCTTGAACTTTCACACATTATGTCACCTTACAGACAAGCTTAAATGTATTTTGAGGTTTTAAGTGAGAACACAAAGTAGCAGATAATTGTGAAGTGGAAGGAAAATGATACATGGTTTTCAACATTATAATCAAATAATCTGAAAAGTTTGACGTGCAAAAGTCTTCAGCCCCCTGTACTCTGACACCCCTAAATGATCTCCAGTGTGCATAGTTTCTTTTAGAAGTCACTTAATGAGTTAATAGAGCCCCACTGTGTGTAATTTAGTCTCCGTATAAATACGCCTGTTCTGTGAAGGTCTCAGTGGTTTGTTAGAGAACACTAGTGAACAAACAGCATCATGAAGACCAAGGAACTCACCAGACAGGTCAGAGAAAGTTGTAGAGAAGTTTAAAACAGGGCTAGAAAAATTATATTATATATACACATATCCCAAGGTTTGAGCATCCCAAGGAGCACTGTTCAATCCATCATCCAAAAATGGAAAGTATTCTACAACTGCAAACCTACCAAGACATGGCCGTCCATCTAAACTAACAGATCGAGCAAGGAGAACACTGGTCAGAGAAGCAGCCAAGAGGCCCATGGTCACTCTGGAGGAGCTGCAGAAATCCACAGCTCATGTACAGGGAGAATCTGTCCACAGGACAACTAGAAGTCGTGCACTCTACAAATCTGTCCGTTATGGAAGAGTGGCAAGAAGGAAACCATTGTTGAAAGACATAAGAAGTGGCGTTTGCCACAAGCCATATAGGGGACACAGCAAACATGTAGAAGAAGGTGCTCTGGTCAGATGAGACCAAAGGTGAACTTTTTTGGCCCAAATGCAAAGCGCTATGTGTGGTAGAAAAGTAACCCTACTCATCACCCTGAACACACCATCCCCACTGTGACACATAGGGGGCAGCATCATGCTGGGGGGACAGGGAAGCTGCTTAGAGGTGATGGGAAGATTGATGGAGCTAAATACAGGGCAATCCTGGAAGAAAGCCTGTTGGAGGCCGCAAAGACTTCAGACTGGGAAGGAGATTCACCTTCCAGCAAGACAAAGACACTAAACCTACAGTGGAATGGTTTAGATCACAGAATATTCATGTGTTAGAATGGCCCAGTCACAGTCCAGACCCAAATCCCATTGTGCATCTGTGGCAAGACATGAAAATTGCTGTTCAGACGCTCCATCCAATCTGGCTGCAAAGAATGGGCAAAAATCTCAGTCTCTAGATGCACAAATCTGGTAGAGACAGACCCCAAAAGACTTGCAGCTGGAATTGCAGCAAAAGGCAGCTCTACAGAGTATTGATATAGGGGGATGAATACTTTTGCATGTCACTTTTCAGATTTTTGATTACAATTGTGAAAACCATGTATCATTTTCCTTCCACTTCACAATTATCTGCTACTTTGTATTGGTTATCACTTAAAATCTCAAAACACATTTAAGTTTGTGATTGTAAGGTGACAAAATGGGAAAAAGTTCATGGGGTATTAATATTTTGCAAGCCACTATCTCCTACTGTAGCTAGTATATGGCATGTAGTATTCACACATCAGCTCAGAGATCTGCAGAATAGTGTCAGAGCCTGCAGAGGGGCGAGTGCTAAATAACGTCAAAGACCAGAAGTGGTTACACACCTGACAGCTATCCCTAAGTGAAGTGACAAACAACCAGGGTTGCATTCGGTATCCACTAGAGGGAGCTCACAGCTTAAAGGGGTTGTTGAGTTTTTAAATAGAGGACTCTACTTATGGAATCTGACCCTGGGTAACATTGAGAACCAGCACCTGGCCCACCCCAAGTTGCTCTGCCTCCTCCCTTTTCCATATTCACAAGTAGTTACCTATAGTATTGGGGCAGACTCATTTATTTGCAGTCCTTGTAGTACAGAACCACCTGCAAACATAGGAGAGGAGGCAGTGACAGACAGGTGAACCAGGATCAGAACCATTCTGGAACCCCTGGACAGTCCATAGAGTAAGTGTAAAGACTCCCTGGACAATTGTAGCATCAGGCAGACAATTTAAGGCTTTCTCCAAGTGGGAACAGGTTCCAGATTAGTGATGGTGCAAATTCTGTGACCTTCACCAGTCATAGTATTCCTTGCATCCCCCAGCTAAAGCATGCTGCTGCTCCATTCATCTCTATGGGATTGCCAAGCGCTGTAGTCTGCCATCTTCAGCAGGAACTTAGAGACTGAGCAGCGGCACATTTGTTTCATTCAGACAGGGGTATAACAGACCCATGTCCCGTGATCACCCCACAGGACAAGCTGTCTTCTAAGAAACCCCCCTTTAATTTACTACAACCACCATGACCAAATAGTGATACAATACCTTTGATCGTGACTTTATAATCCAAGGTGTGAACAGAGGACCAAGAACAGGAGGCTAGTTCTTCCATGTATAAAGTCAATGGTGTGACAACCTAAACTGGAATGTCATTTTTGGGTTGCAAGACTACATCTCCCAGCATATCATGGAAGCTGCCAAGAGTATGCTAGGAGCTGTGGTTTCAATACACGTTGGACCCCATTCAATTGTTGCCCTCGGAGCCAAGGGCCCCTTCCTGATGTAACATACATACCCGATAAGGTTAGTTTTTAAGTTTTTTTAATTTTAATCATGTTTCGGCTCACTCCAGATAACGCCTGAATGAAACGAGACATACCAAAAACCCTTTTGACACATCCCACTGTCTTAAAATAAAATCTTCACTTATAAAACAGGAACAAAAAAAAAAAAAAAAACAAACAAAAAAAAAAACAAGTATGCAACATGAAGTTGAAAACACTAACGCATTAAAATACATAAGCTTGATAAGTCACTTCACAGAATTAGGGGCAGGGTGGAGGGGCAGCATTAAGGGGGTAGGAATAGAGAAGAGTCTATCTGTACTGGTAATTCATGCTGTGATCCGCATTCCTGCCATAGTTTCCGGTGCCTCCTTGGGGTTGCTGATAGGAACCGGGGGCGCTGTAGTTCTGACCAGGACCTTGATTGTAAGTGGACTGTGTGTATCCTACATAGAGGAAAGAAACATCAGAAAGGACCAGCAACATTAAAAGGCATCCTTTAATCCTCTGCATTTAGTCAGCTTGACAAAGTGAGGGGATATAGCTTCATTTGGTTCCCTATACGCAGCGGGTTACTATGAATTATGTTGAGTGACGTGTATGGTCATGACATTCTATCTGATCATCTGTGTGAACCCTGAAATCATTAATAGTCACAGTGCCACATTCTGTAGTGGCTGTGGTTGGTACTGCACAACTCAGTCCCTTTCAGTTAGGGACAGAGCTGCAGTAAGATGCAATACCAGGTATAGACACTATGAAATGAAGATGGTGCCATAGAGAGGCTGCAGCACTCATGAGCACCAGTCCACTTATTTGTAGTGGGGTGGGTGCACAAGACCTGATCTCCTGCACCATTCAGATATGTTTGTCATCAATGGAGGTTCTGGTAGGCTTCCCCCTCTTTCAGGTATACCCAACTCTGTAGATCGGTAACTATTATAGATATACTTCCAAAGTACAGATACGTATGGTCCCATGGGGGAGTTTGTACTGGAAAAACTAGTCTGTACCGAAGGATCTTGTTCAATAAAGTAGTTGCGAGTCCCTGCCTGATCATAGCTCCAACGTCCCATACATGCATATAGCACAAGAGTGTGGAGCCATAGGCAGGCAGGGACTCCTAACAGGTTTGGGCCCACAAATCTTATGTAAAAACTGGATTTTCTAATCTGATTTTGCCCCGAGTCTATAGAGCCCTTTATAAAACACCAGAACCCTTACCTTGGTATGAGGTATTGTTGGCACCACCATAGTTTGTTCCAGCGTTGTAGCCGCCAGCACTTGGAGCTGTGTATGAATTGCCACCTCTACCACCAGCACCATCACCACCGGTATAGCCTAGGAAGAAAGTTGCAAGAGTCAATTCGGGCCAAACAGAGGCATCAGACTAACTCGCTACAATGGAGAAGCTACTGATACAGCCCATGCAGCATGCACCATCTAGTCTTACCTGAAGCTGCTCCACCACTGTAAGAGTTGGGGTAGGAGTATGATCCGCCAGCTCCCTGAGATGCTTGGTTGTAGCCTCCCTTTTGCTTCTGTGGTGGTCCATAGCCTCCATACTGGCTCTGGTTATAGCCTTGCTGCGACTGGGCCTGGTGTGCCTGATAGCCCTGGTTATAGGACTGCTTGTTCTGGGCACCTGAATTCTGCTGTGCTGGGGGCTGCTGCTGCTGCTGTTGTTGCTGAGATGGTGGGGGCTGCTGCTGCTGCTGTTGTTGTTGCTGTGGCGGCTGCTGTTGTTGTTGCTGTTGTGCTGGAGGTTTCTTGTTAACAAAGGGTTTAGCAGGAGCTGGTGCAGAGTAACCTTCCCCTTGGTAATAGGAGCTGTAGCCTCCAGAGCCAGCACCGCCACCACCAGCATTACCAGAGCCACCTCCGTTGCTGTAGAACTGGCCTGCAAAGAGCAAGTACCATCAATTGTTAGAACTCCGGTTACACATAACCAACCTGTACAATGCAAGAGTAGCAGATATCTCCTGACTGAGCTAGTGTCTACATGGTAAATCATATACAAGTGGGCACTGAACCAAGAGGTGCCATCCCCAAATGGAGCTGGCACTAGAATCAGAAGCTATAGCTGGATGGTGTTACGACCCGTCTGGACTGATGGATTCCCCTACACTAGGTCATTTACTGACATGGTCCTGTCTGAATGGGGTTAGACACTGGCTACATAAGCCAAACCCTTAGCGTTTGCTCCAATTGCATCCGGTGAAGGAAAGCCTGATCTTAAGCAGCAATGGTTATTGTCTGGCCCATTAGAAAGCTACAGCATTTGAGTTGTCTGCCACCTTCTGGTCCTCAGCTGAGTCATGTGACCAGCACTAATGCCTTTATCGCTGAGGAACTGCCCAGTGTTTAGTAGTACATGTAAATCATGCCACTAAGCCTGAGGTATCCAGTTTAACCCCTTCACCCAAAAATCACATGTACATGATGGGATGTACAGAGAGCGCTCAGGAGCTGACTCTCCATACACAGCACCCGCCACTAACAGCAATCGGTGCGGACACAGATCACAACTGTTAACACTTTACATGCTGTGGTCACGTTTGACTGTGGCATCTAAAATGCACAAGCTCCGCCATCATTTACAGATCGCCACACCCAGAGTGCCATCGGAGGGCGGCGATCCCAGGCTTGTTGTTACATTAGATGTATTACACAATGCCTCAGGCAGTAATAGTAGTGAAGGGATTTCGCTATACACTGCAATACGAATGTAATACGAGTGTGAGTGATCAGTCCCCCTTAGGGTTCAAGGTCCCTAGAGGGTCTGAAAAAAAGATTTTATATATATATATATATATATATATATATATATATATATATATATATAAAATATAAAAGAAAAGAACTTCCCCAAAATGACATCAATAAACGCCATCTTGTCTGGCATAAAAAGATACCATAACCAGCTCCAAACACAAATCTAAAGAGTTGCAGGTGTCATAAGACACCACTTTTTTTTTTTTTTTATAAATACATCAAAACATTACATATACTATAAATTTGGTATCGCTGTGATCGTACTGACCCGCAGAATACAGGTAACATGTCATTTACCACAGTGAATGCTGTAAAAATTAAACCCGTAAGAAATTGGCGCAAATGCATTTTTTTTTCTCTCTAATTCCATCACTCAATTTTTTCCCAGCTTCCCAGGACATTGTACAAGATATTGAAGGGTGCCGTTTAACAAATTCCAATTTGTCCTGCAAACAATAAGTCATGTGACTGAACTGAAAATTTAAAACGTTATGGCTCTAGGAATGGGGACGGAAAGTGGAAATGCAAAAATGAAAATTGGCTGAATATGAAATTCAGAACATGTGCTAGGACATGTAGTTCTTCAGCAAACAAGCAGAGTGTAAACTCAACCCAAGAGTCTCCAGCTGACAGCACTATGTGTAGAGTGTCTACCCCTGGAAGAGCCTCAGTGCACATCCTAAAGGAACGAAGGAAAGCTGACTACCCACATGAAACATTACCAGTTGGTGAGTCTTTGGGCTGGTCACATGACAACTGAGGAACAGAAGGGAATGGGTAACATATGGTCCTCCTAAGAGTTACGTTTCTACAATCATGTACCTTTACAACATTTAGATTGAGAACTGTGGGAGCATGTGCGGCTTGGGAGATCCACCATGTCCTCTCAGGGCCCATGCCTGTCTGCAGATGGAGCCTCCAAGGTGACTAAGATAGGGGCAAGGCTTAATAACCAGCACCCCCCACAGCCGAATAGCTTATGGCCATTACCACACCATCCATATTTATTGTACTTCAAGCGCTGCAGACTGTTACGTGCACAGTAGTTTTGCCAAGTCTTAGCTTAAAAGTCTAGCCTTGAGGCAGATGTTAGGCGCAGCACCGTTTACGTGGCCATTGCAGTTCTTTATAGCAACACCTATGCTGAGACCTGCATTAAAGGGACCCTAAGACTCCATATTAAGGGGCAAGGTCATTAGATCGGGCTCCACTATGATCAGCCATGTCAGCAGTATACAAGGGCTGGGAGCAGACTGTATACACCATTGTGGCTGCACTATCACAACCCTGCTCCAAGCTACACCATGGCCATGTGACCAGACAAGTCATTTCCCCAAGAAGGAAGCAGCCATGATACCGAAGCCCTGCACAACTGTTTTAATTCCAGCCTGACTGAAGTTTTGCTTCCAAGGCCAATAAAATCAGTTCATAAGGAAAAGACCTGCAGACCCAGAACTGAGCGCAGTTATAACCACATCCAGATAGTGTCACCACCTCACGCCTTAATACAGTTGTGCCTACTTCCATAAAGACCCAGTAGAAAGTTAACCACATTGTACTGGACACACCACAACCAGTGCTGGGGTGGTCTGAGCCTTCACTTGTAGGGGTTGTCCAGCCCCAGATCAATTTGGCACATTGATGACCCATGTACAGAATAGGTCCTAATCCCAGGCCCACACCGATACTGCTCTGGCAGCCAAAAGCTGCTAGCGGACAGTGCATACAGCCCTAGTGGTGGTTCTGAGGAACTGTGGCGCCATGAATAGGAGTGGTGCGGGTGCTTGCTCCATGTCCAGTAGCGGCTTCCTCAACCCACAGGCTGCTGGAACAGATTGTTGTTGTGTCTATGTGGCTGACCCATGAGATCACTTACTACAGTGATCAGTTTTGTCCCAGACGACCCCTTTAAGCGACTTTCCTCATTACTGGCCAGGAAGCTTTTCATGTTAAAGTAAGGCTCACTTAAAGGACTGAAAACATGGCTACTTCTCAGGAAGTGACAGTGTCCATTGGTCACAGCGCCATGCTGCAGCTTAGCATCATTCGTTTTAATGGGGCTGAGATTTAGCACAATCATGTGACCAAGGGACAGGGATGTGAAAGCAATGGTGCCCCAGCACTTTCTGGTATACTGTGGCAGCAAATGTATTTGTGGTAGATGCTTACCCTAGGTTTATACCAAGTTTGGGAGAAGCAGCTTGAGATTTTGCTTAAAATCGGTGGAGCAGAGTCCTGCATTATAGTATATGAGGTCTGCGGGTTTCCAAGAGTAACCACTTTAGCCGGACAG
The DNA here is from genome assembly GCA_947044405.1 of Leptodactylus fallax. Classification (NCBI taxonomy): domain Eukaryota; kingdom Metazoa; phylum Chordata; class Amphibia; order Anura; family Leptodactylidae; genus Leptodactylus; species Leptodactylus fallax. The sequence goes on along the minus strand of CAMRHE010000679.1, from coordinate 557,807 downwards.
GGTTTCCATCATTCAGGTCTCCATGCAGGCCCAAAGGACAGAAATGTGCTAGTGGGAACCTCTCAAGCTTATACGTCGGGCATTGCTGCTCTTGCATTTCTAGGAGAGGAGTTTGTGCCACAAAATACTTCCATGAAAAAACCCCAATAAGGTAGTAACTAAAGTTATGGCCTCCAGAATTCAATGAATACAGAAGTGTGTATCATCAAGGCCTAGTGTGTGGTAGACAACAGGCTTTGATCCATGAGTTCGGTCTCCAGATAAGCTAACCATCTCAGGAATAGCAGAAGCCATCTCCACAGCAACCCTTTACCTCTGTACCACACAGACGCTGCAGGCTCCTGCCATCTTCAGATCCCTCCAGTATGGCATCCAAGCAGCACACTGTCAGAGGTGCCATAGCAAATACTATCCTTCTCCCTGGATGCAGTCAGGGAAGGTTTTCTACAATTTAGAAAGATATTCCACCCTCAGGACCTGAGACGTGACATTCCCATAGATCAGCTGCTAAAGTTAGCACAGTATGGAGCCAGTGCCACACACTGGGTACTGCAGCTCAGGGCTCATTAAAGTGAATGCAGCACCCTGATGGGGCCACAGTGCTAGGTCGCAGTTCACAACCTACCCTGAGGATCTATTAGAGTCTGAACCCAGAAAGTGTTTGAGCTACAGCTGTGGTCCAAATGAATGCAGCAATGTAGTGGCCCACAAGGGGTTTGTCATACACCGATAGAAGAGGAAGGGCAGCTTAATAAAGCCATAAAGATCACATGGTCATGTTGCAGTTCCATTTGAAAGGAACACGGCTGAAATGCAACCACCACAATACTTACCGACTAGGCCACAGAAGTATTGCAGGCCTGCACAACCCCAGGAACAATCTGTAGTGCCGCCTAAGCCTGGAGCTTCACCCTAGATAAGGGACGTGACCTCTAGCTTGCCAATATGGCACTAATTTATGAAGTTTCTATACTTTACAACCTTACCTTGACTAGATTTCTGGCCCTTAATGTAGCCTATAAAGGAACTGAATCCCTGCACTACTGCATTGGAAAATGCAGGCAAGAAACCCATGCTGCCATATAGGACTTAAAGACTGATGTGAAGTGACACGCATGTACGTCTAAGTTACCAGGCATGTGTTAGTGCATAACCCAGATGGAGACCACACCACTGTATTACAACAAGCGTCACTTTCCACAGTAGTTTATACAAGATTTATTAAAACATTATGAACACGCAAATTAAAAACTGCAAATTCTGGACAATAAAAACCACCTAGTAGTAAAAAAAAAAAAAAAAAAAGGAATAAAATCTGCCCAGAGGGGAGGGGTCTCCATGATAAAAGGGCAACATCCAGAGAAATGACTGGCCAAGTGACACGTCAACCGCTGACTTGAGTAAAAGAAAGTTCCACTTGTGAATAGTTCTCAAGTTAGGCTCAAAACTGCACAATTTTACAATGCTGCGGGCTACGGTCTGTAAGCTTGAAGTGAACAGTCCCCAAAAATATGCATGTGGAAAAACCAAAAAAATTTAAACAGCAGAGCTTTCATCTTGTGGAGCTCAAGACAGTCGGGAGTAAAGAGCTGGTTTGTGGGTTTTTGAGAGGGTTGGGCGCAATACGCTATAGATGGTCTAAGCAGATGCAAAATCATGATAACCGTAGCAGTCTGTGAAAAAGTCACCTACAAAAGGGGGAGACAGCAGAGAGAAATAAAAATTAGAATCCTCTGTAGATCGGCCATTGTGCCAGATTATTTATCTGCTTAAGTTTTCTTTTTTTAGATTTCTCTGCTTCTGTCTCCCCCCACAGGTGGGGGCTCCTCCAGAGGGGGGTGCTAGGCGACGGGAGGAAGGGTTTTAAGTCTATACTCAACTTGGGAGCGTGAGGAGAGGTTTCTCACACTGCTAAACCAAAGCAGAGAAATGTAAAAAGAAGGTCTGACAGAATTAACGCACATTATTACCAGATATACATCTGCTCTGTAAAGTACACCCAGTGTCTGCGGATCAGAGAAGTAGTCATGGGGGCCGGACCGGTACAGAAAGTAGTCCCCTTCCACCAGGAACCAGCAAGATCACTGGCCAAAGGCTATGGCTACACAGTCAACACTAGATCGCTCTTGGCTAGTGAATGGTCAGTGTGTAACCTGCAATATGGCAGGCACTGCATTCACTATTTGCGATCTTAGTTGATGTGTAGCCCTGGCCTAGCCAAGCAAGACCTGCAGTTTCTGGTGAAGTGAAACTGAGTACAGTCAGCCAAAAGAAACAGGACTGCTTCTAAGATAGGAAGACAGGGGGCAGACTTTAAAAGCCAACCAACACAAGCTGCTCCTTGTAATATATAATAGCATTAAGACATGGATACAGTGACAAAGGCTCCATAGGTCACGGTCTATGTGGTTTTACTATAAAGTGCAGCCACATTACAGACTGCAGCCACATGACACATCACATTAAAGAGCTTCTGACAAAGTAGGCCCAACAGTTTGGGGGAAGAGTTCACAGATGGCAGATTTGTTGCAAACGTTTCTGCGACTGAAAAGCTGTTCCATTCGCCTGAATGGGAATACTTTCCGTAACACTATGAGCTGAGTGGGTCAGTTTCAGAAACTTCTGCAACAAGTTCACCGTGTGAAGCTTCCCTAAAAGCAGCTTATTTTAGCCAGTTCCACATTGCACCAGTTTACGTTTGCATATTTAGTTGCTCGAGTCCGCCCTCAATATGCAAAGGGAAACTGAAAACGTAGCGATAAACATTGGATGTAATAAAGTGCAGTAACATGTCTACTTTCTGGACAAAACAGTAGTTTTGGTTCTCAAGGATGTGACAGAAGTGGCCTTTCCAGAAGGATTCCTGTCCCTTAGGATTAGTGGTGTTTTTGTACCCTGCCTTTAGCAAAAGTAGGGGGGGGGTGGTGTTTGTGGAGAGATCTTTGGCGGTGAAGTTGAAGAGAAAAAAAAAAAAAAAAAAAAAAAAAAAAATTTAAAAATATAAGATACACACAAGAGTGCATTCTTGCTCCAGTCACACTTGGAAATGTCTGTTTTAACAGGTGGAAGGACTGCAAGATATTCTCCCCCCAAAAAATAACCATTGATCACATCATTGCCCAGAACCAACTGCACCCAAGGCTTTTACTGAACGTGGCAGACTGAAGATCCCAGCCAGCCACTCTTCTGCAAAAGGCTGCAAAGTTTGCATTGACTTAGAAGGGTGCCTAATAGGGGTACACGGACGACTGAGCCATATTGACAAGGACAGCCGTTCCTCTGACATACCCCTTCAAATGAAGGTCCTGCCTTAGCGCACACATGGTAGCATTTTAATGCCTGTATGGCTTAGCATCCATAGCACTTTGCTGAGCGATCACAACACTTACTGTATCCAGCTGTTGCAGAAGTTTGATAGTTGTAGTTTCCTCCATATCCCCCATAACCACCTATTGAACAAGAAGGAAGCTTACAAGCAAGTTTGAGGCAGACAACTGTAACAATCTTTGTCTAAATGCGTGACTATGTGGCTGCTCTACAAGAACCCTGCACTTACCTGAATTCATGTAACCGTGATTGCCAAAGCCACGTCCCCTTCCCCTGCCGCGATTCATGCCTCCTCTTCCACGGCCTCGCATGCCTTGGGGTGGAGGAACTTCACTGTACATCATGCCAAAGCCCTGGTTATGCTGTAGATAAAAGGTTCAGTTAGGAGCAGTGCTATGGAGAAGAGTGATCAGAGAGCTCCAGTTAAGAGACTTACTTTTCCTCCTCTGGGGCCACCTCTTGGCATCATTGGTGGTCGCTTCTTTTTGGGAGCTTCTGTGAAGGTCATGTAATCTGGAAAAAGTTTTTCTAATGCAGCCAGGGCAGCGTAGGCCTTGGCCACCTTCTTGTTGGATCCAGAACCTTGGAATTTCACATTATCTACTTCGACCTGTGAAGATAAAGAGGCATTGGTACAAAGCAATGAAGAGAGAAGATTACCAATGCTATGTTCTGCTATGTGTTGTGGAGGGAAGTTACCATTCCATCCATGCTGTCTTAGGAGGGGCACATCTGGGCATAGCTCTATAGCACAAGGTCAGCCATGTACACCTCTGGCCAACTAATTTACTTTCACAGCAGACAAAAGGCATAAGTCTACAGCAGTCTGACGTGGAGGACCTCAGATAGTGTGACAGGATTAAGAGGCTGGAGCCTTTTAATTCTGCTGTATTGCATGCCAGGGGCAGGTGGATTAAGACAGGGGATTAGAGAGAAGAAGAAAAAAAAAAAAAAAAAAAAAGCCATAGCCGCATATACTCTGAAATGGTAGAGAGCGCAACTGCTGGACTCCTAGTGCTAACTGAACTTCATGAACACAGAAGCATTGGGCATGTTAGCCATCTGCACGTTCCTAAACTGGCCTGAAGTCTGCCGATGGAGTCAGAGGCCTGGTCAGATATGAGGGACCAAACTATGGGTGCTCCATTACAGGTCTGTAATACATCTGCAATACAATCCTAGCATGAGGCTGATCTGACATCTGATACCCATGATAGTTACCTCCATGACAAATCTCTTGTCGTGGCTGCCACCTGTCTCAGATATAAGCTCATACTTCAGTCCACGTCTCTTTTCGTTAAGCTCCATGACTGGATTCTTCCCATGCTTTGTGAGTATAGGACCTTGCTGTTTAGCACCCTAAAAGCATAAAACAGTCAGTACCCAATATAGAAGTAAAGCTTTAAGAGGAGGTTTCCTAACAAACAATAGTAGTACCTCTGCCTGGTCTGCAGCGGAAGCATCGCCCTGTGCAGAGTCATTCTGAGCTTGAGTCTGGACCACCGGCTTCTGCTCAGTCTCTTCAGAGCCTTCCTCTTTCTCTTCAATTCCAGTAGGAAGCCCCATGTCTTGCAAAACCTAAAGTTAGACAGGCTCAGAGTTATTCTGCCATACAGAAACAACAACTAAGCATAAGTCATCACATTCAGTGTACATACCTTCACTGCAACATGAAGCTTAGCAGTCTTCTTGGAAGGTCCTGAGGCCTCGAAGGTCTTGTCATCTACTTCCACGGACATTGTGAAGACGGGAGCGTGGACAGGTCCTGTCTGAGAGATCAGCTTGTACTGCAGGCCTGGCTTCAGCTGGTTTAACCTCATCAGGGCATTCATGGCTTGGGGAGGCTCACTCTTCTCATCTGTACAGAAATACACGTTTACCTCAGCTTCTTACTAAGAAGGAGTGACCTAAAGCATACCTCCGATTATAAAGCCACCTTTTCTAAGAGTTCTACATTCAACTGTATTAATAAGTTCTATAATTGGAGGCATGCTTGTAAGTGCCAACATCTACCCCCAACAATGTCCCTTTATGGATAATCTACAAACCTTTAGCGTAAGACTGAAGTTTAATCTATGGAACCCAGGGACCCGGATCTCAAGTGCTGAGCACTTCTGTCACAAGGTGCGGCGCCCATTTAACTGATCAGTGAGCCGAGCATGGACCCCACACGGTCTGTCCCAATGTTTAGCTACACTAAGACTACAGGTCTACCCAACGCTATACTTCCACAAATACACCAATAATCTAGCCTCAGCTGCCATGATCTATTGAGACCTAGCGTCCCAAAACACTGGAGGAACCCTGGAATGCTGCCTCTTCTGATCTGAGGTGACCTGCAGTTGCTAGTCAGACTGTTTGCATGCACACTTTGGAAATACCTGCTTTAAAAAGTTTAGCCACGAGAGCTACAAGTGTTGTAATGCACTAGGTAGCACCCTGCCTAACACCACTCAAATACCTTTCTTCTGAATCTTCTTTTTCTTCTTACTTGGCGATTTGTCCTCTCCGTCCTCCTCCATGGGTCGTTTCAGGGCTGGTATAACGTAGGTGGTGCTGGGGGGAATCTGGACTGTAAGACAAGTGTAAACAAGTGTCAATACAGCAGATGTTGAGGGGGGTTCTTAAGACTAGTGCAATGCTAGAACCACACATGCCAGAGCCCAAACCAAGGGTAAATTCAGTCTTGGGAAGTCTTAAAAGGACTAATACTTTTCCTTCCAGTTGGATTCTCCAACAGCATGCATGGTTTCAGGGTGAAGCAGCCAGTTACATACCTGTGTAGTCAATGGCAGGCTCTGGTTTTGACTTTTTAGGCAACTTTGAGGGTAAAGAGTCCATACCCAAAACTTTATGTAGCTGGCCAAATGCTGCAAGTCTAAGAGCATGCTGTAAAGTAAAACGAAAAAGTTAGAAATACTGGATATTAAATTCTGCATGGAAAAAAAAAAAAAAAAAAAAAAAAAACCCACAAACACACAATACTCATGCCCTCTTCAGTTAAAGGGACAGTGACTGGACTGTAGAACTAAAGTCACCCAAACCAGGTGGTCCTGTACCTGAGCACTGTGGGTAATGTCCTCCCGTTGCTGCCTTTCTAGGTGTCCGAGCGCATCTGTAGCTTCTTTTTCACAAGGATCATACAAGCCGGGACCATCTGCAGACGGACAATATTTGATAGAGTTAGGGCAAGCGTTTTATAGAGACCCAATGTGTAGTCACCTTAAGGAAAAGCCCACTGACCTGGCATTAAGATTCCAGAGCTGAGGCATTCAAGGACCCTCCTGAAAGCTTCACCAGCAGCCATAGGTCGGTTGGCTGTGCCAATAGCCTTTTCACAAAGCAGCTCAAGAGGCTGAAGAGAAACGAAACAAGGGTTTACAGCATTAGGAAAAGTTACATATGTACCATACAGTACAAAGAAGCAGAGAATATGGCTAGGGTTACATTTAGAGGGTGGATTTACATTAGAAAGCCATGTCAATGCTTTAACAATACCAGGTGATAAGTGAAATGAACCACTTTCACAATGATCTTACGTTTTACAGTTTGGTTTCTACAGTTCCTATGCAAACTACAAGTCTCCATAGTAACAGCAACCAAATCCAATCTGACCTGCCTCTGAAACAGCAAACATGTTAGCACAAAGTAGGGAACAAATGGAAGAATTCAGACATGGTTTCCATGGTAACAGACTAGTTCTGTGCAATCCTGTAGTCTGCGTAGGAGCTGTAGGATCAAAAATTTAGTAGTTTTAATTAAAGGGTGTTGTCCCGAGAACACCACTACCTATCCACAAGATAAGCAGCAAGGGTCCGAACACTGGGATCACCATACCCAGTCAAATGGAGGAACAGTTACATATGGCTTCTGCTGCTACACTGAAAAATAGCCTGATATTGCATAGTACTGTCAGGGCTAAGGATGGCGTCACATTCCTTATATGGAAAAATGCAAGGGTTCTTCTGGACCTTAACCTGATGATCTATCATAGGGCTAGATAAAGTGAAGATGGGGCAGGAGGGAATGAGCACAAGACATGGGATCTTCCATGGCTGAAGCATACACAGCATTTGGAAGAGCAGTGCGGTCTGTTCACTAATACCAGACGGGTACTGTAGGGCCAGAGCTTGGAGCTGCATCAGGTGACCAATGGACATGACATCAGCACAGGAAAGATGCTGCAATGCTCCATGGTCTCGAAATCTTACGGGCGGTGGTTGAGTGTTGGATCCTTACCAATCATGCATATATTGACTGAATCTTTGTATATTAATGGCCTATCCTAAGTCTTAGAATCCCAATTTAACTGTTGACATTTTGTAGCTAGCTTAACCACTTCAGTACCAGACATTTTCTGGTTCTTCCATACTTCGTTTTTGAGGGCTATAACCTTTTATCCCTTGGGTTATTAAATTCTTTTGCTACTTTTCAGTGATCAACAGGCCTTTATTTTCCCATGATTTTCTCTTAATTTTAATTTGGAGAAGAAAAAAAAAAAAAAAAAAAAAGGGGAAGTGTTCCTGAAATAAAAGTTCCCACTCTGTTACAGCCATTTTTACTTTGGGGACACCTATTGTTTTGCTTAGGGGCAAGGCTGTTTCTCTTCTATACACACACACACACACACATTGAGCCCCCCATAAGGTCATAATACTTAAGAGGGCATTTAACTTCACAATTCTCCTGTAAATGGGGGGAGATTCATACAGTCCCCTATACTGTACTGTAGGACCCAGCAGCTCCGGACCACCTAATGATCATTGAGCATTTAACACTGTGTACTCAGAATTCAGAAAGGCAGGGGAGGTAACAGATCATCCCACCTTCCCTATATATGGACTGCCCAGATAGAGAACAGGGGGGGTCGGCAACCCCCTGCACGCATGCCACGCAAGGCTCATTTCCCTGAGCACAGCAGCGGAGTCCTCACCAAACATGACTGAAACTAAACTGTTATTATACTGTGGGGTATAATAAGTGGAGGCAACCGGGGAGATGATCAAACATAAAAAAACAACGTTAACTCACATTTTCCTGCGCTCTGCAGCCGCTGTGTGTTCTTCGGGCACTTCTGCCTGACGTAAGAGACCGCTGACAGGGCCTCAGGGGTCACGTCCTACGTCATTACACATAGTGACCCCCCGAGACTCAATCAGCGGTCGCTGACTGCAGGCAGAAGCGCCTGAAGAGAACACAGCGGCTGCGGAGCACAGGAAAACGTGAGTTAACTTTTTTTTTTTTTTTAATGTTTGTCACCTCTTGGCCCTCCACTTATACTCTGGGGCCTGAAGAGACCCCACAGTATAATTATAGCAAGTGACTGGTGACAATTGGAATATTTTAAAAGTTAGAATATTATACCGTGTGCAGGGGCGCTATGGGACATAATACTGTGTGCAGGGGTTGTCAAACTTACAATTATTGACTGACACTCCGAGTTCCTCAACTGATTTTTTTTTATTATAATCAGCACGTTGAATAAAAAAAAAAAAAAAAAAGTTGCCTACCCCTGATATAGAATATGAATATATAGGTTCAGAACTGGTTACAAAAAACCCAAATGACACTTGGGACCATTTTACATGAAGTGGAATCTAAAGATCAGCCATTTTAATTCTAAAGCAAGCTACATTTAACATCTATAAGATACATACCCATCCTCTTAAGGGTTCCCAGGTTGGAACACGGGTGCACAGATCTCGCAGTACACGGATTACAATAACGCAGGATTTAAGCCCATTTGCCCTAGCCTGAGAAGGAAAACCCCAGTTAGTATTCAATGTTACACCAACACAAGCCAGAAAAAAAAAAAAAAAAAAAAAAAAAAAATAAAAATTAAAGACATATAGTGCTACTTTGTCAAGGGTAAATGTAAGCTATGTTTAAGGATAAGCCTTATGTATGTTACATTAGCAATTACAGTGTAGTTATGCTAGAATTACTCTTAGAACAAAGCAGCAACTAATATCTAAGCAGAATAATGTATCCCTGTGAAGTGTATTCACTGAGCCCTTCAGCGGCTGCCTGCGAGGTGGCAGGAGCCATTTGCAGCACAGCTACTGCTCTGGTGTTTGCTTTAATATTATCTTCTAGAAACATGTGAGTTGATTTAAAATTAATGAAAAAAGTTTACAAAAAAAATAAAAAAAATTATGGCATTTACTACTTTTAAGACAGAAATAATAAAATGCAAACCTGGAACCACTTGGCGTGTCGGAGTGACGCCAATGCAGCAAGGCATTTCTGCCTGTCCAGAACGTCCGGAGGATCGCTGATTGATAGCGTTTCTATTCATGGATAAGAAGACAAGGCACGGTTTGACCAAGGGGTTGTCTGTCAGGTGGACAGGGGATGAGGCAGCTTCCAGAGGGCAGTGGGGCTTCTCTGTACTACTGCTTACATATCGCCCTAGCACACTGCACTAACAGGAAGAGATCGGGCATCCCCCAGTCTCCCACTCTCCCGAAAACAAAATATATCTGCAGCATCTAGAAATTATACTCAGGGCTATGAAACTGACATGCCTAATGCAATAAAGCAGCAGTCTGCATAGGGTGCCATCAAAGGCTACAACGTACTGGCTAGAAGAACAGGTTTTGATTGAAACCTTTAAAGCATTACGTTAATATTGCAATTTATTGTGGTGTGGAAAATCCTAAATAATGCCAGAATGCTGCTTTAAAGACACAGAAGTGAAAGATCAAGAAAATAATAAAAGAAGAAAAGAGATAGTATAGTTCATCTGATGGCTGAGACTGCACTAAACCTTCCACCCAGCTCGACTGCCCTGGCCACAGCCCATGACAGAGAGAGTCCTGTTGGTCAAAGGTCCAGCGTCCCTAAAAATCGACAAACTAGAAGTCTTGATACGTGATCAGATGTCAGAACCATATAGCAATATATTATCAGAAGCAGCACAACATGTTGGGAACAGTCGGTGCTGCAGCAAGACCATGTCATAAGACCAGGGTTTATATTTTTAACATAAGGCTAGCTCATTTAGTGGGACAGTCTTTATAGATATACAAGCTATTCTATGGAGCCAGTCTGACTATCCAAAACGCAGTTACCCGCTGGAATTAAACATGCTGAGTAGTCTCTTTACAGCTAAAGAGATGGCTTCAGATATTCTTGCTGCAACACATACAGCCCACTATTAAGATATCATGCAAAAAAAACTAGAAATACATAATCTACAACTGAATACAGCATCAACAGGGCCTACATACAATATCAACGTAGGCCATGATCACACTGTATGCAAGAGACTGTAATATCCACATAGGGCACAACTAAGTTATAAGACATTTGACAGCAAGGCCCAGAAAGGGGGGAGTATTACAGTATATAGATTCATCAGCCAATGCTGTTACAGGTTATAAGAGTCATTCAAGTGCAGCAAATCTCATTATGTGGGAGGGTAAGATACATTATAAGGGACTGCAAAGGCAGGGGGGGGGGCTGGATAGGTTGGGATGGGGGAGGGTAAGTGTTTGGTTATGGCCATTTCTCTGCCATCCGTACCTCCGGCGCTCAACTTCTCCACCTCCTCGCGGACCAGAGTGGAGGTCAAGCGGATGTTAAGAGTCAGCTGTGGCTCCTTTGAGTTCTTAATGACGATTGAAGCTTCTCGGATGTTGGGCACCACATCGTACTTTTCCTCAGAAACAGACTACAAGACAAACCACAGGTCATGCTACAGTCTTGCAGTAGGAGATATACAGGTGCATCTCAGTAAATTAGAATATTTCTGAAACATTCATTTCAGTAATTCAATCCATAATCAGCGTCTTCCATGATTGTGTGTCCTCCTGAACCAGACTGAGGGACCATTTAAAGGCTTAGGAAACCTTGGCAGGTGACACTGAATTTACAATACTGAACTTTTTTACAATATTCTAATTTTCATAGATTTAGGTTTTCATTACCTGTAACCCATAATCAACATTTACAGAAATAAAACACTTGAAATAGAACACTCTGTGTGTAAAGAATCTAGAAAATATAGGAGGTCACTTTTTAATTTAATTACTGAAAGAAATAAATGTTTCAAAGATATTCTAATTTATTGCGATGCATCTGTAGGTCTTACAGTTTCCACAAACAAAACTGGCTTACGGCAAACTGCACGACAAGGTTGTCAGCGACTTTCTTCAGGAGAGAGATGGTGGGCTTGTCCTTGCATAGAAGAACCAGTTCCAGATCCAGATCGCCCTTCAATAGAAGTCCTTTGGCAACAAGTCCAACCCTCATCACACCACGAAGAGTCCGTGTAGAGTTCTCTGCGGATTTTGATTCACTAATGAAAAAAAAAAAAAGAAAAAAAGTTCATTAGCCACCATAATACACCTAGAGCACCAGAGACTTGCTTCCAACAATAATAAATGCATATAAGGAGGATGATCCTTACCCTTCCTTGCCCTCTTCAGAAGTTTCCTCTTGGACTTCTGTTTCTGGTTGGCCAGTTTCTCCAGTGTGAACCTTTTCTTGCTGGTCAATCCAGTCTGACACAGCCTTCAGGGCCCTCTCTGTTTGAGACACCATGTTCTGGACAGCCTCGAGCTCCTCTTGAGTTGGATACACCACAGAGTGCTTTGCCATAACATGGCGGTCATCATTCAGGAAGATGCGCATGGGACGCTGAAAGTGTCAGGAAAGATATTAGGCCGACTCTTAAAAGCACAGATACAAAGGGCACTGACTCAGTGACACGTCTACTCACCATGGTTGCAGTCTATTTGGATGGGATAGTCACAAGCCAAAAGGATCTTTTCCAGGTAGTAAGCAGATCTGCAAAGATTAAAGCAAATGAGCAGAGGAAGACGCACATAATCCTACTTTCAGGGCTTTTCAGAGGGGTCACCAAGGGACTAAGTTTTACTCATATATGGGCCCGGAAACATCAGCTTTGCAGACTTGTTCTGTCACCTGATCCACATAATACCTGCTCTCCCATGTTCATCTTTACCTGTACTAGGGGGCTGTTTTACTATTACCAGTACAGGTAATACTAATGAGAATGGAGGAGGTGGAATAACACAGGCACATGTTGCAATGGTGTGACTGCAATTCGGAACCAGCCTAGAAACCTGACAAGCAGCAGTGAGAAACCCGCCTGGAAATAGGTAAGATATAGTCCCCAATAGCCCTTTTTAGGGGTACTTGTATGCTCATGAGATGTGGGTCTCACATCAGAAGATGTGCGCCATGACCTTCATTCTAGCAATATGTGATCACTTGATAAAGCCAGAAGAGCCCATTCTGGTTTTATCGTGTCTTTGCTCTTGGGTAGTACGATGAGCTTCAGACATGAATGAACAGGCGCCACTGAACAAATCTGACAAGTTCGCAAAGCTGCTGTGACCTCCAGGACGCCATCTCTGTGCCAATGTGAACGTAAACTGAAAATAATACCCTGCAATATAAGGTGATTACCAGGACCAGATGCATTAATGTGGAGGACAATGAAGGTGAAGAAATTAATCTGCCAGGCAACTAGAAACAGACAGACAACACCCTAATGCAGAGGAGCAGAAGCCTACACAACCATGTTCACACTGCAGGACACAAGTCAGCAACAACTGCACTGCAAAGCGTCAAACCCACAGCAGGCACAACATCCTCAAGGTCTGTCTGCCAAAATCCTTGACAGACCAAGGCCACAAGGCTAGCGCAGCCACCATGTATTTCACATCAGCAATAACTACAGAGACAGGAGGCCGTGCTGTGTTACATATCAGATACAATAGCCTTGAGGCCATGGTTTAAGAGGATCTCAGACAGCGAGAACCACAGGATGGGGGGCTAATGGGAGATGTTATTTCATGAAGTAAAATCTGCATTTACTCATCTGTCTCAAGAATTTTAGCAGTCTTCAGATTCATCTCCACTACCCTGCAAAAACCTCAGAAACAGGGGCCTATATAAGTGAATTGGCCACAGAATACAGACAGGATCAGCAGGGTGCTTTTTTTTAAACCTCCTGCATCTGTCTTGGCATCTCATTGACAACAATGGGAAGGAGATTCAGGATGGAATTTGGAGCAAATTTTAAGGCAGAATCCACCCCAAAATCAGCACCAGGGTACCGTGTGCAAACTTATCCTAGCAAGACCAAACCTGCTGCTTGCCAAGTACAGTGTATTGTCTACTCACTTTAGTATTCTTAAGCTGGACGAGTGATAGGGGTGCAGAACAATTCCCCTACAGACCCTCATCTTCAGCACGATAGGAGAGATTCTGCCTTGGCTTTATTACGATATTATACTGGGAAACCAGGCATTGACTTATACGGGCTACTTTCCAAAAAGGTAATGCTAGAACAAGTCCCCCTCTTCCATCAGCATTCTTAGCAGGGCGTGAAAGGTCTAGTAATTCCCTGTACACCTCAGAGGTGACACCAGCGCAATAACCCACAAAATACAAATACATGTTATGGGACAAGCTACAGTCTGTTTTTATGCTTCTTTTTTAACCTGTCCCAGTTCTCTGTCAGGTCCCTCGAGATCCCAGGACTTGTTCCGGCAGAAGTCCTCACCGCACGTGAACACTGAGGCCAGTCTTTAGCCTAAAGAGAAGACCCAAGATGTCACAAGTGATGAGATCCCTGGGTCCTTTCTTGAGGTGACAGATTGGCCTCAGCAGTCACATGCGGCGAGGACAAGTCCCAGGACTGGACAGCAGTGGGAAAAAGCACCAGGCCCAGGAGCACAGATTTTTTCCTCTTTCAGCCTCCAGGAGACCAAAAAAAAAAAAAAAAAAAAAAAAAAACCTGTTGAGAACAGTGTTAAGGGGCAATCCCTATCTTAGCCCTTCACAGCTACAATAGGAATAGCCCCATCTCAAGAGGAAATTTGCAGATATCCATAACTTCCATAGAGGTGAAAAGGAGTTACGGAAGCTAAGCAGCAAGCCGTGTACGCAACATGTGCCATGCTGTTTCCATAACTCCCATCTACTTCTATGGGAACCAGAACAATAGAGCAGCTGCTGTCAGAGACCAGTTACACAGACTTATGGACCCATTCCATTCTTAATTACATGGGAGTACTGCACAGATCATAGATAAACTGTAGTGTGAACACAGCCTTAAAGGGGTATGGACACTTTCCCTGTCTTGTGGATGGGTGTCCTTTAAGAGAGTTGTGAATAGGTGCCTAGATTAGGGTGGGTTCACACCTGCGCTTGAGTCCGTCGCCAAGCTGAGTGAAAATCTCAGGGAACAGGATCGGCATTGGATACTAACAGGTCAGTGACGCATTGGTTAAAAACCCATTCATTTGAATGGGTTTTTAAAGCAATGCGCGGGTGTGCGCTTACACCCTCTGCGCTGCGAATCTTTTTTTTCGTCAGAAACAAAGTCGGACATGCAGGACTTTGTATCGCCGAAAAAAAAAAAACAGCTTTGCAGCGCAGAGAGTGTAAGCGCACACCCGCGCATTGCTTTAAAAACCCATTCAAATGAAAGGGTTTTTAACCAATGCATCGCTAACCTGTCGGTATCCGATGCCGATCCTGTTCCCCGAGATTTTCACTCGGATTGGCAGTGGACGGACTGAAGCGCAGGTGTGAACCCACCCTTAGGATGTTTTCCAGTTACAAGTGTCTAGTGATGGGTCTAAGTGGACCCCACAAGAGTCCTGTGCGAGTTGAGTCCACCACTACGGGACTGGAAGTAGTAAGTGCAATGCTCAATAGCACCCACAGAGGTGAATGGAACACTGTTCACACACGTACACTACAGTATTTACACAGGGATCCATGTGCCTAGCGATCCAGCCTCTCCCCTATAGACAAGTATAACCATTATATATAACCATCTGATCACTACGTGTACCCCCACCTGTGACTGAACTAGGGGGCACATACCCCTGCCTGAAAGTACCACCGGTTACATAGGCAATCTGCCCTTGCATACACCTCGGGGACCGCAGACAGCAGTGCTCCAATCACCCAATAGAGATGAATGGGTTAATGGACCTGTGCACCCTTCTCTTCATTCGGTCTGGGGTTAACTGTCCCCTACTTGCAGCATTAGTCTATCCTTACCACAACGAACCATCACCGTGCCGCCGGTAACTAGCACGAGGCTGAGAAGCCAACATACCTAGAAGGCTGCGGCAGATCTGCAGCAGGACTGATCACAAGTACCCGTCCAATGTATTTTGCAGCAGTTATCGCCAACAATAGAGACAGGTCTGAACAAAGCCAAAAGGGAAGGTCACATTGCACCACTACCTCCATAGAAACAAGCCAAAGGGGGTCAAGTCCTAGCCCCTATGATACAACACCATCACTTTAATCATCAATTGTGGGGTCAATATCTGTCTGTAGGAAAACCTGATATTACCTCTGGCATCTAAATAGGCACCGGATATCTACAACTAATTCTGTAATCCCTTATATTCAGGTAGCCAAGAGTTTATAACCCATAATGCACCATGCTTACCTACCTAAACAAACCCCAGTGATGTGTATACAAGTATATAGTACTACAGATATAGAGGGTCTGTCCCTTTAAGAGGTCAGATTGCACAATAGCACATGTAACGCGCATGTAGAGAGCGCGGTGCGCCTGTTGTAACGCACATGTATGTAACGCACATGTATGTAACGCACATGTATGTAACGCACATGTATGTAACGCACATGTATGTAACGCACATGTATGTAACGCACATGTATGTAACGTGTGACCTCATGTCCTGGAGGGAGGAAACAGGCAAGAGCCTGAGGCCATGGAGATAGACAACACACGTCAAGCACCATCTCCTGAGCCGAGGACAAAGCCCCTGCAGCCTGAGAAGGAAACCCCGTACTGCTTCATCTCCCCGACAGCCATCTTACACAATAGGGAACACACATCGCAGCGTACAACGACTAGAGGACGAGAGAAAACGCAACCAACCGCAGCAGACAATACCGGCGAAACTAGACAAAATGGCGCCGGTTCCACACAAGAGAAAATGGCGGCAGCCATTTTATACCCGCCTGGGATAAGAAATGAACACAGGACCGTAATAAAGTAAACTAGGACAGGAGTTACCTCAAGAACATGGGAAACACCAGCGGAAAATACCGACTATAAACCGCTTGTACGAATTCAGACTTACCCGGCGATGTGCGGCCTGACTGCGCAGCTAAACGGTCGGAGGGAGGAGGAGCTGGAGTGCGATTGGTTAATCCCACTCACGTGACAACAGACACTGGCGCGAAAGGATGGAAGCGCCCGGCAAGGTGGGATAGAACGAAAGTGACCGAGTGCAAGGATATATATAGGGGGATTAAAGTCCCGCCCACTAGGCGTTGACGTTGCCGGTTTCTATTGGCAGATAGAAAATCACAGTCGAGTCTTGGAACGCAGGACGTCTGTGATTGGATGAGGGGATTGGTGATGCTTCTCGCAAGATGGCGTCTTAATCACGCTTTAGCTCAGAGAACAATGAGGCTCCATTGAGAAACATTGAATCATGGAGGATTTGATGAATTCTCTTTGAAAATCTGTAGCTGTGGAGGATGTTTGGGATATATTAGCGAACACAATAAAATGTTACATTGAAACTGGCATTTGTCTGTATGGATTGAATTGAGAAGTTTCTAGATATATTAGACTGTAGAACTACAACTCCCAGCATGATTTTCTCATGATATCACGCCATCAAGGCTGATCATTGAGGGTCCAGCAGATGACAACTCCACCGGTGCCTAAAATGGAGGGTCTTTGGTGCTTGATAAATAAAAAAAATTACAATCCACCACCATTTCCCATGCTGGGGTGTACAGAAATATGGTGCGCAAATTAGGCAGCGCCTCCTTTATAAATGGCATAATGTTGGGTCACGAAAAAAGAAGCTCTATTGTTGTCACGTACAAGTCACATGCTGGGTTGCTAAGCAACAACTTGAACATACGCTGGAGGATCCCTTTATTACAAGGGGGAAACCACTTTTTTTGCCAAAACAAGGCCTTATACGTTTTTTCAGCTGAAAACTATTCAGCGCTAACACATGACATTCACGACCACGAAGCAGCTGGGTTTTTTTTTGGTTTTTTTTAACAGCCATCACACAACTGCATTAGAGGGGTTGTCCAGGAATTGGACAAATCACACAGGAGGCTGGGGAAGGTGTAACATAAAAAAAACCCCAAAACAATATATTTGTCCCGATGCTCCAGTGTCTACCGATGTTCAGGCGCGTGCTGTAGGTAGTCCTGCGGCCCATATGACTACTCAGGCCAAACAGCAACCACTGAGGCTGCTGATTGTCCTCAGCGGTCCTGTTGGGTGCAGGGTGCAACCAAAGGGGCTGTGGTGGCGGGCATCGGGGACAGGTGAGTATATATTTTCTTTTTTTGTGTTACTCCTGAAGGGAAAAGAAGCTTTTTCTGTAGAAGATTTGGCTGTGTTATTTTTTTTTTTTTTTTTTGAGCCAAGGTGGCTCAAGAGTGGCTTGAAAGGGAATGGATTATATAAATGAAGTTCTTATGCTTCTCCCTTCTGCTAAATCAACTGCTGGCTTGGGCTCAAAAAACCGCAGCATAATCTGCAACAAAAAAAAAAGGCAGCAATGTGTGGCGGCCTCAGCCCTAAAATCAATTCACGTGAATGTGGACTATTCACATGACCGATTTGCTAAGGTCTGTTTTAATTGACCATAAAAGAATAGGACATGTCGTATTTTTTTCCCATTAAGATAAAATAAAATAATCCTTTAATAATCCCACCATGGGGAAAGTCGGTGTGTTACAGCAGCAAAGATATACAATACAAATACAATATATACAAAACGCTCCAAGGTACAGGCATTACAGTGAAAGTAAAAAAGTAGCAGAGGGGATATCACAACTTAAAGATCTTTCAGTTCTCTGTATGTAATGATCTCCGCTTAGGTCGGTGTTGGTTGTACAGCCTAACCGCAGTGGGGAGGAAAGACTTCCGATAGCGCTCCTTCTCACACTTAGGGTGAAGTAGTCTTTCACTGACAGTACTGCCCAGCGCTATCACAGTCTCATGCATGGGATGGGACTTATTCTCCCGCATGGAGCTCACCACGGACAGTATCCTTCTGTCACCCACCACCTGCACTGGTCTCCATACCACCACCTGAACAGCCTCTACCCCCACCTTCTGTCTCTATCCCTCTTCCCTCATAGATTGTAAGCCCTTGCGGGCAGGGCCCTCTATCCCACTGTGCCAGTTGGTCTCTGTTAGCATTATCTGTTTTGTATATCTGGTGTACCATATGTAAATCCGCATATGTAAAGCACCATGGAATTAATGGTGCTATATAAATAAACAATAATAATAATAAAAATAGACTGATAGATGAACCTGGCTATCACATTCAGAATAGATTGTAGAGGGGAGAGTTTAGTAAGGGGAAGACCGATTAGTAAGGAGTTACAGTAGTCAAGGTGAGAGTGAATCAGGGCAACAATAAGTGTCTTTAGTGTACAGGGTATTTAGTTACAGATTTTGCATTGGGCCCAGGAGCCTCATGTTATGCCTTTATTGTCTGGACTGAAATATTGAAAGCAAACTCGACTGTGTGAGCAGGACTAGTTCAGGTATAAATGGGGATGTTGGCATTCACTGACAACAAGCAGAAATATTGAGGAATGGCTGACATGCATGGTATGGTATAAAGCTGCAGGGGTTCAGCTTCATATACATTTATATATATATATATATATAATATATATATATAATGCACACATATATTATATATTTATATATATATATATATATATATATATATATAAACACACTTAACACTGGAGTTCCCCTTTAACAGTTAAAACATGTATATTTACAAGGACAAGATCATTGCATTGAATGGGTCGCCATGACAACCAGGCAGATTTCAGACATGGCCTCTATTACGGTGGGGCTGGCCAATGTGGACAACACCTCCACTTTTGCATTGCACTCATTTCCATAATAAAGCCCATTGTCCTTGGACATTTTGGGTGTGCCCCAGGTTATGGAAGACCACTGTGTCAATACCCCCAGGCAGGCCCTATGTTATACATTCAGTAGGATGGGGTATTGTGGTGATGTGTATTGACGTCTGTGGCCTATAGGAATTCATTACCCCATGACCAGTGATCATCAGTGTCTGAACCATTGTACAAAACTAGAGAAACAAACAGAAACTGGAGACTACATTTACATGGCGGCATACAGTAAAAACCAGAAGTTTACATACACTATATAAAAAGACACATATGCAGGTTTTTCTCAGAACAAACCTTTCCCATTTTAGGTCAATTAGGATTACCAAAATTATTTATATTTGCCAAATTCCACAATAATGAGAGAGAGAGAATTTTTTAAGGCATTTTTATGACTTTCTGCAAAGTCAAAAGTTTACATACATTTCATTAGTACTTGGTACCATTGCCCTTAAACTGTATGACTTGGGTCAAACGTCTTGGATCTCCTTCCACAAGCTTCTCACAATAATTGGTAGGAATTTGGGCCCATTCCTCCTGACAGAACTGGTGTAACTGAGCCATATTTGTAGGCCGCCTTGCTTGCACCTGCCTTTTCAGCTTTGCCCATAAATTTTCAATAGGATTGAGATCAGGGCTTTGTGATGGCCACTCCAAAACACTGACTTTGTTATCCTTAAGCCACTTTGTAACCAGTTTGGCAGTATGCTTCGGGTCATTGTCCATTTGGAAGAACCATTTGCGTCCAAGCTTTAACTTCCTGGCTGATGTGTTGAGATGTTGCTTCAGTATTGCCACATACAGTTGTGCTAAAAAGTTTACATACCCCGGCTGATTTTTTGTTTTTTTGGCCTTTTTTCAGAGAATGAAAGAACTGGGGGATGTGAACTTTTGAACAGGGTCATTTTGATGTTTTTGGTTGTCATTGTGATTTAAAAAGAGAAAACACAGAAGTTTGACAATAAATGGCTTCAACCAACCACTAACCATGAATGGAGAAAAAGTTTTCTTGTTATCATTCATATTCTCTGAAAAAAGGCCAAAAAAACAAAAAATTTGCCGGGGTATGTAAACTATTTAGCACAACTGTAATGTTCTTTCCTCATGATGCCATCTATTTAGTGAAGTGCACCAGTCCCTCCTGCAGCAAAACAACCCCACAACATGATGCTGCCACCCCTGTGTTTCACAGTTTCCCAGATAGCACACTGACCCATTCATTTCTGTGGGCCCGTGCATATGACCGTGTATAATATGGATCAGTGTGTGGGCCGACAGTCCGGGCCACAAAACTGAGGACAGGTCTTTTTCCTGTTAGGTTTTGCGACCATGCTTCTCTGGCCCCATTCATTCAATGAATGGGGGCGGCCACGAAAATAAGCAAGGCTATGGGCCATACACGGTTGTGTGCAAGGGGTCTTAGACTATGATCAGGCAGAGTTTTTTCCATGAATATTTAGCAGTAGAGAGTAGAGGAACGATATTTTGGTGCACCACATGCCCCGTTCTGCGCCTCGTTCGCCACATTGTTTAAATGTGGGTGGAGCGGATTGGAGCAGGGATGCCTCAGCCCAACATATTTATTATAACTGACGCCATTTTTCTGGCATGTGTTATAATAGAAATCTACACCAGTTCTTGTAGCTGGGACACGCTGTGTTTCACTATGTGTGGCCTTAGCTTTAACAATTCTCCCAAGCCTGATTTCAGGGTCTTAGTTATAGGGGGTCAGCAGAAACAGTTGCCACCAGGCCCTAAAGGTCCCTCTGTCACATGAAATATTTCACTATTGTAATTGGCACAATGTAGATAGGGGCCCCATTACGGCTTCAATTTACACCTCTGTGACTTCAATGGGAAACCAGGCCCTCTGTTCATTAGGCCCTTTTCTTCCATAAGTGGTCTTTAAAAATTGCGCCATGGAGAAGAAGAAGTGATATAACAATCAATGGCGTGAAAACTGCACAAATCCATGGGAGGCTAAAAAACCTTGGAAAACCATGTAAAAAAAAAAACTCATGGCCATTACAAAAACATCATCCACATATATTGTATGGAGTAGGTTTCCACATCAAAAACTTTGTGTGAACACACCCATATGGCTGACTGGTATGGAAGCTTCTATGGCTGGCATTGTTATGGGGCATCTGTGTCCTACACGTAAGTAGCCATCTAGAGCTGGCCGTGTTATAGGGCAGCTAGACTGGCTTTTATGGAGGCAGTTGGCCATGTTATTGGGCATCTATATCTGGCACCTTTGCACACTGTGGCATGTGTAGCTGGCACTTATGTGGCTCATGAACTGTTATAGGACAACAATAGCTGGCACGCTACCATTTTGGAAGGTTGTAGGGAGTTGTTGTAGGGCATTGAAACATTGGATAGGGGTTTTCTTGGATTTTTTTTATGGCCTACCAGTAGGATAGATCATCAATATCTGACCAGTGGAGGACCGACACTAGGCCCACGTACTGATCAGCTGTTGGGGACTGCTGCTAGGCCCATATCATACATTGTACATTGTACAGGGGTTCTGTGACGTTACTGCAGCTCTGCATTCTCTGGGAGCTGATCTATACAGCCACTATATACTGTATGGGGGTATCTGCTTCTGTCTCTCTAGTGCCCCCTATAGTTGACTACCCTATAAGTCTATATCTGGCAATTTATAAAAACTCAGGTTGTCATCTGTAGACACCTGGTCTGCGGAGGCCATAAGCACGTCTATGCGGAAATTATACATTCATATGCCCCCTCATCCCAAATATCGGCCTTTGTGGATTAACTAGTTTACTTAATACACATTAGGGCTCTCGCAGACAAGTGTATTGTCTCTGCAAACCAGCTGACAACCCCAGTCTTTCTAAATGGTCAGAATTGACTTAAAAGGGTAGTTGGCTTGCATGGTAAAAACCACAAACTTCATATACCATATAGTTTTCTATAGGTGACATTGGGGCAGATTTACTACTACTGCAAATACACCAGATATATCACAGTGGTTGATATTGAATGATAAACCTGGCAAATCTTTACACCGTCTACTGTTAGTTTACACCACCTATTAGATGGCTTACTTTGCAACAAAAACGTGCCTTACATGCATCTTAAAGGGGTTGTCCAGGGAGTTTAATTTGACTTGCTTCCTCTGTGGACCTGAGGGTTCTGCCCCCACGTCACATGATTAGAACCAGCACCGGTCCTCCGGGTCACTTCCGCTCCTCTCTCAGTTTCACCACTAGTTACCTGTGCTATGGGGCCTGTTTTTTCTATAGTCTGTCAGCCCCCCATAATACACGTAACTACCTGTGCAAACAGGAGAGGAGACAGAAGGTGGAGCGACCCGGAGAACGGGTGTTGGTTCCAATCACGAGATCCAGGGTCAAAACCAGTCTGGGACCCCCAGGCAGCTTGAAAAAATTAAACTACCTGGACAACCCCTTTAAGTGCATCTTCAGTTCTGCCCCTTTCTGCTAAACCACACCCAATTGTCAGAAAAGGAGCAGAAAGAGTTTAAAGCCGAAGACACACAGGACATACTGACAGCGGATAAGCCAGGCCAGCCGCCTGTCAATATTGGCTGTAAGCTGCTATTTTAGCTCTTTTTTTTTGCCCTGAATGGGTCATCCTGCAGCAGACTCGATCCTTGTGGCCTCAGCCTTAAGCCAGTTGTACACGACTGTGTTCTAACCGGCAGCCGTGAATGAACAGCACGGGCGGCACGTGGGCGACACACGGATGTAATCGTGCTTCCGCATGCCCCTTTCATTCGATGAATAGGAGCCGCGGAAGCAGGGCCGCAAAATCGGACAGGAATAGGACCTGTTCCATATTTTGCAGCCCGGACTATCGGCCCACAAACGTGACTGTGTAATTCATGGTCATGTGTACGGGAACGTAGAAATGAATGGGTCAGTGTGCTATCCAGGAAAAACTCAGATAGCACAGACAGCACACTGTCCATTCATACGGTCGTGTGCAAGGGGGCTTATAGACTATAAATGCTGTGTAAGGTATGTGCGCTATTTTTTGGTGCAAAATGTACTATCATTCTGGCACAGTTTCATGGTATGAAAGGATCACATGAAGCAGCATTACAGCACATGCATGGTTTTTGGCTGCACAGTTTTTATAGGTAACGCTGAGTGGCCAAAAACATGTCGCTAATAACTGTAGGAAATGCAATACCAGTAATGGCCACAAGATGTCCCTAATGTGTCTCAAAAGTATACAGTCATGGCCAAAAGTTTTGAGAATGACACAAATATTAAATTTTCACATGATCTGCTGCCCTCTGGTTTTTATGTGTGTTTGTCAGATGTTTTTATCACATACAGAAATAGAATTGCATTCATATTATGAGTAACAGAAGCTTATATTGACAGTTAGAATGAGTTAATGCAGCAAGTCAATATTTGCAGTGCTGACCCTTCTTCTTCAGGACCTCTGCAATTCTCCCTGGCATGCTCTCAATCAACTTCTGGACCAAATCCTGACTGATAGCAGTCCATTCTTGCAGAATCAATGCTTTAATTTTGTCTGAATTTGTTGGTTTTTGTTTGTCCACCCGTCTCTTGATGATTGACCACAAGTTCTCAATGGGATTAAGATCTGGGGAGTTTCCAGGCCATGGACCCAAAATCTCTATGTTTTGTTCCCTGAGCCATTTAGTTATCACCTTTGCTTTATGGCAAGGTGCTCCATCATGCTGGAAAAGGCATTGTTGAGCGCCAAACTGCTCTTGGACGGTTGGGAGAAGTTGCTCTTGGAGGACATTCTGGTACCATTCTTTATTCATGGCTGTGTTTTTAGGCAAGACTCTGAGAGAGCCGATTCCCTTGGCTGAGAAGCAACCCCACACATGAATGGTTTCAGGATGCTTTACAGTTGGCATGAGACAAGACTGGTGGTAGCGCTCACCTCTTCTTCTCCGAATAAGCTGTTTTCCAGATGTTCCAAACAATCGAAAAGGGGATTCATCAGAGAAAATGACTTTCCCCCAGTCCTCAGCAGTCCACTCCCTGTACCTTTTGCAGAATATCAGTCTGTCCCTGATGTTTTTTCTGGAGAGAAGTGGCTTCTTTGCTGCCCTCCTTGAGACCAGGCCTTGCTCCAAGAGTCTCCGCCTCACAGTGCGTGCAGATGCACTCACACCTGCCTGCTGCCATTCCTCAGCAAGCTCTGCACTGCTGATAGCCCCATCCCGCAGCTGAAACACTTTTAAGAGACGGTCCTGCCGCTTGCTGGTCTTTCTTGGGCGCCCTGGAGCCTTTTTGGCACCAATGGAACCTCTCTCCTTGAAGTTCTTGATGATGCGATAGAATGTTGACTGAGGTGCAATCTTTCTAGCTGCAATACTCTTCCCAGTTAGGCCATTTTTGTGCAGTGCAATGATGACTGCACATGTTTCTTTAGAGATAACCATGGTTAACAGAAGAGAAACAATGATGGCAAGCACCAGCCTCCTTTTAAAGTGTCCAGTGGTGTCATTCTTACTTAATCATGACAGATTGATCTCCAGCCCTGTCCTCATCAACACCCACACCTGTGTTAATGGAGCAATCACTGAAACGATGTTAGGTGGTCCTTTTAAGGCAGGGCTGCAATGATGTTGAAATGTGTTTTGGGGGATAAAGTTCATTTTCTAGGCAAATATTGACTTTGCAAGTAATTGCTGTTAAGCTGATCACTCTTTATAACATTCTGGAGTATATGCAAATTGCCATTAGAAAAACTGAAGCAGTAGACTTTGTAAAAATTAATATTTGTATCATTCTCAAAACTTTTGGCCATGACTGTACATTTATAAAGTGTCACTGCAAATCCCAGCATGTCACAATGAAGTCTGCATATGGGTTTTTTTGCCCTCAGGTCCTAAGGCTATTATAGTATAATATATAGTAAATATATACTGTGTATATATATATATATATATATATATATATATATACAGTATATATTATAATAAAAATTTATATAGTGCCAACATATTCTGCAACACTTTAATAATATATATATATATATATATATATATATATATATATATAACACTACCGTTCAAAAGTTTGGGGTCACCCAGACAATTTTGTGTTTTCCATGAAAACTCACACTTTTATTTATCAAATGAGTTGCAAAATGAATAGAATAATAACAATAATACATTTTATTTGTATAGCGCCAACATATTCCGCAGCACTGTACAATAGAAATAGAATAGAATAGAAAATATAGTCAAGACATTGACAAGGTTAGAAATAATAATTTTCTTCTTCAAACTTTGCTTTCGTCACAGAATGCTCCATTTGCAGCAATTACAGCATTGCAGACCTTTGGCATTCTAGCTGTTAATTTGCTGAGATAATCTGGAGACATTTCCCGCCATGCTTCCAGAAGCCCCTCCCACAAGTTGGATTGGCTTGATGGGCACTTTTTGCCTACCCTACGGTCAAGCTGCTCCCACAACAGCTCAATGGGGTTGAGATCTGGTGACTGCGCTGGCCACTCCATTACAGATAGAATACCAGCTGCCGGCTTCTTCCCTAATAGTTCTTGTATAATTTGGAGGTGCTTTGGGTCATTGTCCTGTTGTAGGATGAAATTGGCTCCAACCAAGCGCTGTCCACAGGGTATGGCATGGCGTTGCAAAATGGAGTGATAGCCTTCCTTATTCAAAATCCCTTTTACCTTGTATAAATCTTCCACTTTACCAGCACCAAAGCAACCCCAGACCATCACATTCCCTCCTCCATGCTTGACAGATGGCGTCAGGCGTCTTCCAGCATCTTTTCAGTTGTTCTGCGTCTCACAAATGTTCTTCTGTGTGATCCAAACACCTCAAACTTCGATTCGTCTGTCCATAACACTTTTTTCCAATCTTCCACTGTCCAATGTCTGTGTTCTTTTGCCCATATTAATCTTTTCCTTTTATTAGCCAGTCTCAGATATGGCTTTTTCTTGGCCACTCTGCCCTGAAGGCCAGCATCCCTGAGTCGCCTCTTCACTGTAGACGTTGACACTGGCGTTTTGCGGGTACTATTTAATGAAGCTGCCAGTTGAGGACCTGTGAGGCGTCGATTTCTCAGACTAGAGACCCCAATGTACTTGTCATGTTGCTCAGTTGTGCAGTGGGGCCTCCCACTTCTCTTTCTACTCTGGTTAGAGCCTGTTTATGCTGTCCTCTGAAGGGAGTAGTACACACCGTTGTAGGAAATCTTCCGTTTCTTGGCAATTTCTCTCATGGAATAGCCTTCATTTTTAAGAACAAGAATAGACTGTCGCGTTTCATATGAAAATTCTCTTTTTCTGGCCATTTTGAGAGTTTAATCGAACCAACAAATGTAATGCTCCAGATTCTCAACTAGCTCAAAGGAAGGTCAGTTTTATAGCTTCTCTAACCAGCAAAACTGTTTTCAGCTGTGCTAACATACTTGCACAAGGGTTTTCAAGAGTTTTCTAAACATCCATTAGCCTTCTTACACAGTTAGCAAACACAATGTACCATTAGAACACTGGAGTGATGGTTGCTGGAAATGGCCTCTATACACCTATGTAGATATTGCATTAAAAACCAGACATTTGCAGCTAGAATAGTCATTTATCACATTAACAATGTATAGAGGGTATTTCTGATTCATTTAACGTTATCTTCATGGAAAAAAACTGTGCTTTTCTTTCAAAAATAAGGAAATTTCTAAGTGAACCTAAACTTTTGAACAGTAGTGTGTGTATATATATATATATATATATATATATATATATATATATATAAAATTTTTTTTTTTTTTTTTTCAAATATATTTCACCCATCCCCACATTTTCCTAAAAAATAATCTGAACCTTTACGGCTCTGCTCAGTGATTCTGTAATGGGGTTGAACAAATTGCGATAAAAAAAAAAATCTCCATGCAACCTTTATAAGGGTTGGGCGCAGCGCCCTAATGTTTATAGACCTCCAGCAATGGTTTCTTCTGTGACATGTTAGAAGTAATGTAGGTAGTATGTTCCTTTAAGAGATGAACAGAATGGGAAGAATTCTACAAAAACATGGTGTCTGCAGAGACATAATCCTGGGCCCCAATGTAAAATCTGTAACAGGGCCCCTACCTATGATGTACCATTTATAATACTGGTGTTGGACCATATGGCACCTATACAATACTACCTCTATAGCCATTATAACTACACCCCTGGGTACCTAAAATTGTATCAATGGGGCAGAGGATCATAAAAGGGAACTTATATTGACTCTGGGCCAGTGTCGCTGGGAGAAGCTTGTCTATGAGACTGGCAGGAGATTTATAGTCATGGCCGCTGTACTGCACATGGCAGGAAGCGGTTACTACAAGGGAAATGGCGCTTTTTCACTTCTCTCTCTTCCCAGGCCAAAACATCAATAAGCTACGTACAGGTTTCCTGTGTGGCACGATGTAGCAGAGTTAACACGACTACATGGACACTATAAGGATGGCATGCCGTGCCATGGTGAGATGGTGTTTGGACAGTATAGATTGGCAGGAGTATTCAGCATAGGTATGGAATGGGTATTAGGGTGTAAGTGACCCAGTCAGAACCACAACAGATCATGGCGGGACATGTGGTCAGATATAATCAAAATAATCCCATGAGCAGAATAACATACCTGTCAGCAGCTTGCTGACAGTTTCCAGGTAGCAACTCAATGTTTTGCTTTACATTGTATGGAGTATAAAAGCTGGCTTGTTGGGGTGTGTTCACATCTGCTTGTAGGAAAAGAAAAATGGATTAGACTATAAAGACAGATCCATGTAATCACAATGGATCCTGAAGGACTCTATTGACTATAACGCGGTCCGCTGCTTATTGGTTGTTTCCTCCATGACTTGCAGGACTTTTTTGGTCCCTGGTTTTAGACCAGAGGCTGCAGACGGAGAAGTTAATATTTACCCACTACCCAGTCATCGGCAGTGTCTGCTTTGGCACTTGCGTCTGTTTTTGGCTGTCAGAGGGTTGTACTTGGGGTTTCCTGTGACTGCTGAATTAATAGACAGCGACAGGAAGTTCTCACGATTGTAGGCACCGTATATAATCTGCCTCAAGTCCTTCCTCTAAGAGTAAGTTCACACAGAGTCTAATATACAATGGGGCTAACCGGGTGTGTGCCTCGCGTTGCGGTGTCCGCAGTGATTCAGCCACAGGAATCGCAGCAAGATTAAGCGAGTTGCTTCTGCCCTATTCGTCACCGCTTCCCATTGGAAACAGTCGGAAATTTAGAGCTCCAAATTCCTCCGTGTGAACATACCTTGTATCCTGAAGTCCTGTCCATAGATTTTATTATGGACTCATGCACTCCATTTTCTAAAATATCCCATCAGCACACGTTACCAAGAGTCATCCATTTTATGGTCACCTGATCGGTTTTGGTGGTCATCCAGTCCATGGCCATGGCAGTGGCAGTAGAGAGAAGGACGTGGTTTGGCACCACATCTAATCCATATATATAACACAGGACGTTGTTGCATTATACTACATCTTATTCAGCATTGCCGATGCCTGTACCATGAGTGGCCACTTTATTAGAGACACCCATCAAGTAGGGCGTCCTTTGGCATTCAAAGCTGCAGAAATTCAGGGTGGTATACACCACCAACAACCTGATGCTAAGTTCACATCTGCACTGGAGTCTCCGCCACATAAACCGCCAGAAATTGGCAGAGAGAAAAGTCCTGCACAGAGGACTTATCTTTAAACAGTGGACACCCGGTGGACCCCGTTATATTCAATGGGGTCCACCGGTGTCCATGGGTTACCACTATTTTAGTGTTCCGGCTCTTCATCGTTCAGGTACCCTGGCGGACGCAGATCTGAACCTAGCCTAGAAATGGTTCCTTGATTCACCCTGCTTGCTCCATAGTCTGCCCCCCTCACCCATCAGTATGGGCCATGTTTCATGAGTGTGGACGGAGACGGTAGAGCAGGTTCATTAAGGACATGGCCAAGACGCACTTGTGTTTTCCATTTCATATAGTGGTTCGTGTCTCAGTATGTCACCCTCAATACTTGACATAATTTCAACAGCTATATTCTGAAGAAATTGTGTAGTTTCCTGGAACACATCCCACAACTATGATGTCATAGTTATGGGGCTGTGCTCCAGGAAATGACACAACTTCTTCAGAGTGTAGACAATCTTACTAACATGTTTACGGGAGCCACAAGATTTTTAGTAGGTGCAGAATGCTTTTTAAAAAAATAAAAAAAAATGCTATTATCTATTGGATTAATCTAATATTCTGTATACTTATCTTGCTGGCTATTGTCAGGACCAGGTGCTCCAGCACTCGGAGCTTACAGGGGTCGGGAGCTTGTAGGGTAAATATATCTGGAGTCTCAATAATATTTTTTGTCTGATATGGGGTCTGAATTCAGTTATGGGTTTGGTCTGGAGTCTGATATTAATATTTGGGTCTGGTTTGGGGTCTTATAGTAATATATGAGCCTGGTCTGAAGTCTGAATTTAGCTATAGGTCTGGTCTGGAGTCTGATATTAATATTTGGGTCTGGTTTGGGGTCTCATATTAATATATGGGCCTGGTCTGAAGTCTGAATTAAGTTATAGGTCTGGTCTGGAGTCTGATATTAATATTTGGGTCTGGTTTGGGGTCTCATATTAATATATGAGCCTGGTCTGAAGTCTGAATTAAGCTATAGGTCTGGTCTGGAGTCTGATATTAATATTTGGGTCTGGTTTGGGGTCTCATATTAATATATGGGTCTGGTCTGAAGTCTGAATTAAGCTATAGGTCTGGTCTGGAGTCTGATATTAATATTTGGGTCTGGTTTGGGGTCTCATATTAATATATGAGCCTGGTCTGAAGTCTGAATTAAGCTATAGGTCTGGTCTGGAGTCTGATATTAATATTTGGGTCTGGTTTGGGGTCTCATATTAATATATGAGCCTGGTCTGAAGTCTGAATTAAGCTATAGGTCTGGTCTGGAGTCTGATATTAATATTTGGGTCTGGTTTGGGGTCTCATATTAATATATGAGCCTGGTCTGAAGTCTGAATTAAGCTATAGGTCTGGTCTGGAGTCTGATATTAATATTTGGGTCTGGTTTGGGGTCTCATATTAATATATGGGTCTGGTGTGGGGTCTGAATAAAGTTATGGTATGGGTTCTAAATTAAGGTAGGGGTCTGGTGTTGGATCTGATATTAATATATGGGTCTGGTCTGAGGTCTGAAATAAGTTAGAGGTCTGTTCTGCATCTGATATTAATACATGGGTCTGTTCTGGAATCTGAATTATGTTAGGGGTCTGGCCTGGGGTCAGAATATATTTAGAGGATCTATCATTAATATAGGGGGTCTGAATATATTCAGAGGGTCTAGTTTGGGGTCTTATTAATACAAGGACCTGGTCTGTGACCATTACCCTATGAAGGGCTCTCCCAGGTTGACATCTCTGTAACTTTTACATCTACATGGGCTTGTGAGGGCTGCAGTAGGTATGGGATGGCAAACAACCTCAGCACCCATGATCACCCAACCCACCTATCAGCACCCAATCTCGAAAAAAAAAAGTCTTGGAAGGGTTCCCTCTCCGGCAAACCTTTAAGCAACTCTGTATGCATAACTGAGGTGTCTTCAAGTGTTTACTTTGAGATAAGTATCTGAGAAAAGAGGAGGGTGGATGAAAGGGTCTCCACGTCATAGACACTTATACATCAAGGTTGTGGGTGTCATAAGCGGAGACATTTTAAGTAGGGGTGAGTCTTAGTCATTATACCTCCTGTACAGAAAACCTCAGGCATAGAAGGAGGTAGACATATCAGAGGTTCTCATCGGTGGGGATCAGGGCACTGAGACCCCCTACCCATAACTAGTCAAAGGGGCTACGGTGCTCTACAGAGTTCTTCTCCTTCTCCTCCCTGGCATATCTTAATCAGAAGCTCGCCCCATGCAACCAGGGTAGGGCGTCGTGGGTAGTGCATGCTTATTTAGCTAGCATTGGGCCACCTAGCCCAATAGGCCCTGGCTTCTGTCCAGGTTGTGACACTACCCTGGAGATAAGTGTGGCCTGAGATGTCTTGAAGCTCCTTATTTCCTTCCCCTACTGAAACATCATGCAAAGTGGATAAGTCTATTTATAGGGTAGGAAAAGAGGAGAAAAGAAAATTTACATTGCAGATACCTGAAACTTTAGATGCTGTCGCCCATATTGAGAGCAAAAACTGTCATGTGCGTTGTGTGGGCTTCAGTAATCTCACAGGCCCGGATGTGGAAGAAGTGGAAAATCTGTGACAGGCTCTACAGGATGTGAGAAAAACAGAGCGTTGTGGGTGTAGATTGGGTGCAGTGTGTCCATATTTGTGATATATTATAAAGGACATGTAGAGATGTACTGTAATATATAACTGCACAGCACGGCTACATTGCACATGTCTCAGCTAATAATAACCGTGGATAAAGAAACACACAAAGATTTGCTTAAAATATTGCACTATTACATAGTGTAGCCTGCAAACTGTGTACTTTAAATAGTCCCTATCATTTCAACACACTTTGCATTTATGAATAGTACAGGAGATTATAAGAAACTTTGTAATATATCTTATCAGAGAAAAATGCTTATTTCTTCTCTTATCAGGCTTTTTCCCTGCTCTTCCTTACTCTGTAAACTGACTTTCACTCTGAAAATTCTGCTATATCTGTCTCAAGACGGACTGCAGGTCATGTGACTCATCTCTGTAAAAGTCTATTGGGGCAGTGAGCAGAAGAAACAGGAGATAAGAGTAGAAAGATAGGCTTAGTCTGATGCTGCAGCTAAATAAAAGCTTTCTATCACAACCAAATCACTTTACTGACATCACTACATGTCAGTACTTCTCTATATATGTCCTGCATGATCCTGGGTATGTTTCTGAGAGAAACAGTTATAGAGCAGATTTTCCTCTACTTATTGTGTGCAGTGTATGGAAGCTTGTCTGCTACCACCAGCTCAGGGAGAACTGCAACTACAGATGAGCCTGCAAAGGGGAAAACTGATAAATAAATCAGAAAGCAAGTAATATAATGACCAGACAAAGTGTTACTCCTCGTGTACACACATGGCAGCATGTCCTGAAAAGTCAAATGAACTGACAGATACATTTTAGGGGAAAGTTCACATGGAACTGAAAGATGGAACTCCAGAACAGACATGAACTTAGCGAATAACTGCCACCAGAGGGCAGCACCTACAAATTGTAAGCCAAACAGGACATCATTCTCCTCCCATTATAGGGTGATGCAGACAGGAGGGAGGAGCTATGTGACATGTAATCTGTCTCCCATCACAGGATGACACAGACAGAAAGGAGGAGCTATGCTTTGCTCTACCCACTACAGGGTAATACACGAGGGAGGAGCTATGTGGTATGAACTTTGCTCCTCCCATTACAAGGTATTACAAGAGGGAGGAGCTAATGGATATAGAGTCTGCTCCTCCCACTACAGGGTATTACATGAGGGAGGAGCTAAGGGATATAGAGTCTGCTCCTCCCACTACAGGGTATTATATGAGGGAGGAGCTATTTAACATATGGTGTCTGCTCCTCACACTACAGCGTATTACATGAGAGAAGAGATATGTGATATGGAGTCTGCCTCTCCAACTACAGGGTATTATTACATGAGGGAGGAGCTATGTGATATAGAGTATGCTCCTCACACTACAGCGTATTACATGAGAGAAGAGATATGTGATATGGAGTCTGCTCCTCCAGCTACAGGGTATTATTACATGAGGGAGGAGCTATGTGATATAGCGTATGTTCCTCACACTACAGCGTATTACATGAGGGAAGATATATGTGATATGGAGTCTGCTCCTCCCACTACAGGGTATTATTACATGAGGGAGGAGCTATGTGATATGGAGTCTGCTCCTCCCATTACATGGTATTACCCAAGGGCGGAGCTATTTAACATATAAGCATGCTGGGTAGACGCTGGGTAGACACTGATAGACACTTTAGAGGGCACAGGCATCCCTCAGAGCGAAAGCATCCCTTTGTAGAGTCCTTCCTCTCTGGAGTAGATGGGGGACCTCCTTTCCCCCCATTAACTCAGACCTTTGATATGGACCTGGGCATACACAAGATCTAAGGCCTGCCTGACATGGGCATAGTCAGTACTGAATGTGTGGTTATAGAACAGGACAGTAGTGTAAGGTGGAGATCATAGCATCATAGATGACCATAATGCTGTGAGACCAGGTCTACGGACAGTGTTCAGTCCAGGAAATACAGTCGACATATGGTCCGTAATTCACAGACCTAACACTTCATATTCCTCTGCAGTTCCCCTTTAAATGTCACACACCCTCTGGAGGATCTTGTTATCACTTACCTGACACATCCAGCATCAATTATACATAAACACATGACATGTGAAACCGCCTTGTATGTAACTGTAATCCAATACACCCACCAAACCTCCCTGTATATTTGACCCCTGTAAACTGCCACAAGTACTCCGCACATACCTGTACATGTGCCCCAATATCCAACATTCCCCATGCCTAGTTGCCAACCATCCTAAATTTACTGGGACTGTCTTTAATTTTCCCAATCCATGCAGCTTTAACTTGTACTAGCCCGGAAAGGGTGGAGTTTTCAAAAATACCAAAGTGGGCAATCCTGGGTGGAGCTTAAATGCCCAATTTTTATTAGCAAAAAGTTGACATGTATGCCCATGTCACATTGACAGGTCTCCTGGAAACTGAGACAGGAGGAGCTGTTTGGTGGGCCACATACTCTGCTTTATCACCTATGGCCCCCACTTTAGCAGCATACGCACACTGCTAGTTGTGTGGAATGGGAATATTGGGGTTCCCTGCTGTTGTAGTTAATTTACAACATAAATTGTTTTTAAAGGGGACCTTTGACCAAATTCACCAACTCCAACTCTTTGCATCCTACAATAGATGTCGCTCCACTGATTCCGGTGCACTTGGAATTTTTTCTCTAGGCCCCACCGTTCCCGAATAATTAGTGCTATTAATTTCAGCATCCTGTGTGCTAATTAGTCTCTACTGTCAGGTGGGCGGTCCTAGGCTGGAGCAGAACGACAGGGCCCTCCTACCAAACAGTAGAGAATACAACTGTGCTGAAACTAACAGCAATGCTTGCTCAGGAATGGTGGGGGCTAGAGAAAAAATTCCAACTGTGCCACAATCAGTAGAGCGGCACCTATTGAAGGATGTAAAAAGCTGGAGTTGGTGGAGGTGGTGAAAGATCGTCTTTAAAGGATGATATCGCTCTAGTAATAGAAAGGTTCCTGTCATATCGGTGTTAAATCTTGGCATCTATGTTAGCCTTAGAAGTTACAACTGCTTCTTCTAAGACAGACCCCATCTAACTGAGAAGGTAGCGGAATGTATTCTATAAGAGGAGACTCTCTAAGTCCAGGCCCCTTCATTCCTATTGGTGACGGTTCTACAGGGTGTGGTGTCATTGTGAAGAGTGTGGGCATGGCCAGGCTGCTGCAGAAGTGACATCTGGAGGAGCAGAGGCCAGGGGGAGAGGGGCTGAGGAATTCACCAGTGCAAGGAGGAGGGGGCTGCACAGCTTCTGTATGGAGGCAGGGGGGGCACTGTCTACTGCTGCACAATACACAGGCTGCAGGCACTGATACTGGAGGATATAGGAGAAACCTAGACCCAGGCTGGGAGTATACAACACATCGGTATAGAGCGCTACGTACCGCTGAGACATGGAGGATGACACAGAGAAGACACCTCCAGATGGAGCTTATGGTAAGAGACATGTAATGTTACCTCCAACGACAGAGACATGACAAAGTATATGACTCAATATACTCCATATAACTCCTATTACTCTGTATGTCTCCTCCCTATATCTCCTCCTATTACTCCATATATCCTCCCTATATCTCCTCCTATTACTCCATATATCCTCCCCTATATCTCCTCCTATTACTCCATATATCCTCCCTATATCTCCTCCTATTACTCCATATATCCTCCCCTATATCTCCTCCTATTACTCCATATATCCTCTCCCTATATCTCCTCCTATTACTCCATATATCCTCCCCTATATCTCCTCCTATTACTCCATATATCCTCCCTATATCTCCTCCTATTACTCCATATATCCTCTCCTATATCTCCTCCTATTACTCCATATATCCTCCCCTATATCTCCTCCTATTACTCCATATATCCTTTCCCTATATCTCCTCCTATTACTCCATATATCCTCCCTATATCTCCTCCTATTACTCCATATATCCTCCCTATATCTCCTCCTATTACTCCATATATCCTCTCCTATATCTCCTCCTATTACTCCATATATCCTCCCTATATCTCCTCCTATTACTCCATATATCCTCTCCTATATCTCCTCCTATTACTCCATATATCCTCCCTATATCTCCTCCTATTACTCCATATATCCTCCCCCTATATCTCCTCCTATTACTCCATATATCCTCCCTATATCTCCTCCTATTACTCCATATATCCTCTCCTATATCTCCTCCTGTTACTCCATATATCCTCTCTATATCTCCTCCTATTACTCCATATATCCTCTCCTATATCTCCTCCTATTACTCCATATATCCTCCCCTATATCTCCTCCTATTACTCCATATATCCTCTCCTATATCTCCTCCTATTACTCCATATATCCTCCCCTATATCTCCTCCTATTACTCCATATATCCTCCCCTATATCTCCTCCTATTACTCCATATATCCTCCCCTATATCTCCTCGTATTACTCCATATATCCTCCCCTATATCTCCTCCTATTAGTCCATATATCCTCTCCCTATATCCCCTCCTATTACTCCATATATCCTCCTTATATCTCCTCCTATTACTCCATATATCCTCCCCTATATCTCCTCCTATTACTCCATATATCCTCCCCTATATCTCCTCCTATTACTCCATATATCCTCCCCCTATATCTCCTGCTATTACTCCATATATCCTCTCCCTATATCTCCTCCTATTACTCCATATATCCTCTCCCTATATCTCCTCCTATTACTCCATATATCCTCCCTATATCTCCTCCTATTACTCCATATATCCTCCCTATATCTCCTCCTATTACTCCATATATCCTCCCCTATATCTCCTCCTATTACTCCATATATCCTCTCCTATATCTCCTCCTATTACTCCATATATCCTCCCCCTATATCTCCTCCTATTACTCCATATATCGTCCCCTATATCTCCTCCTATTACTTCATATATCCTCCCCTATATCTCCTCATATTACTCCATATATCGTCCCCTATATCTCCTCCTATTACCCCATATATCCTCTCCTATATCTCCTCCTATTACTCCATATATCCTCTCCTATATCTCCTCCTATTACTCCATATATCCTCTCCCTATATCTCCTCCTATTACTCCATATATCCTCCCCTATATCTCCTCCTATTACTCCATATATCCTCCCCTATATCTCCTCCTATTACTCCATATATCCTCCCTATATCTCCTCCTATTACTCCATATATCCTCTCCCTATATCTCCTCCTATTACTCCATATATCCTCTCCTATATCTTCTCCTATTACTCCATATATCCTCCCCTATATCTCCTCCTATTACTCCATATATCCTCCCTATATCTCCTCCTATTACTCCATATATCCTCCCTATATCTCCTCCTATTACTCCATATATCCTTTCCCTATAACCCAGTCCTTCTTCTAATTGTTGTGTCTTGTGTCTGGGTCTTCAGATTTCCCAGTGACGTGCTCCTGTTTTCCTTCCTTCTTTCCTTTCTCCTCATCCTTTTCCTCTGTTTACGTCCATTCTTTTAGTTGGTTCTCCTCATGCATTTGCCAAAAATAAAACTCAGCTTGGTCACTCGTTCTTCAAGTGGAAGGTCTATTACAAAATCCTTCTCTTACTCCATAGTTCCATACTTTTCCTACACTGACTCCATATGGTCCAGCTTCTTCAGTACATACCATAACCTGTATAGTCTTTTCTAGATCTTGCTTCTTTCTTCTACCAACTTCCAGCTATAGTCATAGAAGACTTCAAAACAAAATCAAACATCATACCCCCTCATGGTATTGTTTTATGCCAACACATGGCGGCCATCCTTGGTATATCGCCATCTTCAGTAGTAGTCCAGCCTCTGTGCTATTTCAGGAGCCATGGCTGTCCAGAGTTTTGGAGTTTGTGCACCTCAACATCTACTCCGCATGAGGTGTTCTTGAAGGGAGTGTTTCATGGAATTAGTGGTCTACCACTATAGGACACAACAATACTGAAGTAGTAATATATGCATGTTCCTCTGGTGGCAGCCCAGGTGGAAGTCAGGGCCAGGCACATTGGGTTTCTCCTTACACTTCAGCAATGAGAAGCCATTGATTCCTGGCCATTGCAGGGCCTGGCTCAGAGAGTTGAGGAAAGTTTGTGGTGTCCTTCTCCTTTAGAAATATGGATTGCAAATAGACGGCGTCCTTGTGCACTTTTTTATATAGGACGTTGAACTTTTATCGTAGGGCCAGGAAAGCACATACTCAGGATTTCAGTTACGAAAAAGACATGATCCTACATGCAGATAGACCATGAGAAAGGGGAACTCCAGGGCATGACACATGGTGGAACATTCCTATACTCAAGAATCATGTGCTTTTGCCTTGTGGTTATCTCCGACAACATGTCACCAACATGTATAACTCCACAAGTATTCCTACTGTGATATATAGGACCTAGACCTTGTTGGGCTCATGCCGTATGAGATATAGAACCTAAAACCTGTTGATCCCACACCTTTATAGGGCCTGCCATCTGTAGGTCTCACTTTATAGAGCCTGAAACCTACGGGTCCCTTACCGTGATCGTATAGATAGATCTAATATTATGATATCTACAACCCATAGGAACATCAAAAGTATAGCTCCACCCATACCGGGAACTTTTTGACTATCATGTGCTTTTGTCTCATGGTCATCTCCCACAACATGTCAACACCATGTATAACACCAAAAGTATTCCTACTGTGATATATAGGACCTAGACCCTGTTAGACCTTATGCCATATGAAATACGGAACCTGAAGCCTGTTGATACTACACCTTTATAGGGCCTTTCATCCGTAGATCTCACTCTATATCTATAGAACCTGAAACCTACGGGTCCCTCACTATGATCCTATAAGTAGAGCTAATACTATGATATCTACAACCTATAGGAACCCCCAAAATCTGTTACAATAGGTTACTTTTTCGCAAAGGACAACGCCACCCATACCAAGAACTTTTTGAATATAAGATGTGCCCAATTCTCGAGATATGCGTTTCTGCAGTGCAAGGATTAAACGCCCATATGCCTCTGATTTTGGTGCCCATATATACTGTAGACGATGTTTTGGTCACCCTTTTTAAGGATTCAGAAGGATTGGGCGTGCCTCGCGACAACTCCCACCCTTTGCCCTTGTTTATCAGTCTGCAGTAAAGCTTATAGATTAGCGGTGGCAGCATAGGGGTTAACACCTCTGTATGGTTGTATGTAGGCTGCAAGGTTCAGTATTTACATGGGTGATGTCATCTTTGTTGTGAGAGCCGCATGTCGGTTTGATTATGCTGCCATGTAGTGGACAGTCTAGTTACTGCTCTACAGGGTGGGACATCTGTAGTGATCGTATCTTTCTATACACATAAGCATAGTCTTCAGGATAGTAGTGATATGCTTGGCTGGATTGTTCTTGAGGATGCATGTGGTCAGCTTAGGTAAACAAAGACGTGTCTATAGGATCACATGAGCCGTAGACAGAGAGTATGTGTAACCTACCTGTAAATGGGTGCTATGTAGTGCATATATGGTCTGTGTCGGAAAGAGGTTCCTTGGTTGGGCCCAACGGAATGATTCCATCAACATCTAGGAAATAGAGAATAGTACCCTTCAAATTGGGGTGTCTTCTACTGGACCATTCTTGTGTAAGAGCCTGGGCCCGCCGAAGTACCCTCTGGTACTCTGGTGGGCCAGTCAAGCACCGGCTCTGGTGTCATTCCCGGGAAAACCATTAAACATCTAACGCAATCTAGTCCAGTCCTTTGACCTGACCAGATTTTGGCTTATTTACAAGTTTTCTGGTCTTCTACTTACCGTATTCATTGACCTGTTTCGACCAGGAGCATACATAGAAATGATGGGGCCTCAAAGTAATAGAATTGCTCCCCTTCAACAAAAAAAAATCAGATTTCAGAAGGGCAGTGGTTATAGAAATAATGTATTTTCTGTTGATATTTTTAGGTAAATATGTTTGAAGAATAAAAAAAAATATAAAAAAAATCAGGAACAATGACAACAATGGAGCACTTACCTCAGCCTACAGAGTCCATCTGACAGGCAGAATATTATAGCCCTTTCAGCTACAATTTTTTCCACAGTCCCTTCTGTCCATGGGCCCCATAACAATTGCCTACCATGGACGCCATTGGTCTCAATTTAGTTATCCTCATGGGCCATACACGTTAGATTATTGTTGGCCAAACCCAGGCAATATTGGTGAGACGGGTCAGCCATCTATTGTGTCTGGGAACCTTTGGATTCACCCACGGCAGATGTCAGGGAAAGAAGGTTTCGGCATGATGACAATGTCTACTTACTCATACTTGTGTACTCTTTTGGGAGACATAAGGGGGAACTTCCCAGACTCGTGGAACAGATGCTGAGTTTTCCGGTGCCAAATATACTTACTTTACCCGTACTTGCACTGCTTTTAACTCCCGGGCCACAACAGAAACATTACGACAATGGCCTGATATCAAGATGTCTCCAATGGTGCCCAGGAGTGAAAAGGAGTACAGGCACGGGAAGAGGTGCGTGCATGCAGCCTGGTAAGGCAGAATCTGGTCTGGAGTAGTCGTTGGGCTCTGGAGGGTCTTTTTTTGCTTAAAGGGGTATTCCAACGTACATAAACATTTTTAAATTTGTAGATAATTAAAAGTTAAACATTTTTGCAAATATAAATAATTAAACATTTTGCAGAATTTTAAAGATTTTTTTCTAAATATCTTGTGGTCATAGTCTTGTTGTCTTGATTGGTTGCCGATGGATACGACAATGAGTGCAGGAACTTTCTAAGGTCAGAAAATCAGCAATGATATCCTTATTGTGGCCGGGATATCTTCTCATACATGTAATTTCCCTGCCTGATAACCCAGCTACAATGAGAAAATCATGGCTGGATTTTTGACAAGTCCCAGACCATAGAAAGTTTCTGCATTTGTGGTCGTATCCAGTGGCAACCGATCAAGGCACTACTAAGATGGTTAGAGAAAACCTTTAAAACACTACAGAATTTTTAACTACTTATATTTGCAAAAATGTTTAACTTTTAATTACCTACAAATATAGATATGATTATGTTCATGGGAATACCCCTTTAAGGTGTCTGGTCTGGGGTTTGTATTTAGTTATCGGCATTTGTTTAGGGTCTGTTTTTGTATAAGGGGCCTGATCTTGGGTTCTGTACTAGTTCAGGGGGATAAATGGATGGGGGGGGGGGCAAAAATTTGCTATACGCATTAGGTAAATGTTGGCGAAACCCATCAATCTCGCTGTTAGTGGGCTGACAACCTAATGTGTATGGGGACAGGGGCAATTCTTTGTTAATTTTCCTTTATGCGCCATCACTTGAGTACAGTCCATGGTGGAATAAGTAAGACGTAGCGGCCTACTCATCGTCCAGCCTCAAAAGTTTGTTAAGGATTTATGTATGTACTAGGAAAACAGTGGGTGGATCAACTTTCCTGTTTCC
Organism: Leptodactylus fallax; assembly: GCA_947044405.1. Lineage (NCBI taxonomy): Eukaryota > Metazoa > Chordata > Amphibia > Anura > Leptodactylidae > Leptodactylus > Leptodactylus fallax. Next base: position 516,729 of record CAMRHE010000679.1, on the reverse strand, counting down.
TTTCAGGGTTGAAGTATTCTACAGTGTGAACCTTATAAATTCTGAGACTGATCTCCGTTATTCTGTAGGAAACAGATGTTGGGAGATTACGTTCTAGAATGCAAAAACGAGCATTTCCTGTTTGAGAGGAATCTTGGGCCATCGAAGACGGTTTCAGATCATTCACCTTTACTACAAATCTCAGCCTCATATACACCGCGTAGGGGCGCGTCATAAAATGTGACCATAAAATGAGAATTTATGAACTCTTTGCACTATTTTTGGGGCAAAATATGTCTATTGAGTTGCGGCAATTCTATCACTATGTGCACCATGCCACCTGTCTAGTCTAGTTCTATCGCAACTCTAGACCCCATCGTATAAATGTGTATGTGGAAATATAGCGAAACTTTGCAAATGTTCTTCATTTAAAAGTTCCTACCTTTGGGTCTCCATGGTAACAGACTACAACAATGTGTAGTCTGACTCTACAGTCATAATTTTTCACAATTTTCTGATTCTTGTTAGTATACATTTAATACATTAAAGGGGTTGTGCCACTGCAGACACCTACACCCTATCTGCAAGACAGAGGATACGTGTCAGCAGCCCCATAGAACTGAATGGAGAACTGATCATGCAAGTGCACTGGCACTTCATTTAAAGGGAAGATTCAACAGAACTTTCTCCTGATCGCTGGGGATCCCAGAGGTGGAACCGCTAGTGATCTGAAACTTATTCCCTATCTTGTTTATAGGAGCTACGTGTTTGCAGTGGCACAACCCCTTAAAGAGGACCTTTCATGTCTAACAGCACATGCGGTTTTATATACCGCTAGAAAGCCGACAGTGTGCTGAATTCAGCGCACTGTCGGCTTTCCCGTTATGTGCCCCAGGGTTGGAGATATCGGTGCCGTTAGTTTAGGCACCGATCTCTGCCCACTGTCAGAAGGGCGTTCCTGACAGTCTAGCTGGGCTGTGAGAAACGCCCCTTTCTCCCCACCGACAGTACTTGTCCATAGTCCTGTACTGTCAGAGGGGGCGTTCCTTTCCGATGACACTGCGATGACGCTAAGCTGTGAGGAAGTCTATGGACGAGTACTGTCAGGGGGGGCATTCCTCTCAGCCCAGCTATACTGTCAGGAACGCCCTTCTGACAGTGGGCAGAGATCGGTGTCTAAACTAACGGTACCGATATCTCCAGCCCCGGGGCACATAATGGGAAAGCCGATAGTGCGCTGAATTCAGTACACTGTCAGCTTTCTAGCGGTATATGAAAGGTCCTCTTTAAATAGATATTAGGGAACAGATGGACATGAGTATGACTAGGATCAGACTACGAAGTGTTTGTTTGCAGTCTGTTACTATGGAGACACATACTGTAGGTCTACATAAGAGATGAATACTCTAGGAAATTTTTAAACAAAGACCATTTGCAGACTTGTATTTTTCACTGTATTGGATTATATACACTAAAAAAAAAACTTGGTTGCGAAGGTGGATATACCTCTAGCATTTGGAGCACACAAAAGTGGGCTAATGACTGTGATTAACTTAAGGCTAAGGACCCACGCAGCGAATCGCTGCAAAAAGGACCATGGCAGAAATGCACACGTTTGTTTCCACAGCGCTTTTCACAGAAAGTCCGCAGAGTTTTCCTCTGCGGACTTTCTGCCCCTATTACACCTTTATGTAAAACGCCAGCGTTTCCATAGGTATAATTGACATACTGCAACTTAATTGCAGCTTTTCCGCTGCGAAATTTTTTCTGCAATGTGTGGATGGGATTAGCCAGAATCCCATTCACTTTGCAGGTAATGTAAAACACAGCATTTTTTGCGTTTTCACAACATGGGGCCCCGGCCTAAAGGGGTTTTCCCATCTGCTGTATCTTCTTCTTACTTCCTGTATTCTTCAGCAGGCTGGGGGGAGGCGGCTTTGACTGTTTGATGAACAGGACACTATGAAGTATCACATACCCCCAGATAGCAGTGGCTCATACCTCCGTCCTTATCACAGGACAGGATGGGCACCAAGGAAACGCTGTGTAAACAATGGGAGGAATAATCTAACATAGCAGGCAAACAAAGCAGTATTGCTAAAGCAATGTATTTAGGAAAATTCTTGAATTTACACAAACTAGCAGTATAGATTGGATCTTTGAAATGGGAATTCAAATTTAAAGGAGTTTTGCAGAATTAGAAAAAATGGCTTCTTTTTTCCAGATTCAATACCAAACTACCCATGGATTGTGTCTGGTATTGAAACTTAGCTCCATTAAGAAAAATAGAAGTGAGCTGCAATACCACACACGACCAGTGGTCAGGTGTGGCACTGTTCTCGGAAGAAAGCATCAATATTTCCCCTTTAATTTGTCTTATCCAGTGTTAATTCTATATTTTCTCCTTTTCTCAGGAATTCTGGTCACTTCCTCTGTCATAACCTGTTGGTCAGTGACCTCTTTTTTATGACTTCCTTACAAGTGCCCTTAGTTATGAAAATTAAGCTGAGGATTTTTTAAGGAGGTCATTGCATATTGTAGAGGATGGCAAACATTCTACGGAAGATCATATGGTGTTACAAAGGATGTGAAGTTCTAGGCAAGAAGACAGTTTTGACCTACTTCATTTGGCTATCTTTGAGAGTCCCATAGGGATGTACTGAGTGGCAGTGAGCATGCTTGACCACTGATTCGTTCACATGGGGGACATAGAACCCTGTTCTCATGATCACTTGGGATCCCCGCAGTCAGACCCCACCAATCAGACACTTATCATCCATTTTGTGGGTAGGTAATATGTTGAAAACTTCAAGCAGGCCCTTTAAGTGTTTCGCCATACTGGCAACTTGACCTACTGGGTGTGAAAGTCGTAGTCAGGTGCAACTTTTCACAGTATTCTTTATAAGTGCGTCTTCAGATGCCTCATGTCAATGTGACATAAACTAAGTCCTACATACCGCTATAGATTATAACCCATAATGTCCCTTTGGCTGTAACATGGCAGCTCTGCAGTATTTCCAGTAACCTATTACCTGCTAATCTGCTGGTATTTACTGGCAGCCACGTATATCCACCCCACGCACCGTTCTGACAAACACAGTGAAGCTGTTCCTTCTTGTGAGGAGGTTTTTTTTATCTTCTACTTGGCTGGTTTTCCCAAAAAAAATTCACAGCTTTCTGAAAACAACAAAAGCTACCAACCCATCATTTAAAGGAATAGTCCATTTTGGAAAAATATCTTATTTGTTTAATGGATCCTCCGATGATATGCTGATTTTATGGTGTCCTGCTGCTAGGATCACCAGTGATTAGTGATAATCATGGTAGCAAGGGCTTAACCACTCTACAGCGCCACCACAAAGGAAATGGAGAACTACATAATGTCCTTTGGAATTAATGAGCTATCTGTGTAATTTTGGAAAGTGCTGAGTCCTCTAAAGTGATCTTTTCGTTCACTCAACTTCCCTGCAGCGCCACCACAGGGGAAAGTAAGAATTTCATAGTGATCAATGAAATTAATGGGCAGTCTGGATAATGTTAGAAAGTAATGGGTCCTCCAAAGTGAGCTCTCTGTTTGCTCAGTCTCCCAGCAGCGCCACTACAGGGCCAAGGAAGAATTACATGGTGCCCAATGAAATCAATGGGCTGTCTGAGTAATGTTCGAAACTAATGGGTACTCCAAAGTGAGCTCTTTGTTTGTTTAACTTCCCTGCAGCACCACCGCAGGGCAAAGGAAGAATTACATGGTGCCCAATGAAATTAGTAGGCTGTCTGGGTAATGTTGAAAAGTACTGGGTCCTCCAATGTGAACTTTTTGTTCGCTCAACTTTCCTGCCGGGTCTCCACAGGGCAAAGGAAGAATTACATGGTGCCCAATGAAATTAGTAGGCTGTCCAGGTAATGTTGGAAAGTGCTGGATCCTCCATAGTGAGCTCTTTGTTGGCTCAACTTCCCTGCAGCGCCACCACAGGGGAAATGAAGAATTACATATTGTCCATTGAAATCAATAGGCGGTTTTTCTAATGTTGGAAAGTAATGGATCCTCCAAAGTTAACTCTTTGTTGGCTCAACTGCCGTGCAGCGCCACCACAGGGCAAAAGAAGAATTTTATAGTACCCCATGAAATTAATGGGCTGTCCATACAATGTTGAGCTCTTTTGCTATGATCTGTGAATCCAACTTACCTACACTGTCTACTGGTGTCTGTAGTAGTCTGAAAAGTCCTCCCTGTCGTATCAAAGGGCTATGCTGTCTCTGTCTCTCACCATGCTTTACACTGCAGCTCTGCTTGTTCAGGTTGGCTTAGCTAAGCAGTGAGCCACATGAAAGAATTGCTATACACCACATATAACATTGTCCGCCACAGATATATATATATATATATATATATATATATATATATATGACGACATTAAGGTGTAGTTCAGCGTCTTGGCAGCAGTCGCCCACCAATCCCTAGTCTAGAGCGGTATTATATGACGTACAGCATACACATCTCCTATGTGGTCAGACAGAATGATTAGCCCTTGTGAAAAGTATAGCCTGGGGTGCGGAAATGTGAAGATATGGCGGTGGAAGGGTGTGGGTGAAAATAAAGATAGGGAGGGGCTGAGGGAGGGACAACTTGTTGAGACTGAGTCTTAAAGGGACAGTAAACATTCAGTCACTTGTATCTCTATTTTCTGTTTGGTGGTTCCCTGTGATGAGTCACTGCCTCATGTCACTTATCTCCAGTCCATATGACATATAAATGTCTATCATCTGTAGGTTGCTTATCACATTCTTCTTATACCAGTGCATGTGATACCATCTGCTGAGCCTGTGTATCTAAGTCTATCAAATTATGTGTGATACCGTAAAAAATGTATCTAAGCTTATTGTGTGTCTGATGAGCCTTTTTATCTAAGCCTATTATGTATAATACTGCTGAGAACATGTATCTAAGTTTATTGTGTGATGCTGAGTTTAGTGTATCTAAGCCTTTCATGCATGATCCTGATTGCTATGCAGCTGTCTCTAAGGGTATGTTCAGACTGAATGGCTACATTGCAGATTTTCTGCTGCGGAATTGCATGACACGGTTTTGTCGCACATTGTATTCCGCTGAATTCATGTCCCGTGCCTTAGTTACACGACTTCTATGCAACTTTTTGTCACACGATACATGTCGCCGTGTAGCCCTAGACTAAGTATGTATCTACAAGAAGTGTTTATGACTGACCGTGTATCTGCCGCAAATCCTGTGTGGGGGTTTGATGCAATTTTGACCATGCAGTAAAAAATGTTTGGTGCAAATGTATCTAAGCCTATTATGTGTGACAGTATTTGCTTGGCCAATGTATCTCTCATGTGTGATTCTGGCTGCTGAGTTGTGTATCTACATCTATTTTGTGTCACAATTTGCTGAGACAGTGTATCTAAGCCTATCATGTATGTTACTGTCTTCTGAGTCAGTGAATCTAAGTCTATTATGTGTGATATCTGCTGAGTCAGTGTATCTAAGCCTATCATATGTGTTACTGTCTTTTAAGTCAGTGTATCTAAGCCTGTTATGTGTGACAGTATTTGCTCAGCTAATGTATCTAAGTTTATCATGTGTGATTATGACTGCTGAGTTATGTATCTAAGCCTATTTTGTGTGACAATTTGCTGAGTCAATGTATCTAAGCCTATCATGCAAGTTGCTGTCTTCTAAGTCGGGGTATCTAATCCTATCATGTGTGTTACTGTCGATTAAGTCAGTGTATCTAAGCCTGTTATGTGTGATAGTGTCTACTGAGCCGGTGAATCTAAGCCTATTATATGTGAGATTACCTCCAAGTTGCTGTATCTAAGCCTATCATGGGTGTTACTGTCTGCTAAACCTGTGTACCTAAGCCTATTATGTGTGAAAGTGTCCACTGGGCCAGTGTATCTAAGCATATCATGTGTGACCCTGTCTGCTGAATTGTATCTAAGTCTATCATGTGTGATACTGTCTGTTGAATTGTATCTAAACCTATCATGTGTGATACTGTCTGCTGAATTGTTGTATCTAAGCCTATCATGTGTGATACTGTCTGCTGAATTGTTGTATCTAAGCCTATCATATGTGATACTGTCTGTTGAATTGTATCTAAACCTATCATGTGTGATACTGTCTGCTGAATAATTGTATCTAAGTCTATCATGTGTGATAGTCTGTTGAATTGTTGTATCTAAGCCTATCATATGTGATACTGTCTGTTGAATTGTTGTATCTAAACCTATCATGTGTGATACTGTCTGCTGAATTGTATCTAAGCCTATCATGTGTGATACAGTCTGCTGAATTGTTGTATCTAAGCCTATCATGTGTGATACAGTCTGCTGAATTGTTGTATCTAAGCCTATCATATGTGATACTGTCTGCTGAATTGTTGTATCTAAGCCTATCATGTGTGATACTGTCTGTTGAATTGTTGTATCTAAGCCTATCATGTGTGATACTGTCTGTTGAATTGTTGTATCTAAGCCTATCATGTGTGACCCTGTCTGCTGAATTGTATCTAAGTTTATCATGTGTGATACAGTCTGTTGAATTGTTGTATCTAAGCCTTTCATGTGTGATACTGTCTGCTGAGCCACTGTATCTAATGGCGTCCATATACATTAGATGAACGTTGGCCGATGGGGCCTGGCGACTCTCCTGCGATCTCTGCCGTTGCGTGCTACACGAGTGATAATATTATTCCTGGAGTAGATGGCGCCATCAGCAGGCTGTCAGTGCCCCCTGACTGATGCCATACCACAGCTGTTTCTGTTGCCCCCCTTTCCATCATGGGGGTCTCTACCACCATCGCCACCACCTCTGCACTGGAGGACCCAGCCTGCCCTGACCAGCCCTCCCCCTCCGCCTCTATGAACCTGACACTAGTTAGACCAGTTTGGGAGAGATTGAGAGGTGTAATTGGGTGACTGGGACCAGCTGACATGGGTGGGGGAGAGAGGCTGAGAAAATAGAGCTTTGAAAAAAGCAGGCAGGCAGGCAGGCGGGGGAGCGGGCAGCAGCAGAGGAGCAGGGGTGACGGCAGCAGCATGGGGGATCAGGAGAATTATTATGGGAAGCATGGTAAGTTATGTGGGGTCATATGCTGCTGGTGGGTACTTATCTGGGTGCGGGCGCATGAAGGTACCGTGTAAATAGGGCACTGAGGGGGTGAGGGTGGGTGCATGCTACATACATCTGGGCTATATCAACACCAGCACTGTCCCCACAACCATCACATACATATACTAGTCCATACGGATGTAGCAGAGCGCGGTATGTCATCTGGCACAGTTGACAGTGATGTGTTTACATGGGGCTGTGTTGTCTTAACCTCCTGAGATATGGCGGAGCTCCAAAAAGTAAATAGTAATTCCACCTGGCTATGGCTGAACATCACGAGCGATAGAACTGCTTATTGTGGAACTATATAGTGACTGTGCTGATATAACTAGTAGGAAGCGATAACCTAGTAGTGACTGATAACCCATGGCGCTAGAACTAGTACGAGGCGATAACCCGTGGCGCTAGAGCTAGTACGAGGCGATAACCCGTGCCGCTGGAACTAGTACAAAGCGATAACCCGTGCCGCTGGAAGTAGTACGAGGCGATAACCCATGCCGCTGGAACTAGTACGAGCCGATAACCCGTGGTGCTGGAACTAGTACGAGCCGATAACCCGTGCCGCTGGAACTAGTACGAGGCGATAACCCGTGGTGCTGGAACTAGTACGAGGCGATAACCCGTGGTGCTGGAACTAGTACGAGCCGATAACCCGTGCCGCTGGAACTAGTACGAGGCGATAACCCGTGCCGATGGAACTAGTACGAGGCGATAACCCGTGGTGCTGGAACTAGTACGAGGCGATAACCCGTGGTGCTGGAACTAGTACGAGGCGATAACCCGTGCCGATGGAACTAGTACGAGGCGATAACCCGTGCCGCTGGAAGTAGTACGAGGCGATAACCCGTGCCGATGGAACTAGTACGAGGCGATAACCTGTGCCGATGGAACTAGTACGAGGCGATAACCCGTGCCGCTAGAACTAGTACGAGGCGATAACCCGTGCTTATAGAACTAGTAATGACTGATAACCCGTGGTGATAGAACTAGTACGAGGCGATAACCTGTGCCGATGGAACTAGTACGAGGTGATAACCCGTGCCGCTGGAACTAGTACGAGGCAATAACCCGTGCCGCTGGAACTAGTACGAGGCGATAACCCGTGCCGATGGAAGTAGTACGAGGCGATAACCCGTGCCGCTGGAACTAGTAATGACTGATAACCTGTGCTCATAGAACTAGTAATGACTGATAACCCGTGCCGCTAGAACTAGTAGGAGGCGATAACCCGTGCCGCTAGAACTAGTATGAGGCGATAACCCGTGCCGATGGAACTAGTACGAGGCGATAACCCGTGCCGCTGGAAGTAGTACGAGGCGATAACCCGTGCCGCTGGAACTAGTAATGACTGATAACCTGTGCTCATAGAACTAGTAATGACTGATAACCCGTGCCGCTAGAACTAGTAGGAGGTGATAACCCGTGCCGCTAGAACTAGTACAAGGCGATAACCCGTGCTTATAGAACTAGTAATGACTGATAACCTGTGGTGATAGAACTAGTACAAGGTGATAACCAGTGCTGCTAGAACTAGTACAAGGCGATAACCCGTGCTCATAGAACTAGTAATGACTGATAACCTGTGGTATTAGAGCTAGTACAAGGCGATAACCAGTGCTGATTAGATGACTAGTAAATGTGATAATCTGTTAGAATCTATTAACGTACTGATGGGATAACTAATACAATGTTATAACATAGACTATTGGAATTGGTAGATATTAACTGATACAATATGCTCCAATAACTAGTACAATGTGACAATACAGAATAACTGGTTTGCTCCAATAACTAGTACAATGCAATGACAGGGAATACAGGAATTACAGTAGAGACTAGTTACCTGGTCAGGTAACTAGTACAATGTGATAACCTGGTATAATAACTAGGACAGTGCAACACTATGGCAAATATGGCTAGTAGTGAGTGGTAACTAGTACAATACACACGTTCGGTCCTGCAGCTAGTAGTGACAACCTGCTTTGATATGACTAGGATTAACTAAAAATAGGTGATCCTTAGATAACTAGTGCTTTTACCTTCACCCTAGTTTACATTTGTGAGTTTTCTTTGACATGTTTTGGGCAATGTTACTTTTTCCGTTATGTGAACACATTCACCCTAGGCTCCGGGAAAGCTTCTCAGTCCATGTGATAACCATAGCCATAGGCCTCCATTGCCCCAGGGGAGGTGTACAGGTATCTAGGCCATATGATTCTACCACTACTGTGGAGGATGGCAAATTCACATGTGGTCACCGAAGGTGGCGATCCCCTTTAAGCAGTCCTATATTATCATCTGTGCTGATGTTCTGGATCGCCATGTGCCAAGGTGGAAACATTTTGTAGGGGCATTATGGCGGCTGCTGTCGTAGGAAGACGTTGTCATCTTTCCTCTAATCCTTACACTTGTCACAACCTGTCACATCCTACTCGAAAGCCTGTTCCGCCTTCATACCGTCCTAAAACCACAGTGCAGCTACAATACCTTTTTCCTGTGGCTTACCAAGGAGCAGACTAACACCAATACAGTCCATTATAAACTCCTCTGCACGTCTTATCCATCTCATTCCTCAGATACCAAACCTCTGTGTCAGGTTCTTCACTGGCTCTCCATTACACAGATGGCACAATTCCTGACCTACAGGTCTCTTTCTGATCCCGCTCCACCCTATATTTCTTAAGTAATCTCCAGGTACCATCCTACAAGAAATATTTGCTCCAGAGGTGGAACAGGAAGCCCCTTGGTCCCAGTGAAAAATCTGCACCAGGCCGCCCAACTATAATGTCCTCTTATGGGGAAGAGACTCCTTATGGTCCCCTGGCCCAGGTGCTCCCACACCCTCTGCACCCCCCAAGATATGCCCCTGCTCCACCGAATCTCTCCAAACTCATCTCTTTATTCACGTACGATGTACTGCTCTCCAAACCAACGCCACCCCCAGGTGAATATGGCAGCTTTGTCTTGAAGGCTGGTCATGGTCCTCCCAAGATGGCTGGTGAATTTAGCTGAGCTGCTATATCAGGTGTACAAGATATTTTGCTGTGATGGTCCAGAGTCCGTTATTGTACCCCCTTGATCCTCAAGGTACAGTATATTGTTGGAAAATCCCTTTAAGACTCCATACAGTGTCACTTGATGTATAGATATGCCATGGAAAAATTGCAGATCAATGTGTTTGCATGATGCCCTGCGATGATACGGCCAGAACAAGCCAGTGGCACCAGCCGGAGCAATGAAAGGAGTTCTTCATCCTTAGTAAATAAGACTGAGCTAACAGCGGACGTCTAGTGCTTCCCAATATAAACTGTGCTGGAATTCGGTACCTGAAAGGGGGGATCTGAGAGACTTCAGCTGGCGGAGCAGGGTGGTGGTTGTTTATCTGTCCATCTCATCCATAAGGTTACCATATGGACAGGATATGGTGACTATTATGGACGTATCGTATGTACAGAGCATGGAATAGATGTAAGTAAAGAGACATTACTACCCAAACCACGCCCCTTAAAGACCAACTTCTCCAAGACATCTTTGAGTAGCATGAGAGAACTTATTCCCCCAATGTCCCTTTTAAAGGAAATGTCCACATACCCGATCAAAGACAGTAGATGACCTAGAGGGTTTGGAGTCTACATTTAGGATCCTTTTGCATATATGTGTATGACTCCAATGGTCAGATTGGACCCCAATGATCAGATCATTGTAGGGGTCTTTGCATCAAGAAAGTCTTGTTGTGCATCATTGTTATGGACAAAAATGTCTTTAATATCTCTGGAAAGAAGGAGATGAGCGGCAACCGGACAGCTATGGCGCCTCTTATCTTAGAGGGGGTAAAAGATTAGCAAACTCAAATTTCCCTTTGGGGGACTGGCAAGTTTTTAGGCATGTCCTGTTGAAACGTTATCATGATCTGATAACACTACTGACATGTCTTTGGCCATCTTAGGGAATCCTTATAGTAAACTCTATTATTTATATTCAGGCCCAAACTGGTAATATGCCATGCCAGGTAGATTACCGATGGGCCGTATGGTCAGTGGGCCATTTGCCACGGCAAAGTCCTGTATTATCCGTGTAGATTTACATCTAGAAGCGGTGAAGAACCTGTAACAACATGATCACGTGACTGAGAAGACAGGTCCTGAACACAGTGATCTATAGTGGTTGTCTGGAAGAACCCTGTAGAAATTTAGGATTCTGATAAGTTCAACTGGAGTGATCTCCAATTTGTAGTACTACTGTGAAACTATAACTCTCATCATGTAATTTCCCTCCAAACATGAAGACCATTCAGTTGTCTGGTGACCCATATAGTGATGCCTACAGGTAGATTATCCTTCAGTAATCCACAACCCAGTGCCGTCTCATAACCCTGGAGTCCAAAGATTAGCCCAGTATTATAGGTTGTACAAGTCAGGCCATTGCCATCGTAAGAAGATTAGTCTCCACGTAATTCTTTCCAGAAATCTCCATTGACAAAATAAAAATTTAATGGAGTTGTCTACTTATAACAATCCATGTAAGAAGGGACCACCAAAAATAAGATGTTCACAGGTTGTCTTGTTGCTGAGATCGTCAGAGATCACCTATAATCCGCTGGGGTCCTAGCTGCTACTGTTTCCCTGCAGTGCCCCCACAGGAGAACTGAAGCATTACACGATGACCACTGATGGGCTATTTTTGTAATAGAAGTCCTCCAGAAAGGGGATAATGTCTTTCATGAGTGAGAGACTGGTATAGGGACTTATTAGAATATGTATGCCCTGCTAAGGAATACAAAAAAAACCTCATTGGTCAAAAACGAACTTGCTCCTAGTGCCACCTATTGGAAGGAAGTTCCCTATAGACTAATACCTGGTTTTCAAAGTAACCTAAGGGCATAATCTGGGGATGACAGCCTAGTCCTTCAGAGTAAGAGAGGACGTTTGTAGCCACTTTACCCTCTGGTTTATAGATAAGGATCGTGAATTTGGGATCCCTCTGCCTTCTATTGAAAATGGGATTTAGAAGCCTGGCATCCTCTTTAATGGAACATTTGTGGTCACGTAGAAACTAATGGAAAATAATGTCTGGTCTGTGTGATAGCGACATCCTAACACTTGTGTGCTGGCATCTCATAAAAGACAAGACGCCGAGTGCTCGGGGATCTGCCATTATTAAGTGTTTCCAGATGTTTTATGGGAAGACTCCTGTACACAGAATAAATACGGGATGATGCGCAATCATGATCAATGCCAGGAGGTCTGGTAGTTTTTAGGACCACTGGGGGGGATGGTAAGCCCTCCTGATTAGACATTGCAAGTGCACTTTTATTTTTCATGTTTTGGTGATGGTGCCCCTCGTGGTCTGGCTGGATTTGAGGCCCATTAGTCTTGGTAAGCCTTCCCAAAAAGGAGATGAGGAACCATTGAGCCCTTTCAGATTGACAGGGGAGCCCATGCGATGCTGGACGTGGGGGGGGGGGGGGCAGTGCCAAAATTTTGACCATCTCTTAACTCCTCCATGGTGCCTCTATGGTTTATAGACTGTTCCTGTAGAACACTGGGTGCAGGACCTGTACTCTTAGTCATGTGACCATATCATCACAGATCTTTCACACCTTCTAACCTCAAAAACTGCGATGATCATGCAGGTCTGGCATTCAGTGCATTTTTTGGGCAATCTGCTTATCTCCCTGTGTGGGTGGCCACCATGTCTGTGCATGTACTGAAGTGGTCACAGGAAGTGCTGTGTGCCCTGTAGTACACTTGATGTCCTCAAACCTAAAAGCCCAAACTGGTGTTTCACTGAATACATTAAGAATAATGTGTTTGGGTTACTTGTGTTTCTCGCATGCCTTGGGTGCAATGACTCAGACTCCTGAAATGTCATTGAGTCACTAAGTCGACTTGGAGCCGGTTACTGTGTGATTTGGCCTGTACATACCTTAAACTGACTTACCTGGCTGTATGTAGCATGATGCATCAGGTGACCTGGCGTAGAGATGGTAACAATAAAAGTCTAACCTAAAATCTGATTGTAGGTAACCCCAATATCCCACTTGTCATACTCATACTGGGGCAGATGCTGAGATATGGGGATACAGTATGTTCGATGAGGCCTAAACACTAGATAGTTGATCTCTGTACCTACCTTTAAAAATTACTGACACTGGTCCACTTTTTGTTTTCCCATTAGGCATTGGTTGCCAACTGGGTGGTCCTTGCCGGTGGTACTCCTTAAATGAAATCCATAACCATTTTCTTGGCAACTAAACCATGTTGGGTTGTAACTATACTATGACTTATACTATAGTCATTCCAGCCAAAAGGCCCAATGTGATCTCCCTCATCTGGGTTGAAGGCAGCTGAAATTGTCATCTAGTTCCAACTCTAGGACTTGCACACAAGAGCCTTAATTCTTCCTAGTTCCTGGCCTTGGGCCGAGCCCAAAGTTAGCATTTTCCATCATGACTCACAACAAAAAACTTGCATTGTTAAGTGGCATTCCCAATAGCCCCATTCAAAGTGAAGAATTTCCTTTTCTCTCGATTAGACCTCTAAAGACCCATTTAGGTTTGATGTAGGGGAGGGGGCAACCTTTGTATTACATGGTTAAAAGCCTTAGGCTTGCGGTTTCTTATTGTAAGAAGCCATGGCATATTGATCATCACTTCAACATCGGTAGAGGTCAACATCTGACACTGATTCGGAGGATTGGTTGGGGGTCCTGAAAGTTGAAAATAATGGTGTATCCTAGTAGTGTGTTGTCACTTCTGCCATGGGTGAAACCTAAAGGGAGGAGAAGTGTATAGAAAGTAAAAAATTTTTATGTCTTGTGGACCATGTCTGTAGCGAGGAATTGCACCCAACTTCATCCAAGGATCAATTTCCAAGACTGGTGCAAATTTCATTAATTCTTTGTAGACAGCAGGGCTGCTATAAGGAATAGGTGGTGTAAGACGTGGTTCTCAACCTGTGTACACGTACCCAGAGGGTACGTCATAGTCACAGGGGAATACACTGTGACTGAGAACCAATGCTCTTGAAGTTACAGATTTAGTGAGTGCTCAGGTTCTGAGGCTCCTGGGGAACTAGTGTCTACCTAACCATCCACCATCTTCAAGTGCTGAGACACAGTAGATGCCAAGCAGAGGAAGACGTCTGGTCAGGGTTAAGGACATGGGTCTCCTGTACAGCAGCGAGTAGTCTGTGCTGAATAGACAAATAGTTTCTGATCTATGATCTGATGAGTGCAAATCTGGTCAGAAGCTAAAAGACCTTCAGAACTTTCAATATATGTCTGCCACAGGTACTCTCATGAAGAAAACGATTTGCATGGCACCCTATATGCGCCAGTATTCCTACCCCCACTTGAGATCGGGAGCAGGATTTGTCACATGAGTTGGGGGTACTCGGTTGGAACTTTCTTCAGGAGGGGGTACTTTGCTCAAAAAGATTGAGAAACACTGGTGTAGGCGACCACCTTGGGTGTCTAAGTATGTGTTTGGGGGATTCTTTGTACAGCCAGATGTGGCTTCATGCCCAGTGAAGGTGCAAGCTCCCTTTTTCTCTGTTCCAGTTTAACTGGCCACGGCTCAGTACTTAGGACAACATCGGGCACTGGCCTTGTCTTGAGTCTAAAGGCGGTGGACAGGCTGGTCAATGCACGTCAATCCTTCAGAGGATTGGTCCACCCATTCTTCAAATGACTTTCTCTTACCATTCTCAAGGCCACACAAGGACAATACATCTTACCCACTACTCTGTTTAGGAGTCCTGAGTCAGGTGCGGCTTGGGTCCGGATTCCATCACATTTTGGATCTCAGGGTTCTACTCTATTCTTCCCTTGGGTGGTCACCAATTTGCAAGTGCCCTTTTCTCATACTGCTATCTAGTGCTACGATGAGAGGTGCATTCTCTCATATAGTGTCGGGTCCACTTCAGGATGCCTATTGGGTCACTTTAGAGCATGGCCCAGATGTGGCCCAGTACTGCACCTTAGAACTATGCTGTCTAACAATATAGTGTATAGGCCTCATTACACAAGGGTATGTGATGTTTGGTCATTAAACCAACAGAACATATACAGCGCTAGATGGTGCATCCAATATAGCCCAGTGAACATATACAGTATATGCAGTTGTGACAAAATGGGCTGCCTATCCACAGTATCCCATAGTACCAACAGATCAACGATCAGTACTATGAAGGGGAACGACAACACTTCTCCTCGCTCAGGTTCTCCAGAAGGGGAAGGGTGTATTACCGAAGCGCGACTCCTCCAGTTACTTTGTGTATAATCTTCTGTTACGCCTTAGTAAATATTTGCTCTTTAATGGTTTTCTGTCTCGGTTTGTTTCATGCAGGTTATTGTAGAAGAATGGTGGGCCATCCAAAATATCTCATATCTGTGTATTCTGCCCCATAATCCCATCAGGGAGAATTTGGGATTGGCCAAATTGGGATTTTTTTGGCCCGCAATAAGCGACATAGG
Source organism: Leptodactylus fallax (assembly GCA_947044405.1). NCBI lineage: Eukaryota > Metazoa > Chordata > Amphibia > Anura > Leptodactylidae > Leptodactylus > Leptodactylus fallax. The sequence continues at coordinate 501,146 of CAMRHE010000679.1, read as the reverse complement.
GCAGTATTCTGTTGCTACTTATCTCTGTCTATAGGAATAACATACGTGCCTATTTGGCAGGTTTAGTAGTTGTTAGGGCGGGTATTGGGTGAACCGTTGGCCACAAGAATGACTGAGCTGATGGTTATTTGGCAGAAGGAAAAGTTATTGCACAACTTATTGTAGACAAAAGTAATTAGTCATGTCTTCTGATTGGTAATTTATTATATAATGAGGTCTTCATACACGGCTCCGGAATCTTCTTGGAAAGTTGGGTGATGCCTACATTTATATTAGAGGGATGGGAAGATATAAGCATGGCAGATCTGAGACCTATAATGCTATTTATGAGCAGGAGGGAAACGAGTTGGGCCACTTCGCCTCTGTCATCAGGTTTCTACAGCATTGTCCTGTCCTCAGCTAAGCAGATGAAACTATGAGAGAAAGTAACTGAGAACTATTCATGTCTGGTGCAGAGAAGAATTCTCACAGTGATACCGGGGATAGTGGAGGGGAGGTTTATAGGTGGTGCAGAGGCAGGGCCTGAGGTCCCGCCGCCACATGAGTAGGCTCTAGTATTATAAGTGACACATTGAAGATGCAAGCTCTGTTAGTTTGCACTGGGGACCCTGGTAAAGAGAGGTCCTACAGATCCCTAAGAAGAGGATTACTATAATACCACCACTATGTACAAGAATATAACTACTATAATACTGCCCCTACGTACAAGAATATAACTACTATAATACTACTCCTATGTACAAGAATATAACTACTATAATACTGCCCCTATGTACAAGAATATAACTACTATAATACTGCTCCTATGTACAAGGATATAACTACTATAATACTACTCCTATGTACAAGAATATAACTACTATAATACTGCTCCTATGTACAAGAATATAACTACTATAATACTACTCCTATGTACAAGAATATAACTACTATAATACTGCCTCCTATGTACAAGAATATAACTACTATAATACTGCCTCCTATGTACAAGAATATAGCTACTATAATACTGCCCCTATGTACAAGAATATAACTACTATAATACTGCCCCTATGTACAAGAATATAACTACTATAATACTGCTCCTATGTACAAGAATATAACTACTATAATACTGCTCCTATGTACAAGAATATAACTACTATAATACTGCTCCTATGTACAAGAATATAACTACTATAATACTGTCTCCTATGTACAAGAATATAACTACTATAATACTGCCCCCTATGTACAAGAATATAACTACTATAATACTGCTCCTATGTACAAGAATATAACTACTATAATACTACCTCCTATGTACAAGAATATAACTACTATAATACTGCCCCTATGTACAAGAATATAACTACTATAATACTGCCCCTATGTACAAGAATATAACTACTATAATACTGCTCCTATGTACAAGGATATAACTACTATAATACTACTCCTATGTACAAGAATATAGCTACTATAATACTGCCCCTATGTACAAGAATATAACTACTATAATACTGCTCCTATGTACAAGAATATAACTACTATAATACTGCTCCTATGTACAAGAATATAACTACTATAATACTGCCCCTATGTACAAGAACCTAACTACTATAAGACGCTCTATGTTCTTCCTCTCCTGGTTCTGAGACCTCTTCCTCAGCACCTTGGGCTCTGTCTTGTATTAATCATTACTGGTGAGATTACTTTCTATAGATGTCTATTGTTAGGACTTGTAGTGTATATGCCCCAGGCGGTATATACAGGGTGTTCCCACAGTAAATACAGTACATCTAGCGCACTGTCTCTGGGTATGCTCGGACTGCAGTCTGCCAGCAGGACAGTGAGCCTCATCCCTCTGTAATTATAGTCTTGTATACAGCACAGACATTAGTAGAACAAGATTATAGTGTTGTCATCTTTTCCCATACACGGCCGGTTTATATATAGATGGCGCTTGCCCAGTGTTTAACTAGCCGCTACAAAAACCAAACTTGGTCTCCCGAAGTGCAGATAAATCTCCTGCAAGAGCAACCACCACTAGGGGGAGTTAGTGGCATATACCTCATTTATATTGCTGCATCGAGTTATGTAATGAGCTCAGCCTTGTAGTAACTACAGGCAACAAAAATCTGACCATTGTATTCCATGAACCTGCTCGCCCTGTAGTTGATGGGGGAGGGGGGGGTACTCTGCTTGTCGTGTTGTTGATGGGGGGGGGGGTACTCTGCTTGTAGTGTTGTTGATGGTGGGGGGGGCACTCTGCTTGCCCTATTGTTGATGGGGGGGCACTCTGCTCGCCCTGTTGTTGATGGCGAGGGGGGCACTCTGCTCGCCCTGTAGTTGATGGCGAGGGGGGCACTCTGCTCGCCCTGTAGTTGATGGCGAGGGGGGCACTCTGCTCGCCCTGTAGTTGATGTGTGGGGGGCACTCTGCTCGCCCTGTAGTTGATGGCGAGGGGGGCACTCTGCTTGCCCTGTAGTTGATGGCGAGGGGGGCACTCTGCTCGCCCTGTAGTTGATGTGTGGGGGGCACTCTGCTCGCCCTGTAGTTGATGGCGAGGGGGGCACTCTGCTTGCCCTGTAGTTGATGGCGAGGGGGGCACTCTGCTTGCCCTGTAGTTGATGGCGAGGGGGGCACTCTGCTCGCCCTGTAGTTGATGGCGAGGGGGGCACTCTGCTCGCCCTGTAGTTGATGGCGAGGGGGGCACTCTGCTCGCCCTGTTAATATGGCGTGTACTTTCAGGGTTAATATTAATACCGTGGAAAATGTAGTTTCACTTTGTTACGCTGGCCTTGGATGGGAATTACATTCTCACTCCTTATATCCAAAGACTAATGAGGTGTTGCTGTATTAATGGGAGGGGGGATTTAAAGGGACATACAGGCTGAGGGGGGTCTTTCTGTATATGTTTAGCACATGCACTGGACTGCCTCGCTCTATAATTTCATGGCTGCCAAATACTGGGTTATTCCTGATGTCCCCCCTCCCAACTTCGCTCTTCACTCTCTAATTTTGGCGAAATGTTCTGTGTGATACAAAGGGGAAAAATTCCTGGTCTGGGATTTGGAGCCAGCGATCACACAGCACACATGTAGTGGCAGGGAGGGGTGGAAAATGTGTGCACTTTGCCAACTCTAAATTTAACACTGTAAATTTAAAGGGCTAGACTATCTAAATTGGTAAAGTTTATGTAAATGTTGCTGACACCCAACTTTACTACTGTATACTTTAATATATCCTTCTGTGCTGCATAACTAGTCGGACTTTCCACTATGTGCTATGTGACAACAGCTGTGGCGACCATATTGGTAGCAACACAACTTTTAGTCCTGGACAACAGAATGTTAAGCAGAGAGCCAGTAGAGGGCACCAAAATCCCTTGCAGGGGGCGTGCTTATTTCCATTACTGATTGTGTTTGCAAATTTTTAATTGTTTTTGTTTTTTTTGTTTTTTTTTAGGAGAACCAAGGAAATATGATCCAAGTTTCAAGGGCCCAATACATAACAGGTAATTTGTGTAAATTGCTGTGGTAGGTGAAGTGAAGTTTCCCTTTAATTGAAATGGTGGCCATTTTAGATGAGGAGGAGGAAAATGGAGAATGTTGGAGGAGATGAAAGAAGGATGATATTGGTGGAGCATGAGAATGATGTTAAGTGGGGAAGAGGAGGAGGATGGATGATGAAGAATAATGGAAAGTTTTGGCATTTTGGAGGCGGTGGTAGTAAAGGAGGACAGTTGGGGAGTGTTAGGGGAGGAGGAGGACACTAGGTAGGAAGGTGAGGGAAGAGGAGGACAGTAGGTGGGAAGGTGAGGGAAGAGGAGGACAGTAGGTGGGAAGGTGAGGGAAGAGGAGGACACTAGGTGGGAAGGTGAGGGAAGAGGAGGACAGTAGGTGGGAAGGTGAGGGAAGAGGAGGACAGTAGGTGGGAAGGTGAGGGAAGAGGAGGACAGTAGGTGGGAAGGTGAGGGAAGAGGAGGACAGTAGGTGGGAAGGTGAGGGAAGAGGAGGACAGTAGGTGGGAAGGTGAGGGAAGAGGAGGACACTAGGTGGGAAGGTGAGGGAAGAGGAGGACACTAGGTGGGAAGGTGAGGGAAGAGGAGGACACTAGGTGGGAAGGTGAGGGAAGAGGAGGACACTAGGTGGGAAGGTGAGGGAAGAGGAGGACACTAGGTGGGAAGGTGAGGGAAGAGGAGGACAGTAGTGGTAACAATGGATGGAGGAGGTGGATGATGATGGAGAATGTTGGAGATGGAAGATGGTGTGTATGATGATGGATTCTCTTCTTGTCTATCACAACAGCAAAGAAACAATCCAGGCAGATAATAAATCCGCTAGTCTGTTCTCATTGACCATGTTACTGAGAGGTGTAACTATATAGATCAGTTCTTCAGCCTCTAAAACAAAATGGTCACTTCCCACCAGGGCTAATACTGAAGAAATCCTATTCCCCTTCCAGACTTTGCCACATGAAAAGACTTTAAAGGAAAAATCCATAATGGGTTTCCTAATGCGGTCGTCCATTTGCTGCGGCTGACTCTCATGAGGAGTCTTAAGTGCCTCATAAATATTTCTGATACTTCACAGGAAGTCTGTGTTACTAAGATCCTCCGTTTTCTTTATGGCATACTTCTCATTTTCCTACTACTACTTGTTACAAGCAAGAAATGGCAGAATAAATTATATCTGTTCCTAGGAAAGCTGGGTAGTGGCCAACCAATCACAGTACAGCTTCCGTTTTTCAGAAGCCCTAACTGAAATGAAAGCCGTGCCACTATGGTCTCTGTTGCCCATAGCAACCTGTTGTTTTTAGATGGTTTTATAATCTCCCCCAACGTTTTGGCAGAAGAGTGGACTACATGGCTGGACACTGTTACACTAGGTTCACACTGGCATTGGACTGTCCGTTGTTCTGGTCCGTTGTAAACATACAAAGCCTGAGGATCCCATTGACTATAATGGGGTCCATTGGGTGTCCATTGTTTTTTTTCGGTGCGATTTACTAAAACTGTCTAAAAGCAAAACTGTTTTAGTTGCCCATAGCGACCAATCACAGCGCAGCTTTCATTTTTGTATTCTGTTCCTGAAATATGAAATATGAAAATTGGTTGCTATGGGCAACTAAGATGTTTCCTGTACCACATGACCAGTCAAGTTCTGACTAATATCATCCAGCCGCGGGGTGTGATGAGGAAAGAGAGGTCGCTGATTTATGGCCGCCTGCGCTGTCATACAGACATGATGTGCTGTCACTACTATGACCTCTACGTCTCCATTCACATCCAAAGCAAATGTACAGCAAGCAACTAGGGTCATTTTGCCATCACTTTGGATGTGAATGGAGAAGAAGTAAATGTAAGATGCTTGAGTAGTATTAAAGTGATATTGTGCATATTGTTAGGGGTATATTCTCTATATGTCATGTATATGATCTGCCGCCATTGTCCAGACTGACAACCTTCTCTCTGTATTGTAGGAGCTGCACGGACATCCTGTGCTGTATACTCATAGTTCTCGCCATTATTGCCTATGTGGCGGTAGGGATTGTCGGTAAGTTGGCGCAATCTGCCAATTTTGCAATATACCATATTCAGATTCATTAAACTATTCCACAATTTTTAATCTTCTATGTCAATTCCTCACCATTTTCAAGATTTCTGCTTGCTGTCAGTGAACGGGAACACTCTTGTTTATATCCAAAGAGTATAAACCTATACAGACCTGATACTTCTCATAGCTGAGGGTTTGCTACAATTGTGTTCGGTCTATGCTATCCTCCACGTTCAGCTAACGCATTTCACCTGCTCTGATACATTGTAGCAAACTGGTCAGTAGAATGGTTGGTTCTGTTGATGTGCTTGGCTCGCAGAGAACTGTCCAAACTGGATCCGCAAACCAAGAACCTGTGAATGAGAATATGGTGATGGAATTGCTAGGGGGTGAGAATATTATTGAAATTTAATGTACTATATGAGAGTCCTTATGGTTGTATAATTTCCACAGCTTGGACTTATGGAGACCCGCGAAAAGTCATCTACCCAACAGACAGCAAAGGCCAGTTCTGTGGACAAGCGGGGACCTCCAACGAGTAAGAGCTAATGGGATTTAACATGTATATTTACTGTCTGTCTTCTTAAAGGAGATGTCCCATAAAGATCACCCCTGCCCATATGGTGTAGTAGGACATTATGACATCATGGGGGTTGGTTCCCTGCTGCAAATTCACTGCATGGCCATAGATTGGAATGATAAAATTGTTCCTACCGAACATGGGTTTACCATGGGGTTGAAATTTCTGTATAGATCTGTTTTTAGACAGCTCCCCCTAGTGGTGACTGCAAGTGGCCAAAATTTTATTAATGAACTCTACAAAGAAGCCTGGGATTTTATTAAAGGGGAACTCATGACCCTGCTAGAGCCCCTAGAAAAGTGTTCTCCCTACATCCCTGCTTTTCCTCTTCATTGCCGTCACACTCTCTTCACAGGAAGAAGCCATTTTTGTTCTACTTCAACATTATGAAATGCGCCAGTCCTCTTGTCCTGCTGGAATTCCAATGTCCAACTACCCAGGTGCGTGAAACTTCAATTTGTGCTGGGGGCATAAAGTGGTTACCAGATGATCAGGAGCCCGGTGTCCCTTCCCTATGTAGCCTGACTCTGTATTGTTTTGCAAGGTTTCCTCTGTCTGTGCTGATTGAGTGGGTGGGGCTTGCTGGGGTAATGTTCAAACTCTGACCAACCAGATATCTGCCCTCTTCTGTTTCTCCTCCCCTTAACGCTGCTTCCGTGAAACACAAAGTAGAAATCTGCAGCTGCATACCACTCCTCTCCCCGCTTTCCTTTTTTCAGTTTTACACTAGATGGATTTTTACGCGACTTAGGAGGCTCTGTAGTTGTAAAACCAAGAAAAATAAAAAAAACTAAGGCTAAATATTCGCCATGGAATCTGTCGCAAACATTCCACCTCCCAATTATTTCAGTGGGAGGCAGATGTTTCATTTTCATGCTGCCCAATCTTCTGGTGACATCCCTATGAAGCTCCCATTGAAGTGAATGGGAGTAGGAAATCCTGTTAATCTGGAACTACTGGGTGCTGAGTTAGCAGGACCTCGATTATCAATTTCCAGACTAAAGGGGGTCTACTATCAGTTGGATTGGTCCACCAGAGTTTGAGTATTCGGTGGTGGGCTCATTCCCTAACATAGTAATGGATCTCAATGGTCAAGCAGATGTCAACCCGATTTGGTCTATTTCCTAGGAGTTGATGGAGGGTGGGCCCCTGGGATAATTTAATCTGGTGGGCCCAAAGAACCCCAGTCTGACACGGTTTACCGTATCTCCTTAACCATTGCCACTTCTAGACACCATTGGCTGGACCGTACACGGGTGCATCCTTTGTGCATGGTACGGATGGACCTTCATAGGATTTATGTCCGTAGGTGGTGGTGTCTTCTATGTGCACCCACCAGTATAGCCTACATGGGGACATTTGTAGGCGACGCCTTGGTGCTAATTGTCTGTGTTCTCTGACAGATCTGTGTGGAGAAATGTCCGGACAGATTCCTCACGTATCTCAGCGTGGCCACCGCCCAGGAGAATTTTGACTACTACAAGCAGTTCTGCAGAGACAACTTCAACAACTTCAACAAGGTAACCTGACACCCAGTGATTCCTGGTGGTGTCCATTGATATTCTTAGGTAGAGGGAGGGCCCATATCGAAGATCAAACTGGGCCCCCATTACGGTGCTGAGTTCTGTCATCCGAGGTGCTTCACCTCCTTTCAATGACTCTTCGGCTAGTTATTACCATATATCCCTAATCCCGGCTCTGTTTTAATCCTAGAGTCCAGTGGAAGTGCTCAGAGACAGAGACTGTCCAGCCATGATCACACCAAGCAAACCTTGTGAGTAGTGACTGAGACTGCCTCCCTGTGGGAGCAGGTGGAGAAACAGTCTGCGGTATGAACGACTGCAGTCACCTACCTATCTCCTGCCTTTGTCACCATGTGGTGGGAGGAGGATACACAATGTCACATAGCTCCTCCCTCCTGTCTGTTTCCCACTTCTCAGACTTTCTCATTTTGTCATATTTCTGTTTTCAGTTACCAGAAGATGCTTCCCGGCTATTAATATCAAGAAAGGAGTGGTCATGGTCGGAAACTCAACAACATTCGATGATGGAAGAGACCAAAGACAACGCAACGTGACTGACCTGGTGGAAGGAGCCAAGTGTGTACTGACCATGCAGCGTGTACCCAGCAGATCTCCATTAGAGGACTTTAGGCATATCTGATATCTTTCTCCTTACAGGAAGGCCAATGTAGTGCTGGAGGCTCGACAGGTGGCCATGAAGATATTCGAGGACTACACTGTGTCCTGGTACTGGATAATCCTGTAAGTTCCTCAAGTGTCTTCACATCTATGTACAGTGTAGCTACTGGATGTCTAATGTAGCTACCTATAGGTGGCAGTAGAGCCTGTGTTCTTCCTTCTGGTGAAGAGCTAATTTGCATAACTTTTCCCAAGAAGCATTGCCTACACCAGCTCTATCTCCACAAGGAGAACCAATTCCTTCCAAGGTCTCATATCTATACCAATCATTCACAGTGGCCTTGTCATTGCCATGGTGATCAGCTTGATTTTCGTGGTCTTGCTGAGGTTCCTAGCTGGGATTATGGTCTGGGTGATGATCGTCTTGGTGATCGTGGTGATGGGATACGGTGAGTCATAATTTCTTACACTTTTTGTGAAGTTTCTTGGTCTTTCCTAACCACCCTTACACCCTACTTACCACACCTACAGGAATCTTCCATTGTTACATGGAATACGCCCGACTAAAGGGAACGGCTGGGTCTGACATCAAATTGACCGACATTGGGTTCCAGAGTGATCTTCGGGTGTATCTACACTTGAGGCAGACGTGGCTGGCCTTCAGTAAGTCACATTTTTGACGTTTTTTTCTCAATAAGGTTAGGGCTACTTGGCCACTTTGGCTGCGATTCTGTCGCACTACCAAACATAGCCATGACACATTGCACATTGTACTAAATATACTGAAGTTATAAGACCAGGTCACCAGTTACTGGTGCTGTACTGAGACCGTACTGCTGCTGGCGCTATTGACGTCTAGGTGAGTGGAGGGGTCTGTGCTGGGTATACTGGTGCTATTGCCAGTTTATAGAGAGTGGGCATACTGGTTACGCTGGGTGTTGATACAGGGTCCTGTATGACAATCCAGTCTTGTCTTTCCAGTGATCATCCTGTGTATTATGGAAGTCATTATCATCCTGCTACTGATCTTCCTCCGGAAAAGGATCATGATCGCCATTGCTCTCATCAAAGAATCCAGTAGGTGAGAACCAGACTGTGGGGTGTTGTAGTCATGACCAGAAGGGTGGGGTAAGATTATGCATCACTTAATACTACAATACTTATGCTGTACTGATCCTGAGTTATATCCTGTATTATACTCCGGAGCTGCACTCACTATTCTGCTGGTGCAGTCACTGTATACATACATTACATTACTTATCCTGTACTGATCCTGAGTTACATCCTGTATTATACTCCAGAGCTGCACTCACTATTCTGCTGGTTCAGTCACTGTGTACATACATTACATTACTTATCCTGTACTGATCCTGAGTTACATCCTGTATTATACTCCAGAGCTGCACTCACTATTCTGCTGGTTCAGTCACTGTGTACATACATTACTTATCCTGTACTGATCCTGAGTTACATCCTGTATTATACTCCAGAGCAGCACTCACTATTCTGCTGGTACAGTCACTGTGTACATACATTACATTACTTATCCTGTACTGATCCTGAGTTACATCCTGTATTATACTCCAGAGCAGCACTCACTATTCTGCTGGTACAGTCACTGTGTACATACATTACATTACTTATCCTGTATTATACTCCAGAGCTGCACTCACTATTCTGCTGGTGGAGACTTATCAAGATTGGCATTATCAACGCCAGTCTTTATAACCTCATTGCCAAATAAGGGTGCACTTCATATATGATGAGGTGCACCTTAAGAGGAATAGTCTACAACAGATTTCCATGCAGACACTAAACAAATGAGGCACGCTGGGAGATTTCAGCTCTAAAGCCTGCAGAATTGTGAACATTAACCCTCCTACGGAAAGACAGCAGAATTTATTTAGTTTAACAAAGTTAGTGGGTTTATATAGGACTGCCACTAAGTTTCCTGGAGTTACATAACAAATTCAGCTCTACTACATCAGTACATGGTTGTTGGATGTTACATGAAGGTTATTGACTGTGTCTCTGTCTTCTCAGGGCGGTCGGACATGTCATGTGCTCCTTGGTGTTCCCCTTATTCACATTCTTGCTGGTCTGTCTCTGTATTGCCTATTGGGCCATCACAGCGGTGTATCCTTTATCCTGCCCTTGGACCCTTCCTTCTTCGCTAGAAGGATCCATGGCTTGTAAGATGTCTCCCCCTAAATGAAGACTTGATATAAATAATGGACCAGACTTGGGGTGATGAGGAGGGACCGTTTAGTTATTATGATCACTGACTTCAGTCTAGCTGCAGTGTATAATGGATTCTGTTTTTGAACAGATGTCCCGCCCCTATGCTTTATACTGCAGCTCTGCTTGTTCAGCTTGGCTACGTGTATAAGCACAAGCCCATCAGGAATTCAGTGCATACACAGAGCTGATGATTGACACATCCTTTTGGGCAGATATTTGTCCTTGACCCTCCACAGCTTCCTCTCTACCTCCAATGACGCCATCTACAAGGTATTCAATGAAACGCAGTGTGACTATGCCGGCAAAACCTGCAACCCCCAGGTAAGTGCTTCTGCCCGAGGGCCTGTGTTACCATGTATATGATTGTCAATGGTATCCAAATTCGCTATAAGCGGCAGAGTCTTCTGGAGGAGAGCTCATTTACATACTGTCTCCCAGGGAGCATTGCACCAGCTGGATCTCCATCATGAGAATGTGGGCCTCAGAATATCACCCTGCCTGAGACATAGGGGAGAATTTATTAAGACTGGTGTTTCATACCATAGTCTTTAATATAGGCCCTGACTGGCACAGAATACACCTATATTAAAGGGGTTATGCAAGATTAGAAAACATGGCTGTTTTTTTTTTTTTTTTTTTTTCTTCTTTGCAGGAAGTGACCTCACATCCATTGGTCACATGGCAATGTGACGGCTCCGTCCCATTAAAATGAATGCATGGCCATGTGACCAACAGATGTGATGGCTCTTCCTGAGAAACAGAAAACAGCCATGTTTTCTAATCCTGTACAACCCCTTTAAGAGGCTCTGGCTACTGTGGGTGAACAGCCTACAGTATATAGTGATGCAGATATATTCATAAAATCCTAAGATACAGGACTGCGCCTGCCAGCGCATGGGATCTCTCTATGCATGTAAACCGCCTATGTATTGGTGAGCAAAATTCTATCTCAGTATATCATGGACCTGTCAGTGTCACTATATAGGCTGGTCATACACCATGTAATTCCAGACCACCCTGAGCAGGTATATGCCAGCAGATGGGCGGTTTACCCACCTAGGTATTTCACTAAACATGCGGGCAGGTCTGTGAATCTCAGAATGTTGGTGCCACTGTCTAGGCTGTTCACCCAGAATGTAATCCAGACCACCTTGAGCATATTCCTGCCAGTAGATGGGCTGCTCACTTACAATGGACCTCAGTATTTCACTGAACATTTGGGAAACTGCCTCTGTATTTGCAGCCATGATCAGGATCTCATGGACAAATCTCTGCCACCACATAGGCTACTCACCTAGGATGCATCTTGGATATCATGGAGCTCCTCTCTGCCACCACATTGGCTACTCACCTAGGATGTGTCTCGGATCTTATTGAGCTCCTCTCTGCCACCACATAGGCAGGCTCACTTAGGACATGTCTTAGAGCTCATTGAGCTCCTCTCTGCCACCACATAGGCTGCTCATCTAGAATGTGTCTCGGATCTTATTGAGCTCCTCTCTGCCACCACATTGGCTACTCACCTAGGATGTGTCTCGGATCTTATTGAGCTCCTCTCTGCCACCACATTGGCTACTCACCTAGGATGTGTCTCGAATCTTATTGAGCTCCTCTCTGCCACCACATAGGCAGGCTCACTTAGGACATGTCTTAGAGCTCATTGAGCTCCTCTCTGCCACCACATTGGCTACTCACCTAGGATGTGTTTCGGATCTTATTGAGCTCCTCTCTGCCACCACATAGGCAGGCTCACTTAGGACATGTCTTAGAGCTCATTGAGCTCCTCTCTGCCACCACATAGGCTGCTCATCTAGAATGTGTCTCGGATCTTATTGAGCTCCTCTCTGCCACCACATTGGCTACTCACCTAGGATGTGTCTCGGATCTTATTGAGCTCCTCTCTGCCACCACATTGGCTACTCACCTAGGATGTGTCTCGAATCTTATTGAGCTCCTCTCTGCCACCACATAGGCAGGCTCACTTAGGACATGTCTTAGAGCTCATTGAGCTCCTCTCTGCCACCACATAGGCTGCTCATCTAGAATGTGTCTTAGATATCATTGAGCTCCTCTCTGCCACCACATAGGCTGCTCATCTAGAATGTGTCTTAGATATCATTGAGCTCCTCTCTGCCACCACATAGGCTGCTCATCTAGAATGTGTCTCGGATCTTATTGAGCTCCTCTCTGCCACCACAGGCTACTCACCTAGGATGCATCTTGGATATCATTGAGCTCCTCTCTGCCACCACATTGGCTACTCACCTAGGATGCATCTTGGATATCATTGAGCTCCTCTCTGCCACCACATACGCTGCTCATCTAGAATGTGTCTTAGATCTCATTGAGCTCCTCTCTGCCACCACATAGGCTGCTCACGTAGGACATGTCTCAGATGTTATTGAGTGTGTCTGCCAGTGCATAGGTTATTCACCAGGTGACTCCAGTCTACCTTGAGCCATATTCCTCCCTATACAAAGAGCTGGTCACCTAGATGTGTCACAATACCCTACCGGGCATTTACATTCCAGTACATAGGCTACTCCCCCACATAGTCTTTGAATTTCACCAAGCATAGTCCTACCTGTATATAGGCTGTTGACTTACTACAGTCCTCTGTGGTGTAGGCTGAACCCAGATTTATCTTGGCCTTTCTATGTTGGCCTCTACCGTCTGTGCATTATCTCTTATGATTTTTATTTCTTTCCCACAGACTTTTAATACCACCAACATTTCCCGTCTTTGCCCTGATGCCACCTGCCAGTTTGCTTTCTATGGCGGAGAGACCTACTACCACAAGTACCTGATCATCTTCCAGATCTACAATGCCTTCATGTTCCTCTGGCTCGCGAACTTTGTCATCGCTCTGGGTCAGGTGACTCTGGCCGGGGCCTTTGCCTCTTATTACTGGGCCTTCAAGAAACCGGATGACATGCCTGCTTTCCCGATTTTCTCATCCTTCGGGCGGGCTCTCAGGTGTGAATATTCTTGAATTATTGCAATACCAGACAAGGCCTATGGGCAAGAGGTGGTGCTGTTTTGGGGCATGGGAGCAAAAACCTTCCTTATAATTAAAACATGGTGCCTCTTTTCTCATTGATGCTCCCTTCAGGTACCACACGGGCTCCCTGGCATTCGGGTCTCTGATCCTTGCGATTGTGCAGCTGATCAGGATCATGTTGGAATATCTGGATCACAAACTGAAAGGTAAGTTAGTGTTAAGATTTTTCCCTATTCTGGATGCCATAGGTGGAGCCAACTCTGCTTTGACCTGGCTATTTAGATATAGGGGTACAACAAAAAAAGGTAATTTCTCTGGGTGCAGGAAACCTGGCTATGTCTCTAGCTGCACCTTTGTATTCTACAGTCAGTCAATCACAAATCATATAGACACACACCCCAAAACCAAGTTTTCTTTACATGGTGCTCATTGAAATTAATAGGTTGTCTGTGTAGTGCATGGATGTACCAGGTCCTCCAAAGTGAGACCTTCTTTGCAGCACTTCACCTTTATGGCTAAAAATTGATAGTCCCGATCATGGGGTGGAGGTGCATGACAGATATGAGAGACCTCAATGTGTCATGCTGACTATTTCCAAACATATAAACTGATATAATTTATAACTTTAAATATGTATTTATTTTTGCCAGGGGCAGATAACAAGTGTGCCCGCTTCCTTCTGTGCTGTCTCAAATGCTGTTTCTGGTGCCTTGAAAAATTCATCAAGTTCCTCAATAGAAATGCCTACATCATGGTAAGATGAGAGCAAAGGTGGAGCACTACTCTCCCATCATCATAGCTTTTTGTTAGGAATGATAGTCTCACAATTTCTCTCTGGTTATGTGGTGGATAGAAGAGCAAATCTACAAAAATTTGTAATATCGCGGCCACTAGTGGTCATCAGGGGTACTACATTGTGTATATTTTTGTGTCATTTGCACAATGGAGGGATTACAGGTACCTGCAACCTGAAGACAACTGTAAGCTACAACTCCCAGCATACCTAATTCTAACAAACCTGTCTCTTCATAGATTGCAATATATGGCACCAACTTCTGCACATCGGCGCGCAACGCCTTCTTCCTGCTCATGAGGAACATAATTCGGTAAGTAACTATATACAATGTAGTCTACATTATAGCATACCAATACCATTGACTATGCATATACTGAAATTTTAGTACAAGGCCATCACTTTTCATGCTTTTACAATACTGCCCCCTGGTGGTTGAACAGTATGCTGACCCTTAGGCTGTTTTGTTCCTGCAGAGTTGCGGTTCTTGATAAAGTCACCGACTTCCTGCTGTTCCTAGGAAAATTGCTGGTTGTGGGCTGCGTGGGTAAGTATCTGATGGCTAGAGATAGGGGCACTGCCACCAACCGTGACCTGGCACGTGTCAAATAATGGCCGCAAAGTGAAAAGTAGGAGACTTCTATCAGGTCATTAGGGACTTTAGGGTGGGGGGGTATAATATGGACCTAAAGGCTCCATGTTAGGGTCTGACCAAAGTGAATTTGTGTGCTAACCAGTTGCAGAACCATATTATCCTCCAGAGCAGCATTCACAATTCTGCAGGCTTCAGAATTTCTTGCTTGTTCTAGTCTTTACTCAAGGCATTGTACAGTAACATAATGTAAGACCATCTACATTGTGGACACCTAATCTGTTAGTGCTGTGTCTGACAACAGGCTTGCTGTTTCCATTGACAACCAGCAGAATTATGACTATAGCCCCAAGGTACAACATAGGATATAAGCCATAATCACATCATGAGTCACTATATACACATTCTCTATGACTGGCACCCCATTGATCCTCCAAATAGTAATCTGATGATCCCCTGGATATTATACCCATGGTTTTCTGGTGACGTGACTATATTTGACATTTATTTTGCAGGGATCTTGGCTTTCTTCTTCTTCACTCATCGGATCGGCATTGTACAGGACACGGCTCCTGCTCTCAATTACTACTGGGTACCAATTCTGGTGAGTGTCTCCCAAAATCAGAGGGAGGGAACAACTTATATGTAATGTTTATTATGGGTAGCTCACTTTCTATGTATGTAGTCAGCTCTTAAGCTCCCCCTAGTGGTGACTGCAGATAGTTGATAAAAATTCTCTGTCTATGCAGGAGATTTGGAACTGTGTCTCAGAGAAGTGAGAGTGAGAGTGTGACTGATATAATGATATACTGAGAAACTAGTTTGGGTTCATTGTATATACACGGTAACCCCTATATATTAGACATGCTGGATACACTGCCATCCTGACCTGATGACTTATCTTTGTCCCCGCACAGACGGTGGTGATCGGCTCCTACCTCATCGCCCATGGCTTCTTCAGTGTATACGGGATGTGTGTGGATACCCTCTTCCTGTGTTTCTGTAAGTACCACGGTTTGGATACACTTTTAGGGATGCTTGCAATCTTCTCTATCTCTGTCTTTTTCTGGGGGTCCCGCTCAGGACAAACCTCATCTGTACTTTGGGCCACTGTTATATAGCTGTACAGTGACTGACAGGAGGGAGAGCTGAAGGATTAACCCCTTCCTCGGATGCACAAAATGTGGCAGCCGATTGGATGGCTTCTGTCTGACCAAGAGATGCCAGGGACAGCCATTGACTACCCTACTAAGTTCTGACAGCTCTCCACCCCTCCAGCCATCACAGCCCTAATTATAGTTTGGGTTATCCAGTGTACCCCCTCTGTCTTCTCACCCCTCTAATGATATGGTGACCTATCCTATACTAATCCTGATTTTTCTTTTTTCCATTTTTTTCCACTTCTATCTAATCCTCCAAACTGTCTCTCCACTTGCCCCTGCACCCCTCCTTGCCTCCCTAAATTAACTGCTGTACTCCCTTTTCTGTACCATGTGCCCCCTGCACCTCACTTCTCTGCCCCTCATGTCCTCCCCTAATTTTCTGCTCCTCCTTGTGTCCTCTCCCCCATTCTCTGTTCCTCCTGACATTTTACCCCAATTCTTTGCTCCTCTTCGTGAACTCCCCCCTATTCTTTGTTCCTCCTTGTGACCTTTCTCTTCTCTTCCTCCCCCCTTCCCCTCCCCTCCCTCACCTCCCCCCTCCTTGCATCCCCATCCCCTTTCTTTGCTACTTGCCTATTCTCTGCTCCTCCTTGTGATCTCTCCTCTATTCTCTGCTCCTCCTTGTGACCTCTCCCCTATTCTCTGCTCCTCCTTGTGACCTCTCCCCTATTCTCTGCTCCTCCTTGTGACCTCTCCCCTATTGTCTGCTCCTCCTTGTGACCTCTCCCCTATTCTCTGCTCCTCCTTGTGACACCTCCCCTATTCTCTGCTCCTCCTTGTGATCTCTCCCTTATTCTCTGCTCCTCCTTGTGCCCCTCTCCCCTATTCTCTGCTCCTCCTTGTGACCTCTCCCCTTTCTCTGCTCCTCCTTGTGACCTCTCCCCTATTCTCTGCTCCTCCTTGTGACCTCTCCCCTATTCTCTGCTCCTCCTTGTGACCCCTCCCCTATTCTCTGCTCCTCCTTGTGACCCCCTCTCTCCCCCCCCTTGTGCCTCTCCCCTATTCTCTGCTCCTCCTTGTGACCTCTCCCCTATTGTCTGCTCCTCCTTGTGACCTCTCCCCTATTCTCTGCTCCTCCTTGTGACACCTCCCCTATTCTCTGCTCCTCCTTGTGATCTCTCCCTTATTCTCTGCTCCTCCTTGTGATCTCTCCCCTATTCTCTGCTCCTCCTTGGCCCTCCCCTTTCTCTGCTCCTCCTTGTGTCTCTCCCCTATTCTCTGCTCCTCCTTGCGACCCCTCTCCCCTTCTCTCTTTCCTTCTATCTGTATTTTTTCCGGGGCTGATGCTTAACAAGGTGAAGATCTGGAGAGGAATGATGGCTCCTTGGAGCGGCCATATTACATGTCTCCGGAACTCAGCCACATTCTGCTGAAAAAAGATGCAGAGCTCTTAAAATCCAGCGAGAGCCAAAGCTGAAGTCTCCTGCGGTGCTGACCACACATCTCCTCTGCTGATGCCACTAACCCTCCTCCTTCTGTACCTCATGCCCGGGCAAGAGACCAGGGCACTTGGCGGTGTCAGTCAGGCTGTAGCTTTAATGGAGCTGGTGTCAAATCGGAGGCTGGGGAAACTAAGGGTTAACCTATCTGTACCTTTCATGTGTATATGAAACACATCATGTATGTAACTTGCCAACACCCAGTGCCTTGTTTTACCTATTGCATGACCTGAGCTCATATCAAACATGTGCCTCTTTCTATGTCTGTATACCCCACACTGACGCCCTACATACCCTTTCTTGTACTCCGTTCACCCTGGCGTTACCACCATCTTCATGTCTTCATTCCTTTCCGCACAGTGGAAGATCTGGAAAGGAACGACGGCTCCACGGAGAGGCCATATTACATGTCCACCAACTTACAGAAACTGCTGAACAAAAAGAACAAAGACCAGGCCGCAAAATGATCAATGTGACGTCGCCATGCTAAGAAATGACTGTTGTGATGTCGCCATGCTAAGAAATGACTGTTGTGATGTCACCTTGCTGAGAAATGACTGTTGTGATGTCACCACTGTGCCTGGGAAGGACACATCTCCGCCATACTGTGTCCAGTGATCTCGCTATATCGATAATATGGAATGTATATACATGATGTCCTGTCACTTTAAGAAATGGCTTTTAGAAAAGCCCCGCAAAAAAAAAAAAAAAAAAATTATATTGAATTTAAAGTGAATTTATTGTTTTTTAGGCCCAACATACTGTGGTCTGAGCCCCATTTTGCTTGAAATGCTGCATAGCCATATCATTCTGCCAGCAGGCACCACTAGGGGGAGCTCACTGCATACACTTATTATGCACTATCTAAACTCACTGTTGCCTATAGCAACCAATCATGGCACAGCTTTCATTCTCTATTCCTCTCCTGAAATATGAAAGCTGCAATATGATTGGTTGCTATTGGCAACTAACCCAGCTTTGCACTTAGACTATTTTGATTTCATTGACTTCACTGTATGAGCCCCCTAGTGGTGACTATAGTCGGGCAGGGGAATTGGAAAAACAGAGCTCTGACCCAATATCTGCTTCTGGGAAAGCTGGGTTGAAGCGGTTACTAAGCTTCCCTCACTCCGATTATATACAGGTCCCCATGTCATCTCATATCTACACAGAATTGCCTTTCAGGAATCTAGAAAAGATGGCTGAAAATGCCCATGTTAACAGCCATTTTGGTTCTCACCCAACTTTCCCAGAATTTCTTCTAGTTTTATAGGATGCTGCCGGTGAATACCTGAAGGCAAGGTCCCCTCTCATACTACTTGGGGCCACATCCTGGCGCTGACACCATATTTCTACCTAGCGATAACTGGACTGTCCCTTCTGTGTTTCTGTTTTTTTAACAGTTTTTATATATATATTTGCATGGAGAGTGTTTTATGTACTTGTGTATATATTATATATACTCCTGTCCACCAAGATACCAAATGTCATGACTCCCCGCGATTTGTATAAACTTGCGCCTTAAAAGTGTGTTCAGGAATTGCTCTGATGGATAATAAAGGTTTTGTATAGATGGCGGTCTGTTCTGTGTCCTGCTGGCGACATTGGGGTTTATCTTATACAGGGTGCAGGGTTAGACCGTGACCTCTGCAGTGACATCACAGCCACAAGTGGGGGGGTCACATCATACACTGCCAAGTGGGGTACCAGTCTGGGCCCACCAGGGGGTGCTGTTACTTTGGTGGGTCAGTGAGACCATCATCATGTACAACAGGTGAACTTTATGTATATAATGCAAAATCTGCCCATACACTTTCAGTAGGTGGCCTGCAGTTATTCCTTTCTACTCGCCTATACACGTGCACACTCGATTCAGCCAGCGCTTCATGTTGGGTCACAGGAGCCAGTGCACCGACACCTAGGGTTACACGGCGACTTTTACCGCGACTCCCATCACGTGCCTAAAGATCGCCATGCCGTCCCGTGACTCTTTCACTCATGTTAGTCAATGGAGTCACCCAAGGGGGCCGTGACCATCGCAAAAAAGTCAAGCAATGTTTGCCATGTAGCCCTAGCCTAAAGGCTATTTTTCATGTGGCGCTTCCTTGAATCTATGCTGCCATATTTCACAACGTATATAATTTCCAATAGGGGGCAGTGTTTCACAGATGCCATGTATACACATAGGAAACAAACCGCCCCTTAGCCATGAAAGGGTTATTTAGTGGCAGTAAACAGCTGCACGAGGCTCCTGGTGTCACGCCAGCATGTCCTGATATCTACCACCATCAGACGTCGCCCTCCTTCCTGCCCTCCCTGCTGGCTGTAAACACTGATGGGGTCATGTGATATCTCCGAAAGTGACGAGGCGATCGTCTCGCCTTGTGGTCATATTCTACTTACTGTAATGATGAGAAATATGATGAAACGCGTCCTGTCTGCAGACCGCACGCCTTCCGAAACTACTGCGTGATGTCTTTAACTGTCTAAGGTCGTCCTCTACCGTGTCAGCCATTACGTACCTGCAGTCAGAGGCGTAACTTGAAGCTCCCAATGCAAAATCTGTAATAGGGCCCCTAGCTACCATTTAGAATAGTGCTATATACTTTGGGGCCCTATAGCAACGCCCCTGACAGCAGTGTAATGCAAAACCACTGCCAATCTGTCTTTGTGTCAGTCTTCACTGTCACTCTGGAATTCTGTTCTATAACAAGATGCTTTCGATAAACCACACATGAATATCGTGCAAGAGATTGTTGGTAAATACAAAAATAATTCAACGCTTTCTTCCAAAAACAGTGCCACATCTGTCCACAGGTTGTGGGTGGTACTGCAGCTCATGCCCATTCACTTCAATGGAGCTGAGCTGCTATTCCTTTGGCTGCTGAGGCTACAACTCCCAGCAGGGCATGCTGGGGTTAGTAGTTCCAGCATGCAGAGCACTGATATATATGGTCTTAGTTGAAAAACCTGAAAAGTCAGCCCCCATGCCTTCTTCCTCCTCCTCTGCAATGACTTCCTTTCTTAAAGTGACCGCACCCCTGCAGCCTGTGCCTGCAGGGGAGAGAGGGAGGGTCGTTTAAGAAGTGTCCACACCTGGCGTCTACCTGAGCTGGTGACGTAGTACAGGTGCACACAGGAAGGAGGAAGAAGAAGGTGGCGGCCATTAGGGAGCTGACACAGTGGCAGTGTCTTCCTATCATCTCTGTCCACTTCCTCCATATTGCACACCAGGGTCACCATGTCTGCCTCTGCTGTCTTCGTCCTGGACCTGAAGGGCAAGGTAAGTGCCCCAAATATCCTGCCATCAGAGCGGGGCAGTCACGTCTGCCGTGGCCGCTGCGGGACTACATTTCCCATGATGCTCTCCATAAGCTCTAGTGGGTGGGGATGCCGGGAAATGTAGTTTTGTAGCCTTTAGCTCTATAGAAATGGGTGAAGGTGCCGGAAAGTTTTCTAATGTGACAGGACATGAAGATTGTAATGGATTCCTGTATTATAATACATAGTCCTAGCAGATTATAATGTGCACTGGACTGTAGTAGAAGCCATGATAGTGAAGCTATGTGGAAGTGATAATGGTGGGGGTTACATATCAAGTACTCCCTTCTCCATTCCCTACATATGTGGAAGCAATGTTTGACATGCTGGGACCTGTAGTTCCACAGCACTACACAACTAAGACTAGGGTCAAAGTCACAACTCAAAGATCGCCGTGTCATCCTGAGACTCCTTCACTTATGTTAGTGAATGGAGTCGCCCAAGGGAGCCATGACCACGACTTCTAGTCGCAAAAAAGTTTCCTTTTTTGCCATGGTCGCCGTAGCCTCAGGTCGCAATGCGACTTCCTTCACTAACACGAGTGAAAGAATCACAAGGCAACATGGCGATCTTTGATTCACAGCCAAAGTCGCCGTGTAGCCCTATCCTAAAGCTTATAACCGTGGCCTATATGGCGGCAACATCTTCAGCACAAGTTGAAGTAACCTCCACGCAATTGTCGCAAAAAAAATTAGACCAAATTTAAAATTTTTCTGACCATCATGTAATAGTAGTCACAACACGACCAAATTTACTTTCATAAACTGTGATGACGGTGGCGCTGTACTGCCATCTTTGGTCACATGACATGTCGCGGCCAATGTCACAGCATAGTATTATCCATATTAGACATAATGCTGCTATATGACATGGCAACGTTGGTAGTGGGACATGAACGTCGCAATGTAGCCCTAGCTTTATGTAGCAGAAAAGTAGACAAGTAGCACCGCCCACTTGTCACACTCCATTGAAATGTATAGTAGCTATGGCAAGCTCTATGGATGTAAAGGGGTTGTTTCGGCTAAGGTTACCTCTTGTAAAACATCCTGTTCGGAGATGAGGGCTCAGGGCCCAGCATTTAGGATCCCACTTTTAAAAGAGGGCCCAGTGCACCCCTTGAAATCAATGGGACACCAGGAGGATGGAACACCAAGAGGTTCCTATAGTAATAACGGTGGATCACAAGGGTCATCCAAACTGTTCTGTAAGTATGTGAACCCCTCCCTCACCTTTAACTGTACATATGTTGCTCTGTTTGTGCAGCCCCTTATTTGCCGGAACTATAAGGGGGACATTAACCTGGCGGAGATCGATCACTTTATGCCACTGCTGGTCCAGAGGGAGGAAGAAGGAAACCTGACGCCGCTTCTCATTCACGGGAAAGTCCACTTCTTATGGATCAAGCACAGCAACCTGTACCGTATCCTACTTGCAAGAATAGACCACCCCTCATATCCAGTGTATAGGGTATTATGTCAGGGACCCCTTCTCTTGAGAGATTCCTAGAGCTACTCTAGAGGAATCTTGCAGTTAGTAGTTTTTGTGGGAAAGAGGAAAGCCCCTTTAAGATGGCCGAAGATCCCCTTATAATTCATCTCATGCATTAGTACTTAGCTAGGTTACTGGGCATTGGTCATCATGACCTGCCCAGGAACCTGTATAAGGAATGATCCACTGTTATCTTATCCTGCTGAGTGACCACTGCATGACAGGAAGGGTTACCAAGGGGCCTCCAGCAGTACCAAACCAGTTTGGTTTCTCTATGGAACAAGTAAGTCCACACTTTATGTAAATAAAGGGGGCTAAACCCCTTACCAAAGTCATCTAATAGAAAAGTATTTTAAGTGGAGTTCACCTTAAAGGACAACTGTTCCAAAAATGGGAGATATAAACATATTGGCATATAAAATAACTATCACTCCCACACTTCAATGTTCTGACCTTTGGTTTTGGCTTTTCGTACTATCAGAGCAAAATATGAAGTTACCCTTTAAGTGTCGTTAAAGGGGTTGTTAGAAGATAGCAGCCATGATTTTTCTAATCCTGAACAACCCCTTTAAGAAGTCCCATTTTGACTTGACTATAGATTATATGGTTGTTGTCCTTAATATGTCTCTTCAGTGGTTGCGTTAACCAATAAGAATGCCAATGCAGCTCTGGTCTACTCCTTCCTGTATAAAGTTGTAGAGGTAAGTGATCACATACATAGCCTTGTGCACAAAAGATAAGTCACGAGTTAAGGGGTGAGTGTAACATAACTAGCCTTGTGCTATAACACAATCATCCATCCAAGAACAGAAGACTTAGAGTGGGTTCACACTTGCACCGGAGTCCGTCCGCCGCGAATGCGACTGAAAATCTCGGAAAACTGTATAGGGCCTGGATAGGGAAAGGTTTTCTGACGCTATAAACTGTATAAGTCCCTATACAGTTTTCCGAGATTTTCAGTCGGATTCGCGGCGGACGGACTCCGGCGCAAGTGTGAGCCCACCCTTACCCCTAGACTTGTGTGAATGCAGCCGAGAGCGAGTGGTTGCTTTAGTATGATCCCTCTGACTATAGAATGGGCGCTAACCATCTGGGGTGGTCAAAGCATGGCGCTAGGGTCGAGGTCAACCGTCTTGTACATGTCTCTTTCCTTCCATACACAGGTTTTTACTGAGTACTTCAAGGAGCTGGAAGAAGAAAGCATCCGTGACAATTTTGTCATTGTCTATGAGCTGCTGGACGAGGTGATGGATTTTGGGTTCCCTCAGACCACCGAAAGCAAGATTCTGCAAGAGTAGGTTATTGGAAGTCCCAGTGAATTTTCTTGGAATATTTTAGTCTGAGACCATGCAAGATGTCTTATTCCGCTCTGGACTGAATCTTTATCCAAAGCCCTTCGTTCTTTGAATACAATTTAGTGCTGTAGGTCTCAACCACATCTTACAAGCCCCTTTTTAGTAGAGCTATGGACTAGTCCACCAGGACCAACCCAACATGTTGTTGGTAGTTTTGCTACATTCTTGAAAGGATTCTCGATTGCTATATATAGCCCAGATCAGGCCCCATAAGGTGGTTGCTGCATCACTGTTCATGGTGACTTAGGATGGGACAAAAATTTCCCTACATTTTTGGACTATACACCCTATTACGTACTGTATTGTAATAGAAAGTCACCAATACTACCCCATGAAGACATGGATGTATCAGTAAAGGCTGTACACTATGGCCAAAAGTACGTGGACAGTCCTTATTGAGTTCTCGTATGATGATCACATCCAAGAACACTATCTAAACTTTGCCAGGGTTTGGCCTCTTCATACAAATACACTCCAAAATCTTGTGGAAGCCCTTCCTAGAAGAGTAGAGGCTCTGACAGCCTCAAATGGGGAACCAAATCCATATTATTGCCCATAATTTTGGAATGGAGGGTCCTATGAGTCTATATAAGTGTGAAGACCACATCTGGTCATATAGTGTACTCCAGGAACACAAGGCTTGAAAGCCCAATATAGTCAAAGTCATATTTTTTGAACGATAAGAAGCTTTTTGCCAGCATCTAAACCCAAAGTGCCATCCAATTTAGAAATAGTATATTTAGTATCACCTTATTTTGGACCTAAAAAGGTAGTAGTTATACTCTGGCCTTTGGATTACATAGGTTATGGATATACATAAGTGCTCTATGGGAAGTCACCATGGTGGTGGTTAGTAGGGTAAGTCGTCTTCATTCCTCATCTCCCATTTTTCTGGTCTAGGTACATCACACAACAAGGTAACAAACTGGAAACCGCAAAGTCTCGAGTCCCCACCACGGTGACAAATGCCGTGTCCTGGAGGTCTGAGGGACTCAAGTACAAGAAGAATGAGGTCTTCATAGATGTGATTGAGTCTGTGAACTTGCTGGTGAGTATCATGACGTATACTCTATTATCGTAAGGAGATCACATGTTGGAGTTGTGTTCTTGTGATGCTAGTCAATAGCGCATCTGATGACGTGCAATATCGGCCATGTGGTTGTATTTCAGGTGAACACTAATGGTAGTGTTCTACTAAGCGAGATAGTGGGAAGTGTAAAACTCAAAGTCTTCCTCTCCGGGATGCCAGAGCTGAGGCTTGGATTGAATGACAGAGTCCTCTTCGAGATTACAGGACGTGAGTACCAGATAAGAGGCATAAAAGGGGTCTTGAAATTATGGCCTGTAAGAGCCATCAAGCATGTGGCATGTCTGAAACCTGACATTCCCCAAAACAGTTTTGAGGGGATAACTCTTGAGCACTTTGGCAATGTGGGCCAGGTTGAGGAACCATCTAGTCAAGGTCTTGAAGTTGGTCTCTCACATCGAGTATCGAGCAAACCCCTAGAGGTGGAGACCCAAAGAAATAGTCTGACAACCTTATATAAAAGTCTGTGTTAGGAAAGTGTTTACATAGCAACTGGTCAGTTTCATAGGTAGATTAGCTCCTTAGGGAATATGGAACTTCATTAAAGGGTTATTTCCATCTTGTTCAATGGCCAAGATGGCAATAGCTGACCAGATGTCCTGACCACCAGGCCAGGACTTCTGGAAACAGTCGAGTGACACTGCTGTACGTAACTCACAGAAACATCGTAGAGCAGCTCTTCTCAGCTGTATTGTAAGGCCCGCCCTGGTGGTCAGGACTTGCGGCCAGCTATTCCCATCTCTCCATTGTAGGCTAAGATGCAAACAACCCTTTAAGGCAACAGTATACTGTAATCCAGTTTGCAGTACTGTGCACAATAACAGATCCATGTATTGTATTGACAGTTAAATGATAACATTAAGATTTACCCATATCTAGGTAATAAGAATAAGACCGTGGAGCTTGAAGACGTGAAGTTCCACCAGTGTGTGCGCCTCTCCCGTTTTGAGAACGATCGCACCATATCCTTTATTCCTCCAGATGGCGATTTTGAGCTGATGTCTTACCGTCTGAATACGCAGGTACCGGTCTGAGTAACTGGACTCAATTATTGGTCTCTGATGTTCATGGTTGTGTCTCCTGCCTGTCTAGGCTCCTGCAGTAGGATACATTTTTGTATAGTGTAGTATCTGCTCTTGTAAGTGGCTTTAGTGGAGGCCATTGGTTTAGACCCATATGTGGGCAGGCTTGTATAAGGTCTATCTGTATGGTCACCTGGTCGATGCCATTAGGTTCAGTTGGGGCTATGGCCCAAATCATTGAGGAGCTGGTGGTATTGCAGGGCTGCGGAGGGTAGGGGGGGGTGGTATGTGGATTTTCTGATCTCCCCTGCTGCCCTACACATGTGGTTGGCGTGACTGTGGGGGACTGGGGTGTACATGGATTATGAAGCTTGACCAGAGTTGGGAATGCACTGGTGGGCTGTGTTGCTTCACAGATGACCCCTTTAAATTCCAGCGTTCACGTACTTTCTCTCCCTGCACTGTGGATGTTTACTTGATATGCTCAGTAAAAATTTTGAACAGTACAAAAATAAAAAAAATAAAAATAAAGTCAATAAATGTATTTTAAAGGAGCCAATGGGATCACATGACTACAGTATGCTATGGGGACTATAATGAAATCCTACATTTCCGTTTCCACTTTGTAGATCCCCTTCTGACCTCTTGTGTATCTTGTATTCTCAGATGTCATACAGCGTGGTCATGTGTTGTCAATTTTGTGTTATTCCGTATAGGTCAAGCCTTTGATTTGGATAGAATCCGTCATAGAGAAATTTAGCCACAGTCGACTGGAAATCATGGTGAAGGTAAAGCTTAAAAAAAATTGTGACAAAATGAGGGACTTTTGTATGAAAACTCTTCTAACAATCACAGACCAGGAGGAGGAGCTATTCCATATGAAGGACCGGCTTTAGAGGTTGGCAAACTGGGCCCCAAACCACCCAGTATTATGTGGACTCTCTAAAGGGGTATTCTCATCTCAGCTATAGATATACAGACGTGGACAAAATTGTTGGTACATTGTGGGTTTAATGAATGAAAAACCCACAATGGTCACAGAAATAACTTGAATCTGACAAAAGTAATTTGCCAAACTACATGTTGACAAGCCCCAAAGTTTCTGGAAGAATGTCCTATGGACAGATGAGACGAAAATCAAAATTTTTGGCAAGGCACATCAGCTCTATGTTCACAGACGGAAAAATGAAGCATATCTTGAAAAGAACACTGTCCCTACTGTGAAACATGGAGGAGGCTCTGTTATGTTCTGGGGCTGCTTTGCTACATCTGGCACAGGGTGTCTTGAATCTGTGCAGGGTACAATGAAATCTCAAGACTATCAAGGGATTCTAGAGAGAAATGTGCTGCCCAGTGTCAGAAAGCTTGGTCTCAGTCGCAGGTCATGGGTCTTGCAACAGGATAATGACCCAAAACACACAGCTAAAAACACCCAAGAATGGCTAAGAGGAAAACATTGGACTATTCTGAAGTGGCCTTCTATGAGCCCTGACCTAAATCCTATTGAGTATCTTTGGAAGGAGCTGAAACATGCCGTCTGGAAAAGGCACCCTTCAAACCCGAGACAACTGGAGCAGTTTGCTCATGAGGAGTGGCCAAAATACCTGCTGAGAGGCGCAGAAGTCTCATTGACAGTTACAGGAATCGTTTGATTGCAGGGATTGCCTCAAAAGGTTGAGCAACAAAATATTAAGTTAAGGGAACCATCATTTCTGTCCAGGCCTGTTTCATGAGTTTTCTTTTTTTAAAAAATTCTGTTGAAGCCTGGTTGAAAAGCAATGTCTGACTCTCATTTGTTCATTTTCATAGAATTTTTATATATTATTACTTTTGTCAGATTCAAGTTATTTCTGTGACCATTGTGAGTTTTTCTTTCATTAAACGAGGGATACCAACAATTTTGTCCGCGTGTGTATATAGGGTTATGGAAACGGCGTAGCAAAGCTCTGCTGTTTCCGTAATCTTACAGCCGCATGAGGATGGGATTCCCATCTCCTGAAATACCCTTTTAAAGAAATATTATTTGATTACTGCATATTGGTTGGAAACCATATGGCGGTATTATAAGGCATGTATATTGCAGTAATATCAGCAGTCAGAAAATGTAAAATTACTAGATAAACTATACAAAAGTAACAAATGGGGGGAGCCTGTTTTGCTTCTTTTTAAGGCTGAGTTCACATCTGTGCTGGAGTCTCCATGGCAGTAAATCGGTGGAGAGAGAAGTCCTGCACGGGGGACTTTTCTCTCCACTGGTTTCAGTTTTGAAACTGCATACATCCAGTGGACCCATTATAGTCAATGGGGTGTGCTGGTGTCCGTGTGTAACTGTTGGACCAGCGGTCTTCATCTTTTGGGTATGGAGTCTGCCTCTCCCACCATAGAGTGACACAGGCCAGAGGGAGGAGCTTAGGTGACATATTGTGCTATCCCTGTGGGCCTCTCCCACATTTTTGCAATGTGTCTGATGGTCAGATACAGTAAGACACAGCACTTAGCCTTGCGTCATTATTTCTCTTGTTTCTACCACCAGGCAAAGGGACAGTTTAAGAAACAATCGGTGGCAAACAATGTGGAGATTTCAGTCCCCGTCCCAAGTGATGCAGATTCCCCAAAATTTAAGACTAGTGTCGGCAGTGCTAAATACGTTCCTGAGAAAAATGTGGTTGTGTGGACCATCAAGTCATTCCCGGTGAGCAAAACCTAGAAATCTGATATATCATGTCACTGAGCCCACTGGGCCACCAAGGTCTACATAATGGCCATTATAGGCAAGTCCACCACAATAAATTAATGTCTTCTAACACCTTGTTATCACTATGCAGGGTGGTAAGGAGTACCTAATGAGGGCGCACTTTGGGTTACCCAGTGTGGAGACAGAAGAGTTAGAAGGAAAACCTCCCATCAGTGTTAAGTTCGAAATTCCTTACTTCACCGTCTCTGGAATCCAGGTAAGTCCCCACTGATGTGTTCAGGGATGGGATACCCTTTAGTCAATCAGATCATGGGAATGATAATGATTGAGGCAACAGGACATGGGGGTGCAGACCCTGTGGCGGGCAGTGACCTGTTCTCTCATGATTATGTTCCTTTCGGGAGAGGGGTGTCCTTGGGGTCGGACTGGACTAACGTAGGTCCAGCATCAGGCTATACAGAACAGATGCATGTCCCCTATAAATCCATTTATGAACTAAACCTTATAGACCCTCCTTTGTATTGGTGGACCAGTGCAAGTCGGAGTGTGACCTGTCTACATATGACTATGTTATGAGTGTGTGTATATATTTGTAATTTTATTAATTTATAATATTTTTACTTTCTAAGGTTCGTTACATGAAAATTATAGAAAAAAGTGGATATCAAGCGCTTCCATGGGTCAGATATATTACTCAAAGTGGAGGTAGGTGAACAATATTAGAGGGCACCTACAATATAAGGCTACACTACTAAAAAAAAAAAAAGTCATAGAAAAGAATTACAACCTCTTGGCATGTAAAGATCTATCTGGTCCAAAGGTCTCAAGAAACGTTCTTCTAAGGTCTCGGAGAGGGTCTTCTAATAGATGCTTAGTGCCCACTTTCTCAAGAGATCCAGAACACCAATGGTTTAGACTACCCCATTTCTCTCCGATTTTATACAGAGATCTGTATTGTCTGGTTGACTACTTGATGGTTGGTGGGACTTCTTCACAATCGCATCAGAATTTTTGGAGAAGATATTCATGATAACGGACCAGAGTCTAATTTTGTTTGCAGACTGTATATGGTCAGAAGGACCTGCCGAGCCAATACTGAAATATCAGCGTGCCATACCTCCCAATGTTTTGGATGGTCAAGGAGGGACTGATATGGTTCATTGTACGATCCAGTTAAAAAAAAAATGATCTAAATATTAAAACTTTTTCGATATCGATTTAAAGAAATACTATTCAATTTGGGTGGGGGGATTCTCTTTTAAGAATTGCCAATAGGTTTCCATACCCGCTGGTCTCTTTAAGAAGAACTAGTACCTCCAAAGTTTGAGGCCTAAAACCTGGGGCAATTGGCCATGGTGGCTGGATTCTGATTGGCATTACCCTTTTAAGGTGCAAAGAAAATTTGGGGAAATTTGGGTGAAATGTAGGTACTTGCCTTCCATGAAAAGATGTATGGCATGGATCCAACTGGACACTTGGTCACTGTCCAGTCATTTCTGACAAATTGTGTATGGATACACCTCTGTCAATTATATTTATAAATTTCCAGGAGGAATATTTGAGGAACAGCACAACACAGAGTTCTAAGAATAGATGCTCCAGTACTGTTATTTTATGGAGAACAGGAAAGGTGACAGATCCCCCCCCCCTTTAAAAGGGATTGCCTCAGACTAAAAAACAGCACCACCCTTATCTTAGGAACTGTCTGGTATTGCAGCTCAGATCTACTTACTTTAAAGAGTATCTTTTTTCAGCTCCACTAACTCTAAATCTTTGCATCCTTCAATAGGCACAGTTTCCAGCGTAGTTGGAATTTTTTCTCTAGCCCCCGCCATTCCCGAGCAATCATTGCTGTTAGTTTCAGCACAATTATGCTCCCTACTGTCAGGGGGGCAGTCCTGGACTAGAGCAGACAGAAAGGGACCACCTACCTGACAGTAGGGAGTGTAATTGTGCTGAAATTAACAGCAATGATTGCTCAGGGATGGTGGGGGCTAGAGAAAAAATTCTAGCTGCGTAGGAATCAGTGGAGCAGGGGCTATTGAAGGATGCAGAGAGGTGAAGGTGGTGAAAGGTCCTCTTTAATCAAAAATATTCCGTTTAGAATCCATATATATGGATCTAATATACTGTAATAAACTTTGGGGCTTTAATGTTTTTTAGCCTTAATCTTCACCCTTTTTTTTCCTTTGCAGATTACCAGCTCCGCACAAACTAAGGGCAACCAAGAATCCATGTGTGACCCCATGTGAGATCCCGGCTACGACCTCTACTACATTTTCTTATGAAGAGAAAAAAAAAAAATCTAATATTTTTGTATTCTATATAGTATGGAAAATTTAGATGGTCAAGGACGTCTCTCCTATTTCATTATGTGGATGTGATCCTGCAGTAATAGATCCTACCCCAATAAATTAAATGTGAGATTTTACCAGCCCATGAGATATAGGTAGGCTTGCACCTTGCTGAGGGCACTTATGATCCACATATAAGATGAACGGTGCCCTCTTCAGGTGATATACTGAAAAAGGCTGCTTTGAAATTACAAAATTTTTGTTCAAATTTCCATCCATAAATCAGATTGAATCTCTATTTTCAATTGGTTCATCGTTTAAAAAAAAAAAAAAAAATCTTAAAATTAAAAGATTGCCTTTTTAAAGCAAAAATTATATATATATAATATTATTATTTTAATAAATGAATATTAGATTTGGGTAAAATGATGGGAAAGTAGTTTAATATGCAGTGATCAGGGTGGTTTTGTGTTTCTCTTGTGAACCAAGGAGGCAGCCTTATTTAAAAATAAAGTTTATTCAAACTTTGTTACATCATTCTGTTAGTAATAAAGTTACATAAATAATATTGAATCTTCCTGCACAATGGCTGCCTCCTGTTCCGTTTAGATTCCCCTTTTTAACCCTTATCTATACAGAGAATTGTACAGGAGGGGCATGTGAAGTGTAGGGTCTGTCAAAAATTTAACATTCCCCTCTCCCTTGTGTGTTTTTTGTTTGTTTGTTTTTTTCTTAAAGGAATTTACCATTTTCGATCATTTAAGCTTAATCATTGTACAGTGAAATTCCAATAATCCGGCATCCTTGGGACCACCTGGATATGCTGGATTATAGGCTAAGCAACACCGCTCAAATTCCTAGAAATATCATGTTTTCATGAAATTGACTATGTATATAGCTCTCCCATGTAGAGGCTTATCTCTATAGGTCTCCTATAGGATGCTGAAATGTGTTATGACATCATCACTTCTACATGCTGAAGACGTAGGCCCCTATGACTGGATAGCTGCATTTCCCTCTAGACTGACCGGTTCGTATTAGCATGGACTTTTTAAAGGGATTTTCCAGGAAAACTAAAAAAAAAAACAGCAGGATGCTGGGGGTGGCTAAAATAAAAATAAAAGCAGTACTCAACAACCCCCAATCCTCTGTTCCAGCCAACCACTGGCCTCAGTGATGACATGTTGGGTATTGGTGACATCACTAGCACCCAACATGTGACTGCTGAGGTCAGTGATTGGCGATCACCTGAGTGACTTCACTTCTGGCTCAACCAGTGGGGAAATTAAACGTAATGGGGGATCCAGTGTCGGAACGGAGGATCAGAGGTAGGTAAATATCGCTTCTGTTTTTATTTTAGCCCACCCCAAGTCCCCCCCCCCAATGTGTTTTCCAGTGTGCCTGGAAAAATCCCTTTAAATTTTCTAATTCTGGTGCCAGATCAATAGAATTGTGCTGCTTGTCACAATGTTTAAGATCTCTGCTTGCTCTCAGGGAATGTAAACCTTAGTCTGAGGCGTTCATGTCACATTGACACAGGAGCAGGATACGTTACAGTGTATCAGAGACCACTGATCGGGGCAGGTTTTCAGCTCCTGCGTGGAATCTGCAACGCAGATCTTAAAAATAGTAAGGGGCCGAAGCACAAAGTATATTAGAAAGTGGCGCAACTTCTCTGTATACCATGATTGAGCTTATTTGCTTGAAATTTTTTTTTTTAACCCTTTCTGAGCTTGATGAGATTTCATACCTTCCTGTCTGGAGTATTTTTGACAACTTTTATTAGGTTTCTCTACCAGGGGGAATATGTTTGTAAATAGTCAGAGAGGTCGGTCTGTTCTGTGTCCATGAATCTGTACGTCTTCTGTGGAGAAATAAACTGCACTGCTGACTAAGTTATACTAGTCGTGTCCAAGGTGTTGATTTGTAGTCATAGGTCATTCGAAAGTGGCAAATTCCTTAAAGGGGCGGTGCCATGAATTAAACTTCTCCTATCGACAGGATAGGGGATGTGTCCACCCCACCGATGACAACAGGGGTCCCATGTCCCCTATTTACATAAAGCGGTGGACACACGTGTTCTGCCTCTCCTGTGGGCCCATAGAGCAGCGGTCCCCAACCTTTATTTCTGCACAGCCCGGCAGGGAGTGGGTTGTGGGCGGTTTAGGGGCAGGGCTTTGGTCATATGGGGGCGTGGTTATACACGAAACAGCGCTGTAGACCGGGGCATGCTGGCGGGACCTCGGTGTATAGCGCTGTAGATCAGGTCCCCGTCATTAGCTAAACTAGGAGCCACAACACTGTGGCCAGATCGCCGACCCGCCCCACATAATGTGCTGGGAGCCTCGTTTACCGAGGCAGCCCGCCTCCCCATGGACCAGCAAAAGACCCCCAACGGCCCGGTCCGCGGATCGGTGATTGGGGACCCCTGCCATAGAGTAAATAAAACAGTGGGCATGCTCAAAGTCCACTCCGCTCAGATGGGTGAACGTAAGACTCCCGTTTTCATGACCTGCAGTCGGACCTTTACCGATCAAACAACCTTTTTAAGTGTCAAGAGGTTGAAGCTAATGGTAATAATTTTGCAGGGGTTATGCCACGAAAAGGATTCATCCTCTGTCCATATTCTCCGAGACCCCCCACCCATCCTGAGTATGGGAGTGTCCATTCATTTCAATGGGATCTCCAGAAAAAGCCATAGAATGTGCCTTCATTAACATTTTTCGATTTTTGTTTTTTTATTCCGCACCTTCCAAACACCATCATTTTTTCCATTCACAGAGCTGAGGGCTTAAGTTTTGTGGGACAAATCGTACTTTGTAATGGTACCATTTAATATTCTGGGTGATGTACTGGGAAACTGAAGAAAAAATTCAGAATGGAGTGGAATGAAAGAAAAACTGCATTTGTGTGGCTTTGTTACGGTTTTGTTTTTACGGCATTTACTGGGCAGCCAAAATGACATGTCACCTGTACACTATGGGTCGGTACGAACCATGAATGAATAAATAGCGATTCGGCTATACAATACTAATACAATACTCTGATTGGGGGGCATTGCTGCTGGGTCTCCACTGTATAAGACCCGTGGCTATGGTGGCCCCTCAGTTCTTAAGCAGCCCCCATATTTAAATATCCGACATCGACCGTAATAGTACGTTGGATGTCGGGAAAGGGTTAAAGTCTATCTATGTACATTTTATTTTAATTTATAGAATTGTATTTTCTACAGTCCGCCTTTAGGCATCTGCAGACTTTATACCTCCCCCATGTAGGGTGGCCATGGGTGTATAGCCAGCTGTAGACTGAGCAAAGGGAGGGTGACAATGACATGTTATTAGGTGTAATCCTCCGCAGTCAGCACATTCTCTTATAACCACCAGCTGCTTCTTACATACAGTATGTGCCTGTGCCAAGACCACCACCAGGCCTGATGCAATGAGCCCACCATCAGTGAGCAGAGGTCTACAAAGAGTTGTATTCCAATGATGGTTCTTCAAGGAAGTGCAGTAGTAGCAGTTCCATCTAGACCCTGGAGCGGTCCTAAGTGCCCCCTCCCACATAAGAAGGCACCAGTATTACAAATGACACATGGTAGGTAGGGGACACCGTTACAGATTGTGCATTGGTGCTGAGGAGCTTCAAATTTCACCTCTGTCTTCATACCACAATGCTCAAATCCTGCCAAAGACAACATCTGAAAGGAGTTTGTATGCCAACGAAAAGGATTCATCATCTATCCATATCCTCCGAGACCCCCCACCCATCCTGAGAATGGGAGTGTCCATTAATTTCAATGGGATCTCCAGAAAAAGCCATAGGTTCGAATCCTGCTAAGGACAACACCTGTAAGGAGTTTGTATGTTCTCCCCGTGTTTGGTGGGTTTCCTCCAGGTACTCTGTTTTCCTCCCACATTCCAAAGACATCCTGATAGGGAATGCAGATTGTGGGCCCTATATGGGACAGTGACTGACAATGTCTGTAAAGTGCTGCAGAATATGATGGCGCTATATAAGTAAGCATAATAAATAGATAAATCTCTATGGTTCAAGGGTACCCGATAGAATGGTCACTGGTAATCCTGTGGCATGGGTCCCCTTTCTAAAAGGAGTGCAGGACAGCAAAATCTGCAACAAAAAATAGCTGCGATTCTGCAATGTGGGGCCTCAGCCTTAAAGGGATTTTCCAGGATAAATAATTGATGACCTATCCTTAGTATACTTATTAAAGATCGGCAGGGGTCCCACACCCAGGAACTGCACAGATCAGCTGTTTCAACAGTGTTCAGGTGAGCGCTGCAGCCTCGGTAGGTTGTATAGTGGCTGTGCTTGGTATTGCACTTGAATGGGAGTGAGCTTCGATCAGTCCTTGTGACTGATGAACGTGACATCATATAGTTTGTGAAGCAGGAGCACCGCTGACACTTCAATCAGCTGATCCACAGGGTCCTTGGTGTCGCACCACCACAGATTTTCAATATATGACTTATCCTAAGGATAGATCATCAATTTAAAAGTCCTGGAAAACCCCTTTAAGCATCTGGAAGAGTCCTGTCTGCTCCAATAACACAGTGGGTGATGTACGAAAACAGTAGTTACCAAGGGACCATAAGAATGTGTTCAGATTTGCTGCAGATTTATGATGTAGATTCTACATGTGGATTCCCGCAGTGGAAATGCTGCTGATTTACAGAGAGCTCTTCAAACAGAAAAGATTCTGCCATGTCTGAACATCACCCTTCTGGTGGCCACATAGATTAGATGAATGTCCTGATTTCTGGAGGACTATTTATAATGTACAGTGCCTTGCGAAAGTATTGGGCCCCCTTGAACTTTTCAACCTTTTGCCACATTTCAGGCTTCAAACATAAAGATATAAAATTTTAATTTTTTGGTGAAAAATCAACAACAAGTGGGACACAATCGTGAAGTGGAACGAAATTTATTGGATATTTTAAACTTTTGTAAAAAATCAAAAACTGAAAAGTGGGGCGTGCCAAATTATTCGGCCCCCTTAAGTTAATACTTTGTAGCGCCACCTTTTGCTGCGATTACAGTTGCAAGTCGCTTGGGGTATGTCTCTATCAGTTTTGCACATCGAGAGACTGAAATTCTTGCTCATTCTTCCTTGGAAAACAGCTGGAGCTCAGTGAGGTTGGATGGAGAGCGTTTGTGAACAGCAGTTTTCAGCTCTTTCCACAGATTCTCGATTGGATTCAGGTCTGGACTTTGACTTGGCCATTCTAACACCTGGATACGTTTATTTGTGAACCATTCCATTGTAGATTTTGCTTTATGTTTGGGATCATTGTCTTGTTGGAAGATAAATCTCCGTCCCAGTCTCAGGTCTTTTGCAGACTCCAACAGGTTTTCTTCCAGAATGGTCCTGTATTTGGCTCCATCCATCTTCCTATCAATTTTAACCATCTTCCCTGTCCCTGCTGAAGAAAAGCAGGCCCAAACCATGATGCTGCCCCCACCATGTGTGACAGTGGGGATGGTGTGTTCAGGGTGATGAGCTGTGTTGCTTTTACGCCAAACATATCTTTTGCATTGTGGCCAAAAAGTTGGATTTTGGTTTCATCTGACCAGAGCACCTTCTTCCACATGTTTGGTGTGTCTCCCAGGTGGCTTGTGGAAAACTTTAAACGAGACTTTTTATGGATATCTTTGAGAAATGGCTTTCTTCTTGCCACTCTTCCA
This sequence comes from Leptodactylus fallax, assembly GCA_947044405.1. Classification (NCBI taxonomy): domain Eukaryota; kingdom Metazoa; phylum Chordata; class Amphibia; order Anura; family Leptodactylidae; genus Leptodactylus; species Leptodactylus fallax. The sequence goes on along the minus strand of CAMRHE010000679.1, from coordinate 464,691 downwards.
TAAAGGCCAGATTTGTGCAGTGTACGACTGATTGTTGTCCTATGGGCAGACTCTCCCACCTCAGCTGTAGATCTCTGCAGTTCATCCAGAGTGATCTTGGGCCTCTTGGCTCCATCTCTGATCAGTCTTCTCCTTGTTTGAGATGAAAGTTTAGAGGGACGGCCGAGTCTTGGTAGATTTGCAGTGGTCTGATACTCCTTCCCTTTCAATATGATCTTGCACAGTGCTCCTTGGGATGTTTAAAGTTTGGGAAATCTTTTTGTATCCAAATCCGGCTTTAAACTTCTCCACAACAGTATCACGGACCTGCCTGGTGTGTTCCTTGGTCTTCATGATGCTCTCTGCGCTTTAAACAGAACCCTGAGACTATCACAGAGCAGGTGCATTTATACGGAGACTTGATTACACACAGGTGGATTATATTTATCATCATCAGTCATTTAGGACAACATTGGATCATTCAGAGATCCTCACTGAACTTCTGGAGTGAGTTTGCTGCACTGAAAGTAAAGGGGCCGAATAATATTGCACGCCCCACTTTTCAGTTTTTTATTTTTTACAAAAGTTTAAAATAACCAATAAATTTCATTCCAGTTCACAATTGTGTCCCACTTGTTGTTGATTCTTCACCAAAAAATTAAAATTTTATATCCTTAGGTTTGAAGCCTGAAATGTGGCAAAAGGTTGAAAAGTTTAAGGGGGCCGAATACTTTCGCAAGGCACTGTATGTGGGCCTCCCTGATTGCAAATACCAGAGGAAAGAAGGATCAGGCAGATGAATGTCAACATGTCCGATCCTTTAATTCTTGAGGGAGATAAGTTGCCACGAGAGGTGTCTACAAGTTTCTTCCTCCCTTTTATTGTTGAGAACACATGCATGCTTGGCCAAGCTAAACATATAAGTGTCAGAAATAAAAACTGAGAGCTGACCGAGTATTGACTGACAGCTACTGAATCTGATGTGTATGACTTATGGCTCAGCATAAAGATCCAGAAGATGATGTAAACAAGTGGTCCTGGTGTTGCCCTCTGAGATGGTGCCCACAGCTCCAGGGTCAATAGGTTACCTAATCAGAATGTGATTGGTGGGGATTGAGGCCTTGGACCCACGCCAATCAGATGTTTGAAGAGACCGCAGCAATCAGTTAAACACTGTGGACTCTTCACTGTATACCCAGCACAGCGCCGTTTGTTGTATAGTGGCTGTGCTTGGTATTGCAGTTTACATTCACTTCAATGGAACTGAGCTGTAAACAGGTCAAGAGTCAAATGAATGTGACAAAAGAGACCATATATATTTTCTAGTTCGGGACACATTTAAAGGGGTATCCCCATTTGTAAAGTATGACTTTATGATCCATGGGGAGGGTACAATGTCTGAGACCCCTACCAAACCTGATAATGAAGGGGCTGTGGTGGTGAAATAGTGCTGTGTTCCCCCACTGAGTGATCACATGACCATTCTTGGGGTCTGGTTTTGCCTGTATGTTACATGCAATAGTCACGTGACCACTTGACGGTGACCCCAGATGCACAAGCTTCGCAATTGGCCATATTGTTCACGACTATATCTGTCCTGTACAAAGATTTATTTGTTATTTTTACTAACGGGGCCATTCTGCCATCACAAAGTGGACTACACATCTCAGCACGCCCAGGTTTTCTTAAAGTGGCGCCTCCCTTTAGTAGCAGTGTGCCCTCAGTCATTGCTCATGGGCCTGGCACCACCACCATGCCCCCTGTACCCTCCTAGATCCAATACATTAGCAGCTGAGGCGTTTTAAATGTAAACAACCGCAGCCGGGGTGACAGGGAGGTGAACCTGACACCGACCTGACCCTTTACCTCAGGGACAGACACTAACTCAGCGCCCGCCCTCCGCGCATTTAAAAAAACACCACAACCCCGCCCACGGGAGGCTTCACTCTGTGATTGGCTTCTCGCTCACCAATGAACACCGCGCTCGCCGTCCTTCCCTAGGATACCTCCTAGCAACGGCGAGCCCTCACGCCTAGCTTCTGCTCATTGGTCGAGGGGCGTGTCTAGAGATGACAAGCGGCAGCCCCGTCTTACTCCCTGTGACTTACGGATACACAGTTGCATTTTTAAAAAAAACATACTCGTACCACGTGGGGCGGTGACGTCAGAGACACACAGAGAACGAAACAGAGCCGGTGGTGAGAGCTCGGCAGCCGCTCCGGCCGTTGGTCACCTCCTCTCTGACGGTCACCTAGTGGTCCAGGCCGGAACGCAGACTATAAAAGCAGGTGAGCCGGACTCTACCATTATTTACGTGGGGGAAGGTGCGGGCTGGACGGAGGATACCTGTCACTGGGCGCAGCTCTTGTCACAACCGCCTCCTCTTATTACACCTATGGAGACGTCCTTAAAGGGCAGCTCCAGGCAGGGTGTGTTATCGTGGTGACGCTTTCATTTGTCAGTGGTGGAGGGGCCCCTGTGAAGAATAAGTCAGAGCTTTTCAACAAGCTGGCTGGGCAGTATTCACATTGTGGAGAAAAAATAGGAGGGGAGTAATACATGACTGCAGGATCACAGGGGTCTGTATGGTAGTTGCAGCCATGGTGACACATTGGTCTGCATAGTAGCTGTGTGCACAAAACGGTAGGAGATTTTCAATCGAGATTTGTAAAGTTGATCCATTAGTGATCCGACTGCGGAGGAATGGAGAGGACGCTGGCACAGTATGGCTTATATATGGGTACTAAGAGGGTATAGCATGTGGGCAGTGTATATAGGTGTATAGCATGTGCGGTAGTCTATATTGGCGTGTGTATATATATATATATATATATATATATATATATATATGGGTACTATGAGGGTATAATGTGGGCAGTGTATAGTAGCATATATATATATATATATATATATATATATGGCTATAGCATGTGTGGGCAGTATATAGCAGCGTATATATATCTATAGCATGTGTGGGCAGTATATAGCAGCGTATAGCATGTGTGGACAGTATATAGCAGCATATATATGGGTATAGCATGCGTGGACAGTATATAGCAGCGTATATATGGGTATAGCATGCGTGGACAGTATATAGCAGTGTATATATGGCTATAGCATGCGTGGACAGTATATAGCAGTGTATATATGGCTATAGCATGCGTGGACAGTATATAGCAGTGTATATATGGCTATAGCATGCGTGGGCAGTATATAGCAGTGTATATATGGCTATAGCATGCGTGGACAGTATATAGCAGTGTATATATGGCTATAGCATGCGTGGGCAGTATATAGCAGTGTATATATGGCTATAGCATGCGTGGACAGTATATAGCAGTGTATATATGGCTATAGCATGCGTGGACAGTATATAGCAGTGTATATATGGCTATAGCATGCGTGGGCAGTATATAGCAGTGTATATATGGCTATAGCATGCGTGGACAGTATATAGCAGTGTATATATGGCTATAGCATGCGTGGACAGTATATAGCAGTGTATATATGGCTATAGCATGCGTGGACAGTATATAGCAGCGTATATATGGCTATAGCATGCGTGGGCAGTATATAGCAGCGTTTATGGGTATATCATGCTTGGACAGTATATAGCAGCGTATATATGGCTATAGCATGTGTGGACAGTATATAGCAGCGTATATATATGGCTATGGCATGCGTTGACAGTCTATATCATTGTGTATATGGCTACTATGAGGGTATAACATGTGTGGGCTGCCTATAGTGGTATATATGAATACTACTAGTACTATGAGGGTATAGCAGTGTATATATGGCTACTATGAGGATATAACATGTGTGGGCAGTTTATAGTAGTGTATATATGAGTACACAGCATGTGCGTGCAGTCTATACCAGTGTGTGTGTGTATATATATAATATATATATATATATATATATATATATATTATATATAACCACCAGTGCCATGTTCTGAGTCAGCGAGCGGCATTCTAGGTGTAAGAATAGGAAATCTCAGGGTTTTCCCCTTTTGCTTTCTCTTTAGCAAACTGCATCTTAATGTGAATTGTAACCAGCAGCCACACATTGCACTGTAAGAGCCGCTGTATACGGGTGTGTACAGTGTACCAGGGGTATAGACAGAGGGGGCACAGTCTGCACCCCAATACTGTATAATCCTGGACTAATGCTACCTAAAGGGAATCCAGCAGCATGCACTAGGGGGCGATCTGTAGGTCTAGAGGAGCCTTGTCCTGTATAACAGGAAAATGCTGCCCGGTACTTCATTATTTACTGATGTTAAACCTTTTCCCTTTCCAAAAAAGAGGTTCTGCAGCAGCAGAGCTGTGTATTATAAGTCTGCTTTCTATATGGTCACTGGTTTAACTTTTAATGTATGGTACAGGGCAGTTGATCTCATACAATAGAAGTGCCAGCCCCTAGACAGCTGTGTGCTATTCTTGTACACGCCAGGTGCGGGCTCAGTGCTACATACCACACGTCTAGTCCCCGGCACACTTGTCAACTTCTAAGAAGAATTTCTGGGAGGCTTCAGAAGTAGGAGTGCTGACATTTCTGTGGAGACACTCCTACGTAAAAACAGCTCAAGTGCCGTCATGCTCTGTGCCCCCCTGGCGAGCGGCGTCTACAGGGCGCCCCCTTCACCCTGGCGAGCGGCGTCTACAGGGCGCCCCCTTCACCCTGGCGAGCGGCGTCTACAGGGCGCCCCCTTCACCCTGGCGAGCGGCGTCTACAGGGCGCCCCCTTCACCCTGGCGAGCGGCGTCTACAGGGCGCCCCCTTCACCCTGGCGAGCGGCGTCTACAGGGCGCCCCCTTCACCCTGGCGAGCGGCGTCTACAGGGCGCCCCCTTCACCCTGGCGAGCGGCGTCTACAGGGCGCCCCCTTCACCCTGGCGAGCGGCGTCTACAGGGCGCCCCCTTGACCCTGGCGAGCGGCGTCTACAGGGCGCCCCCTTCACCCTGGCGAGCGGCGTCTACAGGGCGCGCCCTTTCCCCCATTTACGCTGCCAGCAGAGCGTCCTCATAAACAGTTGAGTGAAGTGAATGAGCTTAGGGGTGCAGTACCCAATTCCACCACAGGGATGGCAGTGATATTCCAGCAGTGTTTACCCCAGGAGGCATGTGGAGTGATCTTAGATGTAACATGATGACATACCCCTCACCACTATGTTCTCTCTTCACAGGTCATACCTCCCCATCCGCACCCCTCATGTTGCTGCACGAGACCAGCGCTGGAGACCTCCTGACAAGAGCCGCAGCTCAAGGAGACCTGGAAGAGGTGAAGAGACTGCTCTACCAGGAGAGGATCCATCCCGACTGTCTGAACCGCTTCGGGAGGACTGCCCTGCAGGTGTGTGTGCTTACATGATATATGTCTGCTATTGCTGAGGCAATGCTGACAGCTGCCAATAGAGGGAGCTACGGGGTTATGTATTACTGACCCACTGACTTCAATAGCAGCTGCATAAGTTTGTACAAATAGAGCTCCCCCCAGTGGCAGCCACAGGCAGCTGAAATGTTATCATTAAAGGGAATCTATCATTTGTAAAAAAAAAAAACACTTTTACGCTAATGGCACGTTGGAATGCCCTTTAAAAAGGCCATTCTTCTCCTCCCTTTCCTTGTTTCTTCTCCCAGCCGATTCCAAGATGATTCATTTCTTCATGTATGTTAATGAGCACCCAGGGCGTACCTTCTCTTCGGTGAGCACTCATCGCGTCATCCAGTGGCGTAACTAGGAATGGCTGGGCCCCAAGGCGAACATTTGACATGGGCCCCCCCCCCCCCCCCCCCCCACCGCCCCCTCCAACCCCCCCCCCCCCCCAAAAAAAAAAAAAAACGCATTCCTGCACACACTATTATGTGCCATAGTGGCCCCTGCACACAGTATCGTGCCCCATAGTGGCCCCTGCACACAGTATCGTGCCCCATAGTGGCCCCTGCACACAGTATCGTGCCCCATAGTGGCCCCTGCACACAGTATCGTGCCCCATAGTGGCCCCTGCACACAGTATCGTGCCCCATAGTGGCCCCTGCACACAGTATCGTGCCCCATAGTGGCCCCTGCACACAGTATCGTGCCCCATAGTGGCCCCTGCACACAGTATCGTGCCCCATAGTGGCCCCTGCACACAGTATCGTGCCCCATAGTGGCCCCTGCACACAGTATCGTGCCCCATGTGGCCCCGCACACAGTATCGTGCCCCATAGTGGCCCCTGCACACAGTATCGTGCCCCATAGTGGCCCCTGCACACAGTATCGTGCCCCATAGTGGCCCCTGCACACAGTATCGTGCCCCATAGTGGCCCCTGCACACAGTATCGTGCCCCATAGTGGCCCCTGCACACAGTATCGTGCCCCATAGTGGCCCCTGCACACAGTATCGTGCCCCATAGTGGCCCCTGCACACAGTATCGTGCCCCATAGTGGCCCCTGCACACAGTATCGTGCCCCATAGTGGCCCCTGCACACAGTATCGTGCCCCATAGTGGCCCCTGCACACAGTATCGTGCCCCATAGTGGCCCCTGCACACAGTATCGTGCCCCATAGTGGCCCCTGCACACACTATTATATGTCCCATTGTGGACCACCCATGAACAATTATTATACTGTGGGGTCTTTTCAGACCCCAGAGTATAATAATCGGAGACCTAGGGGAGGATAGAAACATAAAAAAACAACGTTGCTTACCTGTTCCTCGCTCCGGTGCATGCCCGTGCGCTACTCCGGCCTTCTTCTTGTGCGGACCAGGCCGGCGTCATGTGATGCGGGACCAGCGTCGCGACGCAAAATGACGTCGGCTGACGTATGGGACGTCAGCAAACAGGCCCGAGGCGCAGGAGCGGTAAGTGTATATTGTTTTTTTATGTTCCCTCACCAACTCTGGGCCTCCGATTATTATACTCCGGGGTCTGAAAAGACCCCGAAGTATAATGATACCAGGTGTTTGGCCTGCGGCCTCACATACCGATCCCCGCTCCTGCTCACAGCCGTCTCCGCAGAATCGGAAGCACAGGCGGCCGTGAGCGGGACCTCGGGGAACGGTAAGTATATAGGGCCCGTTACCTGCTGGGGTTACTCCAGCAGATAACTGACTATAAAAAAACAAACAAAAAAAAACGCATCGGGGGCCCCGTAATGTCCCGGGCCCTGTGGCAGCTGCTACCACTGCTACCCCGGTAGTTACGCCCCTGGCGTCATCTCTTCTCACTGCCCCTTCGGCCGTTGCGGTGACTCCCCTCTTGGCCTTCTATCTTTTTACTTCTCGCTGGCAGCGAATTCTCGAGACTGCACATGCGCAATCGGCTGTGCCACGCTCTTGTGACAGATCAACGGAAAACGATTATGGAGGGCACACACATGGTGCTGGCTGTCATGTTTATTGGTGGGAATTTATCTGCTGGCCATCATGTTTATGGAGTTGCCTATGTTGCTGGCGGTCATGTTTATGGGGGCACCCATGCTGCTGGCGGTCATGTTTATGGGGGGCACCCACGCTGCTGGCTGTTTTGATTATGGGGAACATGAAGTTTTAACCCATAAATTTGACCACACTTGCCCCTTTTTCCCCCTCCAGGTGATGATGTTTGGCAGTACACTGGTAGCCTGTGAGCTTCTGAAGCAAGGTGCCAGCCCAAATATTCAGGACTCGTACGGCATCACCCCAGCCCACGATGCCGCCCGGATGGGTTTCTTGGACACCTTACAGGTATTGGTTCAATATGGAGCCGACATCAACACTCCTGATGCCTCGGGCTCTCTGCCCGTCCACCTAGCTCTCCGGGAGGGTCAAATTCCCGTCATCGCCTACCTCGCCTCGCGCTCCAATTTACAGCATCGGGACCGAGAGGGCAGAACGCCCCAGGAGCTCGCCTCCCAGCTGGATCCCAACCTGGCAGCTATTTTAGATTTGCATCGGTAGACAAGAACAGTATAGTAGAATGAAGAACTGGCGCGGCGTCTGTCATTACATATTGCTGTACTAGACGCCTCACGTCTCACTGTATGATGCCTCATAATGGCAGCCAATAACACTCGCTGTAGTAGTCGCCATTTTGTGTGCTGCTTAAAGGCACGGTACCAGCAGCCTTCAGTACAAATGTGATCTAACCAGCTCACAGCAATCTGATTGGCCATTGTTTCCAAAATGGCGGCTGACTTACAGTATGTGGAAACATCCTATAGCTATATATTTACAATCCGATGTAAACTGTACCTGTCGGAGCTTAGGCACCCAGTGTTTGGGGTGCAGGCGCACATTACCCTTATGTAAGTGTATATACTATGTGTGTGTATGGCCGGTTATGTGCAGTTTTTGTGTTCATACTCAGGTATTTTTTTTTTTTTGTTTTGTTTTTATTTTTTTTTTTTTTTAATTTTTGTTTTGTCTTTGTGCGTTACACGCTCCCTATGCATTAAAGGTTCAGTAGCCTGTACGCCACTGTCTATTTCTCAGCATTATATGACTGTACATAGGTTTTCTGAGCAGTTTTGCCTCTGTATAGTAACATCGGCGCTGTCACCGCGACACGGTCAGAATATTAGTATTTGAGGTGGGCGGACATGAACAGAGGGAATTTTTTTTTTTTTTTTGTAATCCTCCTACGAGATGCCATTCTGAGATTTGCTTACGTAGATGAATTGCTAAGGTCCCAGTTTCTCTAGCGCCAGCGTGGGAGAGCGCTGGGCAGGACAATAGGAATTCAGGCAGCCATGTCCTAAAGCTTAACCCCTTGTGTGCCTGAGAACAGGCCACTAAACTTTCGGCCTCATTTATAGGAAGACTGTCTTTGTTGCCCATAGCAACCAACCACAGTGCAGCTTTCGTTTCTGATAGCTGTCTTGAAAAATGAGATTGGTTGCTATGGGCAACGCAGACTGCTCGTCTTATCATAGATCTGCCCCAATGTATCAACCATTGGAGCTCACTAAAGGCCCGTTAAACTAGGTTCCCATGAATGTTGGAGGCGTTGTCAGGAGCCTCTAGGAAAGGTGTCCTCAAAAATCCCAGACGAAAAAAAATATAGAGGACTTTTTCATGTGGTGAAATGACAGACATCATAACGGATATCGCACAGACACCAGCATTGATGGTTGCCAAAGACGGATCTGTATCAATGGTGAATATCAATGGAGCCCGACACATCTGATTGTATCCCGAAACGCAAAATGCGGTGACCTTCCGATGTACTGGAATAGTGGCGAGATCTCCTGGGCCTGGCGTGATCTTCCCGCATCCACTGGACTCTTGGTCATGTTATATATGATGTGGGCACTTTGTGCCAGTCATGTCGTGGAGCGTGACTGCACATTTCATATCCACATGAAAAAGGGATGGGACCAGCTTATTTTATGCCCACGTCAAGGGTTGGGTCCGACATATTTCACGTCCACGTCACAAAAGGGTTGCGATATGCAAAAAAAGGGGCATGTTTTGCTCCAAAAGCTTCACTAAAATGGAGCACGAACATCCAAAAATTTTCACAAGGCATCAGGACTTTGCGGTCTGGGATTTTTGAGGAGTTCTTTCTCGGGGCCCCTGACAGAACCTTCGACACGAATGTGAACTTAGCCTTATGGCCTCAAAGGATAGTGATGTCATAGCTATAACTGGCTCATACAAAATGTTTTATTTCAATCGATGGTGTCCACACAAAAATTTTTGTGATATCTATATGTGAAATTGTTATAGTCATTACAACTGTCTATAACCTTTATGTTCCTATTAAACACTTTTTTAAAAAAAATTTCCCATTATTTCCATGCAACTAAGTACATTTTTTTTTTAAATAAAATTTTGCAGAGCGATGCCTGATTGTGTTGACTGCAACAGAAAAAAAAAATGAACAAATTTTTTTTTTTTTTTAATACAATATAATTCAGTTTTCATTATTGTATATTATAAAAAACAAACAAACATTGGGTTTATTTTATAACGTGGTGCAATATTTATTTTTATTTTTCTGTTTGCAATACTAAAAAAAATGTTGGGAAATTTTATTTTATTTTTTGTGTGGGATGACATATTAATTTATTTACCTCATAATTTCTGTGGTTTGAGATTAAAGTTTTTGTTTTCTGACTGTAAAATAAAAAACAAAAAAAAATTTCTAGTACAGCCTGTGCACGCATTACAAACTGTATTTAATGTCTTTTTATTGCTTTTTTTTTTTATTAATTTAAAGAATCTATGAATTGTCGCCCTTTAATCTGTAGTGTTGTATGAAATATGAATTTGAGTATTTATTAAACCCTGGATGGATTGTTACTGGGATGATTTTGTGTTTTTAACTATTAAATTAATATTTGTGGATTTGAATTTTTTTTTTTTTTTTGCCTTTCTTTTTTTTTTTTAATCTTTGTTACATTTTAATGTTTTTTAACTTGAAGAGCCGTCTGTGAGATTCTCGTTGGCCACTCTTTAAGATGTGAATAAAATAAATAGAAGATGTGAAATACCAATGTCCTGGCCTCAGAGTCTTCTTTTCTGTAGGATGATGGGGAGTGTAGTAGGTTCGGAGCCTATTGGAGGCCGCACCTTGGATTATAAAACCCCATAATGGAAGAAATTTCAAAAAGTGATGTTATGTTGTCTGTAGTGATGTCACCTCCTGATGTGTAGATGACGTCAAGAAAGAATCGGTAAGGTAGAATGTGGCTGAGCTGCTGCAATACCAGACATCACCCCTAGGACTACAAAGGCGTTATTTCTGAATGGAAAAAAAACAACCAATCTTTCTAATTTTCTATAACCTCTATAAAGGGTTTATATATTTAAAGGGGATTTCCACGCTTTATCAGATGGGTGGGGATCCGACAATAATCTTCTGTTCAGCATTCAGGTGAGTACTCCAGCCTTTTCCAAGCACAGCGCCGTACATCATATACTGACTGTGATTGGTATTGCAGTTCAGCCCCGTTCCCTTGAATGGGACTGAGCTGTGAACAGGCCATGTGACTAATGAACTTGATGTCACATGGCCTGTGATGCAGAAGCGGATGAAGGTGGGGGTCATGGGCATCAGACACCTTCAATCGATCGATTATACTGATAGATCACCAATTGATAAAGCCTGGAAAATCCCTTTAAAGGGAACCTATTGGAGTCTTGGACAAAAATCACACTGATGGAAACCTAACAGACCTATTATAAGTCATTGGGGTCCATTCAGACCCCCTCATATCAGATCCCCCCAATCTACAGACTTCAGCCCAGACCCCCACAATATAGCCCTTATGTTTACAGACCTTCAGACCCCATACTAGAATCCTCCTGCATACGGACCTCACACCATCGGTCCATTGGGCGCCATTGATGGCCATCGTAGGATGGATTTTGCACTCTTATTTTTTGGTTCCCGTGTCAAAGCAGAAAAACTGAAATTTTAACGGAAGTGTGAACAGATCTCTAAGACCCCATGTACATGGACACTATCAATAGAATAGACGCAACTGAGTCACAAAAAACAGGAATAGGAACAGCTCCATGTTAACCGCTCGGTCCAAGGGTCCCTACATGGCTTTGTAAAAAAAATCTTGACAGGTGCACGGGGCCATAGAAGTGACATTGAGACCACTGCATGTCCAGAAAACATTGATTCTAGGGCAGAATCAAACTGCGCATGCGCCGGTCTTATGTTGCATGGCACAGCTGAGAAATTTCTAGCATCAGGGATTATAAACCTAGACTAGATACTACTGTAACAAACCCTCAGCGGTGAGAAGTATTAGGTCTGTAAAGATTTTCGGTCTCTGGGTGTAGAGATCTTGAATATGGTGACCAAGCCTGTGTGTACAGGTTTTTCCCCTTATTCTGGGGTTTTCTAGGATTATCCTGATAATCTATAATCCAGATTCGGTATGTGCGCCGTCACTATAGGGTGGTGTATGGGCCCGAGTGTAAAGTAAAGTGTTAATTCTAAAGCCCTGCCGTCATACACAAGCTTGCACAACAGGGACATTGAGTCTCTACAATGGTTTATATTACAGTTCACATTGTACAAATGACACTACCACGTACCAGGAAGAGTCCATGAGAAGGAATGCAGTTTTTGGGTTGTTATGCCCCGCCCAATTACATAGGACACACCTCCAATTTATGGCATTTGAATAAAACAAGTCAAGAATGAGTGCAGATCACACACCAGACCCCCAAGACCAAACCACCTAAACACATACACACCCCTCTGCTTACCAACCTGGGACCAGAGGTCACTGTTTACAGACCCCCATACCCAATCTGTCCTTAGTCAAGATGTCCCCTGTTCAAAGAATCCATAGCAGATCTCCCAATCTACAGACCCCTTTACAGACTCCAGAACAAACTCCCTATTTATAGACATCACACCAGACCCTCCAATCCCCACCTCCTGTTTACAGACCGCCAGACCAGGCAGACTTTCCTGTTTACAGATCTCACACCAGACACCATACCAGCCGTCCCCCCCTATTTACAGACTCAAGACCAGAACTTCTGTTTATAAATGCCAGACCCCTCTGTTTAGAGCCCCCCATCTACAAACCCCTGTAAACAGTGTGGGATTTATATAAAGGTCTGGGGTCTCTATACAGGGAGAGAGGAAACTACCCTGATACAGACCTAAAACCAGGACTAGGTGGGTCTGGGAGATTGGGTAGAAGTTCTGCCCGCGTTGGCCAGTGCTTGCCATCATATAGAACTAGTATTTCCATTGGTATCACGAGGCCTAGGAGTCCGTTTACTTCATATACATCAGGAACCTAAGGGTATGTTCACATGGCGGAATTTGGCGCTCAAAATCAGCACCAAATTCTGCCTCAAACCAACCTCTATTGATGTCAATGAGAGGCTGGAGCTGAATTTTTTCCTCTAGATTATTTTTTCAGCTATCTGAAAAAAATAAGCGCCATACTCGACCTTCAGGCCTGATAACTCCCACTGAAGTGAATGGGAGGCGGAAAATACCGCCTGGCAGGTGCGGAATTTGATCAAGCCAAAAAATTCAGTTTCAACTACTCCAATCTTAATTTTTCAGCGAGGGAAACATTCCGCTGTGTGAACATACCCATAGTATTATTCCGTGCCGCCACTAGAGGGCACTCCTCATATATGAATACTGACAGTTCAATGAGCTCCCCCTAGAGGTCGCCTACTAAATGTTATTCACAATCCGACAACTTCTTATATACAGCACTAAAGCGGCAGCTCCGCCCTCTAAATAATTAAGACGGTAGAAAACACGCTAACAAGTGTCTGTCCCCTTTAAAAATAAATGAATACGCTAGAGTTGGAGTCAGCCACGCCCTCTGCGAAAGGGATTGGCTGATGTTGGTTGGAACGCAAGAAGCCAACGCACGATTCGCCACTGTCTTCTATGGAACGCATGACGTAAGAGAGTAGGCGTGGCCTGTTTGGTAACGTGGTTCCTGGTCGGTCGGGAAAAGCATGGCCGAACTGAAGATAAATCGCAAGTTCGCTGAGCGTTACGAGCGTTACCGGGAGAAGGAGGAGCTACAGCGGTGTAAGTGTCCTCCATTACTACAGTCTGGAGAACTACAACCCCCAGAGTGTAATGAATCCTCTACAGGCATGCTGGGACTGGTAGTTCTCACTATCCAGCATAGGATAGCCTATCATTCAGAGTTATGCTAGAACATGTAGTTCTCCATCACTAGAATGCTATATCCTGACGTGTTCTGGGACTCGTAGTTCTCATCGGCCAGTGCCAGCCACAGGAGCCCTCCATTACAGCCTGCAGTAGGCCCAGATGTTACCCTGGTTCAGTCATTAGATTCTGTGCCAGACACCATATTAGTGTGCGCCAACCGCAGGTGTTTGCTGTGTAGTCCCCCGTCTGTGTGTGCCATCCGCCCTGGTTCAGGGTCCTCCGGCTGCAGGGCTTGCTCATTTTAACATGCACCGCCTACCGGTACTCCCTATTTTAGGGTGCACCAGCCACCGACATCATCTGTTTCATTGTGCACCAACCACAGGCCTTCCCTGTTTAGTGTGTGCCAACTCCAGGCATTCCCAATTTCAGCGCGCGCCAGCCACAGCTCCCCCCCCCCCCCCGTTTCGGCGCGTGCCAGCCACAGCCCCCCCCCCCCCCCCCCCCCGTTTCGGCGCACGCCAGCCACAGCTCCCCCCCCTCCCCCCGTTTCGGCGCACGCCAACCACAGCTCCCCCCCCCCCGTTTTGGTGCGCGCCAGCCACAGCTCGCCCCAGATCCTATGGTCCAGTTTGACCTTACCTGAGAATTCACCAGGTTTTTTTCTTTGTGTCTTGCGCAGTGAAAGATCGCTATGGCGACAAAAAAGACGATGGCAGTGGCTCCTCAAGCTCAGAATCAGAGAGTGAAGATGAATTGGTGGGTATTGGGCAGAGCTGTGCTGCCCCAGTATGGCTCCTGAAGTAATAGGACAGTCCATATGTTGTCCTACCAATTGTCTTGTGGAGTTTATATTAGTGCTGCAGAGTATTGCATCTTCTTCTTGTGTTTGTGTTTACATGGAAACCATCAGCAGGCAGATTAGCGGCTCTCTTGTGTATGGATCAGTCTCCAGCTGAATATACTGACTTTCTGTCTTCTGTGTTCTTCAGGCCATCGACCCCCAGCTGGATAAAGATTTCTATCGCACTCTGTCCCTCCTCAAGAAGAAGGATCCGGTTATCTACAAGGAGGATGTTACTTTCTACAAGAAAAGCGGTAAGGATATCGTCTCAGCTGACATACATGTGTCCTGTATAGATGGCAGCCATCAGGATTACCATTACATTGTGGCTATCCATGTAATACATAGGGATGTTGGTATTACTGAAGAGGGGTATCCGTAGGGTTTGTTCTATTTCCGTTCCTTCATGGTCATAGCCTTGCAGTGCTGGAGTCCCAGGTTCGAATCCGACCAAGGACAACATCTGCAAGGAGTTTGTATGTTCTCCTTATGTTTGTGCGGATTTCCTCCAGGTACTCCAGTTTCCTCCCACACTCAGTCTGATAAGGAATGTAGATTGTGAGCCCTATATGGGATAGTGATGGACAATGGGGCACATTTATCTATAACGTCAAATCTTGTACTGTCTTAATCTATGAATCCGTTCTTAGCTTTTAGATATATTAACAAATCTGTTGTTGAGACAAATATTTGGCGCAAAATCTGTAGACCAATATCGTAAGGAACAAATATTTGGCGCACTCATCAAAACCCTACATCCTCTGTCTTATGTGAAAGCTATATGTGCAGAAGGCCAGTATGGCTGCCAGCAGTGCCATGGTACAGAGCAGCTACAAAGAGGTAGTTTGAAGAGCACAGAGCATAAGAGGGTTATATTAACTTTACTGTGCTGACCATTGTCTCATTTACACAACTCCCCTCCCTCTCCATATGTTGGGGTACCTGTGCTCATAGTGAAACATGAACCATGGTTCTTTAGTCTATGGCATGGTATTGTACACGTAAGCACAATATGTGTAATGTATGCATGCCTCATATGGTATCACAATTCCGATGGGACAACACCTTATTCCCCCCCTACAGTTCTGGACCAATCCTGCCCGGGGTTTGAGCTAAGTACATTACAGTTCACCCTGAGCAGGATACGTCCAGGGACACTGTCACTTTAAACGGGTCTCACTGTGGAGCTGCAGGGGCGCCATCTTGGTCTTATTTTGAAAGCCAGATGTGTGTAGTCCACCTAGATTTGGAGATATCACTGGTTAAAGTGAAGGTGCATACTGTATACAGCTTCACTCTAACCAGGGTGCAGGAGAACAATACAATTTTCTTTGCATTCATTTTCCTTATTTCATTCCTCTTAGTTTCTTTCTTTCCTTTTTCCTTTCCCTTTCATTACTTTTCCTTCCTTTTGGCTTTTCCATTTTTCTTTTCCATTCACTTTCCTTCCTTTCATTCGTTCTCTTCCTTTTCCTTTCCTGTTTTTCTGTCCATTCCTTCCTTTTCTTTTCCCCAACTTTCCTCTCTTGTACTTTTTTTTCTTGCTTCCCTCCCCCTCTTTCTATTTCTCTTTTTTTCCTTCCGTTTTTCTGTTTCGTTTCCCTTTCCCTTCCCCTTCCATCGTTTCCCTTCCCTTCCCCTTCCATCGTTTCCCTTTCCCTTCCCCTTCCATCGTTTCCCTTCCCCTTCCATCGTTTCCCTTTCCCTTCCCCTTCCATCGTTTCCCTTCCCCTTCCATCGTTTCCCTTTCCCTTCCCCTTCCATCGTTTCCCTTTCCCTTCCCCTTCCATCGTTTCCCTTTCCCTTCCCCTTCCATCGTTTCCCTTCCCCCCCCCATCGTTTCCCTTTCCCTTCCCCTTCCATCGTTTCCCTTTCCCTTCCCCTTCCATCGTTTCCCTTTCCCTTCCATCGTTTCCCTTTCCCTTCCCCTTCCATCGTTTCCCTTTCCCTTCCCCTTCCATCCTTTCCCTTCCCTTCCCCTTCCATCGTTTCCCTTTCCCTTCCCCTTCCATCGTTTCCCTTTCCCTTTTCCTTCCCCTTCCATCGTTTCCCTTTTCCTTCCCTTTCCCTTCCCCTTCCATCGTTTCCCTTCCCCTTCCATCGTTTCCCTTCCCTTTCCCTTCCCCTTCCATCGTTTCCGTTTCCCTTCCCCTTCCATCGTTTCCATTTCCCTTTCCCTTCCATCGTTTCCGTTTCCCTTCCCCTTCCATCGTTTCCGTTTCCCTTTCCCTTCCCCTTCCATCGTTTCCCTTTCCCTTCCCCTTCCATCGTTTCCCTTTCCCTTCCCACCTTGTTTTCCTTCATCTCCCCCTCCCCATATCTGTGACTTATGGCTGATGTTCTCCTCCGCAGACTCACCTGCCCCCAGCCAGAGTAAAACCTCTAAGGAGAAGCCCATGTACTTGAAAGACTATGAAAGAAAAGTCATCTTGGAGAAGGAAGGGTGAGGCGGTCACATGACGCTGGTCATCTTGGCATTGGGGTGTAGTAGGTCACTGGCTTTGGGGTCACTCACCCTTATTTTCTTTTCCTGTAGTAAATACGAGGATGAGGAAAGCTCCGATGAAGAAGACCAGATCATGCAGGATCAGGTAGTGTCTGCCCCACTTTATCTTCAGCTTACCCCTCACTGGAGACCCAACCAGAACCATTATGTAGTCTACCCATTGACTAAACCTCTTTTAAAGGGGTTGTACAAGATTAGACAAACATGGCTGCTTTTTTGAGCACCATACCAGTAAACAGGTTGGTTGTGTGGCTCCAGGTCAGTCACATTCACTTCAGAGGGGATGAATTGCAATAATAGGTGCAACCTGTGCACACGTGTGGCGCTGTTCTTGGAAGAAAGACAAAATCTGTGTCAACTTGTTCTATCCATTTAATGGAAAAAAAAAAACATTCTAGATGTATTTTCTATCTATTGTAAACTATCTGTTTTTCAGAGAGCTCAATCTCCAACGTATATAGAGGAACAGAAACGGATCCGAGACAGGTGAGCAGTATATATGACGTATAGAGACTCCCCTCCCACCACAGGGTGAGACAGACAGGAGGGAGGGAGCTATGTGACATGTAGCCCTAACCCAGCGTGACACAGAGGAGGGAGGAGCTATACTACATGTAATCTTCTCCTCCTACCCTAGGGTGACCCAGAGAGGAGGGAGGAGCTATGTGACATCAAGTCTGCTCCTCCTACCCCAGGGTTACACACAAAGGTGGAGCTACATGACATGGATCTGCTCCTCCCACCACAGGGTGACAGACAGGAGGGAGGAGCTATCTGACAGGGGGTCTTATCCTCCCACCGCAGGACAACAGAATCCTAACTTTTTTTTAATTCTGCATCTGCAGTTTCCGTAAGTTTGTTGAGGACAGTGACAACGAGGAAGACGAGGGCACCACAGCAAATCTATTAACAAAACGCATGAAAACCAAGAAAGAGCAAGTAAGTGCGAAGCTGTGACATGTTGTGGGTACTCTATAGGAGTCAGCCTGGGGACACGGTGCAGGGTATACCCCAGGCCTTGGACTAGTCCCTGAAATGTTCAGTTTTGCCCACTAGTGGACTGTATTGTAATCTTTTTATGAATGTAGTTGACTCTTCGAATCGGATGTCTCTAACCCATAGCTCTCTACCTATCGCAACACTACAACTCCCAGCATGCCTATCAGTAACAGTTCTGCACACTCATAGCATTTTCAATGATCATCTCACAGGAGCAGGAGGAAGAAGAATACATTGCTTGGCTGAAAGGACAGAAGACCTTGGAAAATCAAGATGAAGTGAAGGAAATGGTGAGTGATAAGTCTGCCCAGGCCGCAGTGGAGGAAGAATCATCCTTGTAGCCAGAGGTTTAAAGGAATTGTCTACTTAAAGGGGTTGTCCAACTCTATTCCAGTTGTTTTTATTGATGACGAATCCTCAGGATAAGTCATCAGTAACAGATCGGGGCACGGCGGGGTCTGACGCACAGCACCCCTGCTGATCAGCTGTTAAAGCCGCCAGTGAGGTGCAGGACCCCTACACTGTATACAGCATAGCACGTGTCGGCAATGTCATTCCATCCTCCTCCCATAGAAGTGAATTGCAGATAGGTCATCAGTGAAAAAAGAACTGGGCATCCCCTTTAAGACACCAGCTTGTCCTTGGCATCACATAAGTAGTTGTAATGCATTGACTTGTATAGATTATTCCAGATTGTGAGCAGGATCCATAGCGGACTGTGCTCTGTATGGTTGTATTAGTACCCAGCTAGGTAGACATGGGTGACAACTGTAATACTTGCTATGACTACTGCATTGATATATTCCAAGGATTTTATGACTCTCCTTTGGAAGCCGTATTAGCCATGGTGCAGGGTTAGTCAGTGATCATGGTGTCTTGTCTGTGTAGGGTTATCTGAAGGAATACTGGAGCGATCCTACTCTGGATGAAGGGGAGAAATTCCTGAGAGATTACATTCTGAACAAGGAGTACAAAGAAGACGAGTCTGAGGAGGAGGAAGATGATGATGAAGAATGGTAAGCACAAAGGGGGGGTATTCCTGTGGTTACCAGATAATAGGATCGTGGGGGGGGTGACCGCTGGAATCCCCACCAATCATAAGTATCCCATGTCCATCATTATATGGATCCTTATTGTCACATGACTGTGTGGGCGGAGTTTGACACATTTTTTAGCTAAAAGGCTGGAATACGTGTTGTTGCCGTGTAGAAACCATCCTGTGACATGGGCAAACTGTTACGCTTGGTAAATTGGTTGTCTCCTCCCACATTGACTTGTAAATATCCAGAATTCACTATGGTCACTTACTGAGGACACACCCCTTTATTATTACAGTCCAGTTGTGTAATAATAACTGATATATTCACGCACACAATAATAGTAAATGGTCATCATGTTCTTCTCTCTCCCTTCAGCCCCCCCGCTTTGGAGGAAGCTCCTCACGTTTCAGATTCGGAGGACGAGGGAGAACTTTTCTTAAAAAAACAAGATGATTTTGAGAGAAAATACAATTTTAGATTTGAGGAACCCGAATCTGATTTGGTAAGTGATGACTGTGGAAGGAAAAGAGAGAGATCCAAGATGGCTGTGTGGGGAATTAATTCTATCACTACCCTCATGAACCAGAGAGTCGTTGTCATTATTGTCATCTGTCTTATATATTGTGTATCCAGATTAAGACTTTCCCTAGAACTATTGCACAGTCTGTGAGGAGAAAAGATGACCGGAGGAAGACCAAACGAGAAGAGATAAAAGAGCGAAAGAAGAAGGTGAGGAGCGGCAGACAGAAAGGAGGTGGTTTCCTGTGGGCAGGAGGGAGAGGCAATGTAACTTCATTATTACTGCCCCCTGTTCACAAGAACATTACTCTTAATCCGCCCCCTATGTCCTACTATAATACTGCCCCCTGGCTCATCTCCCCTTGTACAAGAATATAACTACTATAATACTGCTCCTATGTACAAGAATATAACTACTATAATACTCTCCTATGTACAAGAATATAACTACTATAATACTGCTCCTATGTACAAGAATATAACTACTGTAATACCCCCTTTTAAATATAATACTATAATACTACCCCCTATGTACAAGAATATAACTGCTATCATACTCACTGTACAAGAATATAACTACTGTAATACTGCTGCTATGTACAAGAATATAAGTACTATAATACTGCGCCCCATGTACAAGAATATAACTACTGTAATACTGCCCCTATGTACAAGAATATAACTGCTATAATACTGCTCCCTATGTACAAGAATATAACTACTATAATACAGCCCCCTATGTACAAGAATATAACTACTATAATACTGCTCTTATGTACAAGAATATAACTACTATAATACTGTCTCCTATGTACAAGAATATAACTGCTATAATACTGCTCCTTTGTACAAGAATATAACTACTATAATACTGCTCCTATGTACAAGAATATAACTACTATAATACTGCTCCTATGTACAAGAATATAACTACTATAATACTGCCTCCTATGTACAAGAATATAACTACTATAATACTGCTCCTATGTACAAGAATATAACTACTATAATACTGCCTCCTATGTACAAGAATGTAACTACTATAATACTACCCCTATGTACAAGAATATAACTACTATAATTCTGCTTCTATGCACAAGAATATAACTAGTATTACACTGCCCCCTATGTACAAGAATATAACTACTATAATACTGCCCCCTATGTACAAGGATATAACTTTAAGAATAAACTACTATAATACTGCTCCTATGTACAAGAATATAACTACTATAATACTGCCCCCTATGTACAAGAATATAACTACTATAATACTGCCCCCTATGTACAAGAATATAACTACTATAATACTGCTCCTATGTACAAGAATATAACTACTATAATACTGCCCTCTTGTGGATAGTCATATAACTACAATAATGGACAAGTTCGATCCATCATGAAGTGTTGTTCTTACAGGAAAAAGAGAAGAAACAAGAAGAGCTTAAGCAGCTGAAAAACTTAAAGCGTAAAGAGTTGCAGGAAAAGCTGCAGAAGTTACGAGAGTTGACAGGGGAGCAAAATATAGGAGTGACAGAAGAGGATTTGCTGGAAGATTTTGACCCTGAGAAACATGATAAGATTATGCAGGTAAATGACCTTTCCTAGATATTAGCCACCAGATATATAAACATACACACGTGTGTGTGTGTGTGTGTGTGTATATATATATATATATATATAATTAGTATGGACATTAGTCAGTCCTGAAACCAGAGGAGCTTTCAGTCTAATTTGCAACTCGCAAGCTGAGATACTTACATACCATTGGCAACCCTGAGGGGTCAGAAGTACCCAGGACTGCACTGTCAGTACACAGCACCTTCTGGCATAGTTGACTGACCTGTAAATCTTTTTCTCTGGCAGAAATGTTTTGGTGATGATTACTATGGTGTAGAAGAAGATCAGAAGCCACAATTTGAAGATGACGAAGAGCTGGAAGGTGAATATTTATTCCAAACTCTTCTCTCACCAAAATGTCTATAGTTGAAATTTAGATAACACTGTATATTGGTTCTACATGACATTACTTACCCTGAGTTACATCCTGTATTATACTCCAGAGCTGCACTCACTATTCTGCTGGTGCAGTCACTGTGTACATACATTACATTACTTATCCTGTACTGACCTGAGTTACACCTGTATTAACTCCAGAGCTGCACTCACTATTCTGCTGGTGAGTCACTGTGTACATACTTACATTACTTATCCTGTACTGATCCTGGTTACATCCTGTATTATACTCCAGGCTGCCTCACTATTCTGCTGGTGGTCCTGTGTACTACATTACATTACTTATCCTGTCTGTCCTGGTTATCCTGATTATCTCCAGGCTGCACTCACTATTCTGCTGGTGCGTCTGTGTACATACTTACATTACTTATCCTGCTGTCCTGAGTTT
Organism: Leptodactylus fallax; assembly: GCA_947044405.1. NCBI lineage: Eukaryota > Metazoa > Chordata > Amphibia > Anura > Leptodactylidae > Leptodactylus > Leptodactylus fallax. The sequence continues at coordinate 442,805 of CAMRHE010000679.1, read as the reverse complement.
TCCTGTATTATACTCCAGAGCTGCACTCACTATTCTGCTGGTGCAGTCACTGTGTACATACATTACATTACTTATCCTGTACTGATCCTGAGTTACATCCTGTATTATACTCCAGAGCTGCACTCACTATTCTGCTGGTGCAGTCACTGTGTACATACATTACATTACTTATCCTGTACTGATCCTGAGTTACATCCTGTATTATACTCCAGAGCTGCACTCACTATTCTGCTGGTGCAGTCACTGTGTACATACATTACATTACTTATCCTGTACTGATCCTGAGTTACATCCTGTATTATACTCCAGAGCTGCACTCACTATTCTGCTGGTGCAGTCACTGTGTACATACATTACATTACTTATCCTGTACTGATCCTGAGTTATATCCTGTATTATACTCCAGAGCTGCACTCACTATTCTGCTGGTGCAGTCACTGTGTACATACATTACTGAGTTATATCCTGTATTATACTCCAGAGCTGCACTCACTATTCTGCTGGTACAGTCACTGTGTACATACATTACATTACTTTTGACAAATAAGTTGCTTAGGTATTTCTCTTTTCCAGATGCAGTGCCACACTTGTCCATTTGTCAGTATAAAATCTCTGCCCTATTCATGTGAATAAGGCTAAGCTGCAATACCTGACACTACCTATGGACACAAGTGGCACTGTTTGTAGGGAAATAAAGCAGCTCTGCTTTTCCGACACCCATCTGATCACTAGCCACGGCAGCCGCCACTCATGGCTTTCCCTGTAGCTTGCACTAGGACTCCAGTACACCTTTGTTTAGCCTCTGTGTTCCCTTGAGTTGATCACAAAGCCATTTAACTCTCCCTCACAGAGGACTGGAATTGGGATAACTGGACAGGAAAGGAACAACAAGAGGACGGTGACAATATGGAGATCGAAGAGGGAGAGGACGCTGTGACTCATTGTGACGACCCAGACTTTGTGGTAAAACTTCTATTAGGTTTTTCTTCTGCAGTCAGGCTTTTATAGTATGGGAACTAAGGAGCTTGGTCAGTCCGCGTCGTCTTCTACAGAACATCTCTGCTTGCTTTCAGATGGATGCAGACTATGACCCCCAGGCCGCCCCTGTCTTATCTCGTAAAGAAAAGAAGAGAATACGACTCGAGCAAGAGAAGAATGCCAAGAAGAAGAAGAAGTCTAAATTTTCGGAAGCCGTGAGCCGCCAGAAGCCTGTGTTCAATCCAGGTGTGTACTACACGTGGTGGGCATGGCCTTTCCGGCATTGTTCCCCCTGTAATAGGCTACATATATAATATATATCTATCACCCCTCTTAAAGGGGACCTTTCCTGTCTTGTGACTTTGGCGATATATAATATTATTATATAACGCTAGAAAGCTGACAATGTGCTGAATTTAGTGCAGCTTTGCTGGTGCACACCCTGGTACCAGAGATATTGGTGCCGTCAGTTTCAGCACAGATATCCCGCCACTGTCAGAAGGGCGGGCCTTACAGCCTAGTGTCATCGCTCGGATGTGAGGAACCCCCCCGACATTACTTTTCCATAGACTTGTACTGTCAGTGGGGGCGTCCCTTACAACCCAGTGATGGAGCTAGGCTGAAAGGCCCGCCCTTCTGACAGCGGAGGGATATCGGTGCCGAAACTGACAGCACCAATATCTCTGCAACTGGGGAACAGCCCTGCAAAATTCATCGCACTGTCCGCTTTCTGGCGGTATAGAACACCGCTGATGTCCCAAAGACACGAAAGGTCCTCTTTAACAATCATGGCCTGTGACAGTCATCTGTCCTCTGTACAGTCGGGTACAGAAACCTTTCTTCATGTTATTACCCCTCTTACTCTTCCTGTATCCCTCCCCTCTCCCAGACTGTACAAGGGAATAGATGACCGGGTCAGGCCAAGATGGGTTTGATGGGTAATAACGAAGAAATGTTCTTTTATTCCCCTAAATATTACCCCTAGAATACTGAAAAGGCTTTAGTATGTTATTAGGTGGCCTACTCTAGTCCTTATAAGACACTAGCGTTTGACATGCCGTTGTTCAGGTCCGCTTGGGGACCCGAAGAGCAGAAAGCTAATCCACTTAAAAATTGGTTACCCGCGGACCCTATAGACTATAATGGGGTCTGCCTGAAAAATGCAGAAAGTAAAGGACATGCTTGCAGGACTTTTCTCTCCGCATTTTTCAAGCGGAATGAGGGACCGAAACCCCCAACGGAGACTGAGGAACGCTAGTGTGAACCCAGCCTGAGACCTTATGTCACGTTTTTCCTGCTGTATTTGGGGCTAAATCATTTCCACTGCAGCTTTTCTTAAAGATAGGGTTAAAACCACTGTGTCTACTCACCCGAAAAATGTGTCTGCAGATGATAAAAGCTTCCATGAGTACGTGGAGGAGTATTACAAGCTGGATTACGAGGATATAGTGGATGATCTTCCGTGCCGATTCAGGTACCGGCAGGTGGTTCCCTGTGACTTTGGACTCTCCACAGAGGAGGTAAGGGTGTGCCACGTGGGGCTCCGCCATACGGGTTGCTGAGATACGAGCGGTGGTGTTATCTAGTAAAACCCCCTGTAATCCGGGACGGCCAGATCTAGACCACTGGCAGACAATGAATTTATACTTCTACCCCTTTCTTCCTACAGATCTTGACCGCGGATGACAAGGACTTGAACAGATGGTGTTCCTTGAGGAAAACCTGCATGTACAGGTGAGACCCAGGACGGAAATGAGAGCAAAGAGAAGTTGTTAAAGGGGAATCCTACCTAAATGAATGTCAGAAAACGGAACCAGTTGGGTTCTGAGTTCTAGGGCTCTCCTGTATTGGGCAGGTGGCCTAAGGATCCCTATGATGACCAAGTTTTAGTGACTTCTTAAAAGTTCTGCAACTTAGTTATACTTTCTATTAGTTCTTTGCCACTTTTAAGATTTCTGGGACCACCACAGATCAGCAGGTTGAAGACACTGCAGCATTTAGGAGATTGCTGCAACCTCTTCATTGTTTATCAAGCACAGCGCCATATATATCGTAGTGGTTGTGTTTTGTATTGAATCTCAGCCCCCTTTCCTTGAATGGGACTGAGCTGCTGCTGTACCATGTGAATGATGAATATGACTCCATCAGCACAGCAAAGAGACTGCAGCATTTAGGAGATTGCTGTGACCTCTTTACTGTATAACAAGCACAGCGCTGTAAATATCGTAGTGGTTGTGCTTGCCCCCCCCCCCCCCCCCCCCCCCCCCCCCCCCCCCCCCCAACTTTACCCCCAAACACTCACTCTTCGCCCCCGCCCCTCATCGTTTCAGCTCATGCCCCCATTCCCACAGGTGTGGGTGTTGAAGGGGACTGGGCTGGAGATTTTTTTGTTATTTTTAAGGGAGGATGACACCACTCTTTGTTTTTGGGGGGGGGGTTTGTTCCTCTTTTTTTTTTTTCTTTTGTTAACCGTGGTTTTCTCTAAAGAAACACGTGCAGTCATCATTGCACTGCACAAAATGGGGGGGGGGGGGGGGGGGGGGGGGGGGGGGGGGGGGGGGGGAGGGGGGGGGGGGGGGGGGGGGGGGGGGGGGGGGGGGGGGGGGGGGAAAGATTTTTTGGAAAAAACCCACACACACAAAACACCGGGGGGGGGGGGGAAAAAGAATATTTTTGTCTTCCCAAATTTTGGCCATGACTGTACTATGTGACTGATGAACATGATGCCATCAACACAGCAAAGAGATTGTGAACATCATGAAACATTTGATCGAGTGTCGAATGTCGGACCCCCCACTGATCACATATTGATGACCTATCCTAAGGAAAGGTTCTCAATATATAAGTGCCCGAAAACCCCTTTAATGTGCGCAGTTGATGTTTCCATTCACCAATCAGGGTTCTGAAGAAGAGGAAGTGAAATAAAATCAGTGAAAGGGAACATTTTTGTTTACATTCACAGCTGGGAGTTTGTTACAGTTGTATCCAACCTAGACAATCATCTGTGACATAAACTACCTGGACTTCAGACTGATACATTGTAACAAGCTGTAAGGACAGGGGAGGGGGTTTGCTGTGATGTGTTTAGCTCACAGAGGATTGTCCAGACTGGATACACTGTTACCATACCTCAGCTGTGAGAAATCTATGGCATCAATGTGTTTTCAGCCTCTGACAGTGACAGCAAGCAGAGGTCTTGTGTGTAGTGAGTGAGGCACAGGGACACTCTACACAGATGTTGCTCCCTCTAGTGGCAATCAATGTGAAATATTTAAAACGAATTAGTTTTAATATTTCCTGAAATGTGAAAAAAATTAAATGTCAACAAATCCTAACATAAACAGTAATTTACATTAATAATAAATAGAAAAAAAAATTCCCCTTTAACAAATGCCAAACTATCAGGTACAACAAAGTGATGACCATTCCTGTCATTTTCAGTAACCCCTAGTGGGCTCCTCGAGGTGCTTTAGAGCACAGGCCCAGTGGTGAGGGGCAGCGATACCAGAACCCTATGGGACCTGGGACCTGATCGATTTCTTTGTATTTTACATGATATGAAATTTCTAATCTGTTACAGAACTGAAAAGGAGGATGTTTACGATCAAACGATCTACAGTGAAAAGGGGCAAAACGCCTGGAAGAAGCAGCAGATCTTAAAGTCCTTGTCTCAGAGGTCAGAGCATCTTACTTGGTGTTTTTTTTTTTTTGTTTTTTTTTTCTGCTTTGGTTTTTTATTCCCTGCCTTCAAAAAGCCATAACTTTATTTTTTTTTTTTAATTTTATTTTTTCATTTACATAGCCTTGAGGGCTTGTTTTTTGCAAGACAAACTGTACTCACTAATGGTATCACTTATGTTCTGTAAAATGTACTGGGAAGTTGGGGGAAAAAAAAAATCAGAATGGGTTGCAATTGGAAAAATGCAGTACTGTATTTTTTCTTCAGTTCTTGCGGCTTCCACTGTGGTAAAAATGATGTTACTTTTATTCTTCGGGTCATACCAAATTTATATTTTTAAAGTTTTATTATGTTTTAATACTTAAAAAAACTTAAAAACTTTGTGGGGATAAAAGATACATTGCCATATTTCTGACACCCATGATATTTTTTATATGTATCTGTACTGAACAAGGGTGTGGTGTTCTTTGTTTTTTGTGGGGCAAGTTGTACAGTAGTTTTTATTGATATTATTTTGGAGAATATCTGGTATTTGTATTCTAGGGAAAGAGGGTGTAATTTTAAACTTAAAAAAAAAAAAAAAAAATTATTTTTAGAAATGTAAAACTGCGATCAGTTGGATGCTTATACCATAGACAGCAATACTAATATATTACAGTCTAGGGTAAAATTCCTGCAAAACTATAGGGAGGCCTCATTAGTTCAATTACTATGGTAGGCCTGGGAGTCTTGAGAAGGCTCCTAGCTGCCTTAGGAACTGAAGAGCCCCCACAATCTGCATAGCAAAGAGCAAACTGCTATGGCAACTGCACTTGACCCCAGGGTGTGTGTGTGTGTGTGTGTATATATATATATATATATATATATATATATATATATATATATATATATATATAAAAACAGTTTTCCTGCAGCGCCTCCACAGGGGGAATGAAGCATTACACAGTGTCCATTCAAATCATAGTTTTGTCTGTGTAATGCAGGACAGGTCAGGTCCTCCAGAGCAAGAGATACTCTTTGTAATCGCTCTCCACTCTGTTCAGGCTCCTCCCCCTTTTATAACTCTTTAAGGACTATATGACAAAGAGTTTTCTAGACTGGACAACCCCTCTAATATCCTTCTCTTCTCCCCCTCAGTAATGATGATGATGATGCAGAATCTCCGTCCACTTCCAAATCTAAAGTAGGAAAGAAACGCCGAGACCGGTTAAAGAACCAAGCTGAGGAAAAGAACCAGGACCTAAAGTCCGTTCCAGTATCACCACCCCCACCATCACCAATGGTGGAAGCTGGTCACCAAAAGATATCTCCAATACCTAAACCTCCGCCCAAGAAAGTAGCAACCAGTCAGGAAAAACCAGCAGACATGACTCCACCACCAGCCAAGGCTAAGGACGAGCCGGTCCTGCCGAAACACAAAAAAGACTCTTCAGAGATCTCCACTGCCAAGACCAAGGCGGCGGAAGCCAAGGCCACGGACTTGTTCTTGAAAGACAAACGGAAGAAGCTGAAAAGGAAGGGTGGGCGTCTGCTGGGCAACAAACTGTCTCTGGGTGGGCGAGAGTTCAGCGGGCAGCGGCTGCGGGCGTATGGCTTGAACCCCAAGAGGCTGAAGTACAAACAGCTCGGCCGGAAGAGGCGAAAACTGAAGGAGAAGCAAGAGAAGAAGAAGAGCGGCGGCAAGGCGGAGTAGACCGTGAGAAAAGAGTGTGGGTTTTTTTTTTTTTATCCTTCAATAAAAACAAAACTTTATTTCCCCAGATAATAAAGCAAATTCCACAATATACAGATTCAGGTTTATTCCAGTTCATTAAGGACTCGCCCCCAGATAGATCTCTTTATATCAGGAACCTGTCTGCTCTCCTAGTCAACACTTGAGAGAGGGAGCTCTGCCTAGTCATGTTCCTCTGTTATTTATTTGCATCAATACTTTTCCAGGAGGAATAACAGAGGAATTGTACAATATTTAGTTCAGGAGAGCAGGCAGGTCCTGTCAGAATGTAAAGACGTCCGTCTGGTGACATATTGGGGCAGATTTACTAATTCAGCCTATATTTTACACTAGACAGTATTAACATGCACCAGATTGACTGCTGGATAATAAATCAGGCGCATGGATAAATCTGACTAGTCTAGTTTACTCCAATTATTAGTTGTCTTAGTTTCTGAGTGTCGCATCAGAAGACTTTTTACCAAGTCCCACCCCTTTTTGTAAAACTTAATAAATGTGTTGTAAAGCATGTATGACAGTAAATCTGCCCCGTTCTCTCAAACATATATAAAACGACGACTATGGCTCCATTCACATCACTTTTTTTTTTTTTTACATTTGTTTAGCAGATCTGTACATAGAGATCAATATTAAAAAAAATATATATATTTTTTTTTTTGTGGGACACAATCATAGTATACTGTATATAAATAATATAACCATACTTGTGTGGCTGTCGGGGGGAAAAAAAAAAAAATGGAATTTTTTTTTTTTTGGGGGGGGATTGATCTCTATGTATCTGCTAAATGGATGTAAAAAAAAAAAAACCACATGATGTGAATGGAGCCTTAAATGTACAGTGCATTTCTGTAAACTGTCCACAGTAGTTCTGCACCGAGAACACCCCACCAAAAAAATGTCTGCTCAGTGACATGTGCAGCTAGCAAGACCTGGGTGGAGTTGAAGAGGTCTCTGGGTAATGCAGAAGCCCACCACTAGCTGCTTTTATATAGGTGCTCCGTTCCATCAGTTTTAGTAGCGGTCACATGAACACAAAATGTCTACCTAGCCATTGGCCTGATGTAATTGGCGGTCTAGAAGCCCCCACCTCTCCACCCATAAAGCTGTTGGCAATGCCCGCAGCCTGCACTAAACATACAGAATACAAGGGGGATGTATTTCACGGCCAGTCATATGATGCCGTGACAAGCCGACCAGTAGGGGGCGTGAGGTTACCAATGGCTACTTCAGGCGTTGATGTGGTCACATGACAGCTGCTGAAATAAGCAGAACTGCCCACCTAACAATGTAAATGTGACTCATGTTTGTACCCGAAAACCCCTTTAACAATACAGCTGTCAGGGTGGGGGTCCACAAGCCGATATTTTAGGGCATTGCCTGATGCACAAGCTGGAGTAGCTGCGGGGCTGACCAATTCCCTCTGCTTCCTGGCCTTCTGTGCGAATGCAGGCTGTCACAAAGCAGTCCATATCCCGTAGATGACTGTGTGTTTGTAGCAATGGGTCAGCCATTACAGGTGTATTAGGGGACTGCATGTAGTGCAGCTCTCTAATCTATATACCTGAGAAGATTTAAAGGGGTTTTCCAAGGCTTATGTATTAGGATAGATTAACAATATGTGATTGGTAGCAGTCTGACTTCTGGTACCCTCACAGAGCAAGCGGCCACAGCTTCTTCAAGCTGGCCTCCATTATATTCCCAAGCAGGGCCAGGAAATGCCTCACCTGATCCTAGGGGGCGGCCATGTTTGCATACTGTACCTTTTGGGCCCAGTGGGCCAGCAGCAATAGAGCTCTGCTCTACTAGAGTGGGGTGTCCTTGGGCATACACATGTGACAGATCACATCCGTCCCCATTTTCTTGGGGTGTCTAGCTGCCTGGTCCTTCTCCACAGCTTTCTTAGGAAAACTATGTGAATATGGGAGTCAGTCTGAGGGGTTCAGCTGAATAAGTGTCATAATGGATCAATTACAATAGGGGGTCCACCGGTGCCAAAAATAAGGGGTCCCATGCCCTCCCATTCTCAATGTAGAGCTAGATGAAAATAGGAGAAAAAGAAACAGCAGAGTAAGTGTATTTGGCTGCTTACCTATTATCAACGGAGCATGACCTCCAGTACCTGATTTAGGACCACCAATAGTTATGGTGTACCTATACATCATATTCGGTGGCAACACCTCAAGGATCAGAAAACCATGACGCTTTAGTACAGAAACAGCGCCACTCTTCTATACAGGTAGCATGCAGTACTGCAACTTAAAGGGATTATCCAGCTTTTTCCATAGGATTGGACACCAATTTTAGATTGGTGGGGGTCCCACTGTTAAAGGGGTTTTCCAGGGCCCCCAGAAAATAAACTGAGGGACGGGAATAAACTAAAACAATACTATATACTCGTCTGCTGTTTGTCCCCCACCCTGGTACTGTAGCGATGACATCATGGTTGCTGCCGCCAATCACTGGCCCTGCTGGTCAGGTATGTTATCAGTGACGTACCAGACTACTGTGTAAGACTGGCAGCAGTAAAGTCATGGCTGGAGTACCAAACAGAAGGAGTGGATAAAGGCCCCACCACTGGGTGAATGAAGAATAAGTGAGAGTAACTTGTTTTTTTTAACCCCTTCCCTGCCCTCAGCTCATTTTTGGAGGCCCAGAAAACGTTTATAACCTCCGTGTACTTGAATAGGATTTAGCTGCAATACTGCACACAGACCAAGGTGGCACTGTTTCTGGAAGAAAGAAGCCATGATTAGCATGAGGTGTGTAGAGCTGGTTGCAGCAGGAGACCACCTTGCATCCCAGTTCTTCCTGATAGTTGCTGGTTGTCAGTGAATGGAGGATACAATCTCTCAAAGGATGAGCTCATCATAAACAGCAGATACAAGACTAGGCTGGCTAGAGCAACGTGTGGCCTTATGGCCTGACCCACAGCAGTGCACTGACCCTAGCATGAGCAATGCACGTAACTATAATCACATGACATTCAACAGCCAGTCATATTACAGCATAAGTCTCTGCCTAGCCTGAGCCAAAGTCCAGACAGTGATTCGACACACATATTATAAAGGTTAAAAAGATCAGTGTAACGGCGAGCTTCAGCCAGCGGGGCTGCTCCTGACATGAGGTGTAACCCCTTACAGCAGGTCTGGATCAAGTCCCCCAGCTTATAAGAACTCAAACTCATCTGAGCTGGGTCTCTTCGCCATCGTCCCCCTCTTTCGATGAGCATGGGCATGGGCATAAGAAGAGAGCGGCAGCACCTCTGGCACATGGAATTCCTGAGCTTGGCCTTCTGATATACTGAACACTGGGTATTTCTCCTCTGCGAATGGAGAACTTAACACCTAGAAGATGGGAGAGAAGAAGAATTTATATATATTACATGTACATAATGGGGCAGATTCATCATGCCTTGTAGGACAGTTTTCTGGTTTACAAGGTATGAAAAGTTACCTTTTTTACGCAAGTTTTGTGCAAAAAATGTAACTTTTTACTATTTTGTTCCACAGAAGCACTGTAGAGCAATGAATCTATGTGCCATGTTAACAGCAGGTCTCATGTACCTTTGTCAGATGATCACAAAGTACTCCAAAATCTGCTCGATTTCTAGCATAAAAAGCGATTGTGCAGCTGGGATCCATCTTAACGATAGACATCTTGCGGGGGGGAATTACAGTGAAAAGTCTGTGGAGAAGAAAACACGAAATGTTCAAGTGTGTGTCCACCTCTAACCAACACTTTACAGCTGAACCTGAGTTATATCCTTTATTGTACTCCAGAGCTGCACTCACTATTCTGCTGGTGCAGTCACTGTGTACATACATTACATTACTTATCCTGTACTGATCCTGAGTTACATCCTGTATTATACTCCAGAGCTGCGCTCAGCTGTTCTGCTGGTGCAGTCACTATGTACATACATACATTACTTATCCTGTACTGATCCTGAGTTACATCCTGTATTATACTCCAGGCTGTACTCACTATTCTGCTGGTACAGTCACTGTGTACATACATTACATTACTTATCCTGTACTTATCCTGGTTATATCCTGTATTATACTCCAGGCTGCACTCGCTTTTCTGCTGGTGCAGTCACTGTGTACATACATTACATTACTTATCCTGTACTGATCCTGAGTTATATCTTGTATTATACTCCAGAGCTGCACTCACTAATCTGCTGGTACAGTCACTGTGTACATACATTACATTACTTATCCTGTACTGATCCTGAGTTACATCCTGTATTATACTCCAGAGCTGCGCTCACTATTCTGCTGTTGCAGTCACTGTGTACATACAGTCATGGCCAAAAGTTTTCAGAATGACACAAATATTCTATTTTCACATGATCTGCTGCCCTCTGGTTTTTATGTGTGTTTGTCAGATGTTTTTATCACATACAGAAATAGAATTGCATTCATATTATGAGTAACAGAAGCTTATATTGACAGTTAGAATGAGTTAATGCAGCAAGTCAATATTTGCAGTGTTGACCCTTCTTCTTCAGGACCTCTGCAATTCTCCCTGGCACGCTCTCAATCAACTTCTGGACCAAATCCTGACTGATAGCAGTCCATTCTTGCAGAATCAATGCTTTAATTTTGTCTGAATTTGTTGGTTTTTGTTTGTCCACCCGTCTCTTGATGATTGACCACAAGTTCTCAATGGGATTAAGATCTGGGGAGTTTCCAGGCCATGGACCCAAAATCTCTATGTTTTGTTCCCTGAGACATTTAGTTATCACCTTTGCTTTATGGCAAGGTGCTCCATCATGCTGGAAAAGGCATTGTTGAGCGCCAAACTGCTCTTGGACGGTTGGGAGAAGTTGCTCTTGGAGGACATTCTGGTACCATTCTTTATTCATGGCTGTGTTTTTAGGCAAGACTGTGAGAGAGCCGATTCCCTTGGCTGAGAAGCAACCCCACACATGAATGGTTTCAGGATGCTTTACAGTTGGCATGAGACAAGACTGGTGGTAGCGCTCACCTCTTCTTCTCCGAATAAGCTGTTTTCCAGATGTTCCAAACAATCGAAAAGGGGATTCATCAGAGAAAATGACTTTCCCCCAGTCCTCAGCAGTCCACTCCCTGTACCTTTTGCAGAATATCAGTCTGTCCCTGATGTTTTTTCTGGAGAGAAGTGGCTTCTTTGCTGCCCTCCTTGAGACCAGGCCTTGCTCCAAGAGTCTCCGCCTCACAGTGCGTGCAGATGCACTCACACCTGCCTGCTGCCATTCCTCAGCAAGCTCTGCACTGCTGGTAGCCCGATCCCGCAGCTGAAACACTTTTAAGAGACGGTCCTGCCGCTTGCTGGTCTTTCTTGGGCGCCCTGGAGCCTTTTTGGCACCAATGGAACCTCTCTCCTTGAAGTTCTTGATGATGCGATAGATTGTTGACTGAGGTGCAATCTTTCTAGCTGCAATACTCTTCCCAGTTAGGCCATTTTTGTGCAGTGCAATGATGACTGCACGTGTTTCTTTAGAGATAACCATGGTTAACAGAAGAGAAACAATGATGGCAAGCACAAGCCTCCTTTTAAAGTGTCCAGTGGTGTCATTCTTACTTAATCATGACAGATTGATCTCCAGCCCTGTCCTCATCAACACCCACACCTGTGTTAATGGAGCAATCACTGAAACGATGTTAGGTGGTCCTTTTAAGGCAGGGCTGCAATGATGTTGAAATGTGTTTTGGGGGATAAAGTTCATTTTCTAGGTAAATATTGACTTTGCAAGTAATTGCTGTTAAGCTGATCACTCTTTATAACATTCTGGAGTATATGCAAATTGCCATTAGAAAAACTGAAGCAGTAGACTTTGTAAAAATTAATATTTGTATCATTCTCAAAACTTTTGGCCATGACTGTACATTACATTACTTATCCTGTACTGATCCTGAGTTATATCCTGTATTATACTCCAGAGCTGCACTCGCTATTCTGCTGGTGCAGTCACTGTGTACGTACATTACATTACTTATCCTGTACTGATCCTGAGTTATATCCTGTATTATACTCCAGAGCTGCACTCACTATTCTGCTGGTGCAGTCACTGTGTACATACATTACATTACTTATCCTGTACTGATCCTGAGTTACATCCTGTATTATACTCCAGAGCTGCACTCACTATTCTGCTGGTGCAGTCACTGTGTACATACATTACATTACTTATCCTGAGTTACATCCTGTATTATACTCCAGAGCTGCACTCACTATTCTGCTGGTGGAGTGCAGCTCTGGAGTATAGAATACAGGCTGTAACACATACAAGTCTAGCAGATACATGTCTTGCTGACTGACATAAAGTCATACTCACATCTAGAGGGAAGTCTTCAGTACTGGTGTCCACGTACGCCTGACAGTAATGTGGATCCAGGTATAGCAGATGGTTATCTAACAAAACAAGGATATGATATAAAGCTGTCCATATATTACAACCAATCAGCCCCGATCCTCTCTTGCTCCTCTGAGTACAAACCTTGATAACCAATGAAATACAGCGAATGTTTTGGTTTTCCTCCTATAATGCCCAGACAGGAAGGCATATGCAGGAATTCCTGGAAATGAAGACAAGGTCATTAGGACAATATACTCCAGTCACATCCAGAGCTGCATTCACAATTCTACTAGGATCTCGGTAGCTCTCAGGCTGTAACACCTCACATTCCCCTAATGCTTCAGTGTCTGTACAGAATATCATGTGCCGATCCTATTACCTTGATGCACTGTTTATACACTGGGTTGAAGCTCTCTCCACCTAGACGTACAGGTATGAGGATGATGATCGCTCTTCCTGCGCTACTCGTACCTGTAACAGGATCACCTGTACCCAGCAGCTGCTCCACATCGGCCCTGTACACTGAGCAGATCCATAGGGTCAGGGATAGCATCAGTCACACCCCTCAGTCCCGCTCCCCACTGTATGGCATACCTGTACAGTCCTGAGCCACATACACGGACAGCTCAGGGACTTGAGGAGATGTTTCCAGTGCTTTCCTGAGGACGCAAAGTAAGAAATGAAATGTAACAGAAACCTGCAGATTAATCTCTGGGCAGCGGGGGCCACCAAAACATTTGTGAAATACATCAGTTACCTTCAGTGACGTCTGGAGAATCTCCAACACAAGGTTCACAAGTGCCTCCAAAACCCATGGTGCCTTATCACAGGAACTGGGCTGTATGATAACCAGCTAAGACTACGAGGCTAGATGGGGAGGGTGCCCTGCTGTGACTACTGGGGAACTTGAGGAGGGTATTCTACTTTGACTACTAGGAAAGTTGGGGAGAGGTGCCCTGCTGTGAGTACTGGGGAACTTGAGGAGGCAATTCTATACAAACTGCTAGAGGAATTGGGAAAGGTGCCCTGCTATCACTACTGGAGACACTTGCAGAAGGTATTCTATTTTGACTACTAGGGAAGTAATGGAGATGTGGCCTGCTGTGACTACTAGGGAGCTTGAGGAGGGGATTCTACTCTCACTACTAGGAAAGTTAAGGAGAAGTGGCTGCTGTGACTACTGGGGAACCTGAGTAGGCTATTTTATTACGAGGACTGCTAGAGAAGTTAGGAAAAGGTGGCCTGCTGTGACTACTGGGAACTTGAGGATGGCATTCTACTTTCGCTACAGGGGATTTTGAGGAATATGAAAGGTAGTAATACTGCCATGACTGCTGGAGAAGGTGGGTAGGTGTGACCTGCTGTGACTACTGGTGAACCATGAGGGTGGTATTCTGTTGTGACTACTAGAGATATGTAGTTTCCAAGGGAAAAAAATTTGATTTTACCCCTCATAGCAGGGGGCAGCAGTGAGTACAGGACACACTTATTAGGATGCAAAAGTTATCTACTATTGTCTTGACAGATCTTCCTCACCTCAAGATGTGAGCCACAATACTTGGGCCATACCAGTCTCCTGCTTTCTTGCCGAGGCTTCCCCCTAATTTCACCATGTGATGAAGACCAAAGGGGGCATCTGGGCAGTCTGAGAGCCATCGCAGGATGTCCCTATGGATATGCTCTTGGTGAGGATCTTGTACGTGAGGTCTAGAATGACGGGATGCTGTGCGAGAGTGCAGATGACTTGTGTGAGAGGCAGAAAAAAAACAAGAAGAACCACCACCACAACAGAGAGGGGACACCGACCAGCCCCCCCCCACCCCACAAAAAGGGAGCACCCCCCCCCCCCCCCCAAACCACCAAAAGACAAAGAAACCATACCCCCCAACAAAACAAAAGCCACCAATAAGAAAATCAATACTATACATCTTATATTCCTATCCAAAGGAACCATATTTAAATTTTTTTATTCCTTTATAAAGGGAGCAGTATTATAGTAGTTATATTCTTGTACATAGGAGGCAGTATTATAGTAGTTATATTCTTGTACATAGGGGGCAGTATTATAGTAGTTATATTCTTGTACATAGGGGGCAGTATTATAGTAGTTATATTCTTGTACATAGGAGCAGTATTATAGTAGTTATATTCTTGTACATAGGAGCAGTATTATAGTAGTTATATTCTTGTACATAGGAGCAGTATTATAGTAGTTATATTCTTGTACATAGGAGGACAGTATTATAGTAGTTATATTTTTGTACATAGGATCAGTATTATAGTAGTTATATTCTTGTACATAGGGGGCAGTATTATAGTAGTTATATTCTTGTACATAGGGGGCAGTATTATAGTAGTTATATTCTTGTACATAGGAGCAGTATTATAGTAGTTATATTCTTGTACATAGGAGCAGTATTATAGTAGTTATATTCTTGTACATAGGAGCAGTATTATAGTAGTTATATTCTTGTACATAGGAGCAGTATTATAGTAGTTATATTCTTGTACATAGGAGCAGTATTATAGTAGTTATATTCTTGTACATAGGGGGCAGTATTATAGTAGTTATATTCTTGTACATAGGAGCAGTATTATAGTAGTTATATTCTTGTACATAGGGGGCAGTATTATAGTAGTTATATTCTTGTACATAGGAGCAGTATTATAGTAGTTATATTCTTGTACATAGGGAGTATTATAGTAGTTATATTCTTGTACATAGGAGCAGTATTATAGTAGTTATATTCTTGTACATAGGAGGCAGTATTATAGTAGTTATATTCTTGTACATAGGGGCAGTATTATAGTAGTTATATTCTTGTACATAGGGGCAGTATTATAGTAGTTATATTCTTGTACATAGGAGCAGTATTATAGTAGTTATATTCTTGTACATAGGGGCAGTAGTATTATAGTAGTTATATTCTTGTACATAGGAGCAGTATTATAGTAGTTATATTCTTGTACATAGGAGCAGTATTATAGTAGTTATATTCTTGTACATAGGAGCAGCAGTATTATAGTAGTTATATTCTTGTACATAGGGGGCAGTATTATAGTAGTTATATTCTTGTACATAGGGGCAGTATTATAGTAGTTATATTCTTGTACATAGGAGCAGTATTATAGTAGTTATATTCTTGTACATAGGAGCAGTATTATAGTAGTTATATTCTTGTACATAGGGGGCAGTATTATAGTAGTTATATTCTTGTACATAGGAGCAGTATTATAGTAGTTATATTCTTGTACATAGGGGCAGTATTATAGTAGTTATATTCTTGTACATAGGGGCAGTATTATAGTAGTTATATTCTTGTACATAGGAGCAGTATTATAGTAGTTATATTCTTGTACATAGGAGCAGTATTATAGTAGTTATATTCTTGTACATAGGAGCAGTATTATAGTAGTTATATTCTTGTACATAAGAGCAGTATTATAGTAGTTATATTCTTGTACATAGGAGCAGTATTATAGTAGTTATATTCTTGTACATAGGAGGCAGTATTATAGTAGTTATAGTCTTGTACATAGGGGCAGTATTACAGTAGTTATATTCTTGTACATAGGAGCAGTATTATAGTAGTTATAGTCTAGTACATAGGGGGCAGTATTACAGTAGTTATATTCTTGTACATAGAAGCAGTATTATAGTAGTTATATTCTTGTACATAAGAGCAGTATTATAGTAGTTATATTCTTGTACATAGAAGCAGTATTATAGTAGTTATATTCTTGTACATAAGAGCAGTATTATAGTAGTTATATTCTTGTACATAGGAGCAGTATTATAGTAGTTATATTCTTGTACATAGGTGGCAGTATTATAGTAGTTATAGTCTAGTACATAGGGGGCAGTATTACAGTAGTTATATTCTTGTACATAGAAGCAGTATTATAGTAGTTATATTCTTGTACATAAGAGCAGTATTATAGTAGTTATATTCTTGTACATAGAAGCAGTATTATAGTAGTTATATTCTTGTACATAAGAGCAGTATTATAATATTTTTTTTTTTATAAAAAGGAGTTTTATTATTATATTTTTTAAAAAAAAGGGGGGGGGTATAAAATTATTTGTTTGCCCCCACACAAAAATATTCTTCTCTTTTTTTTTAAAAAAAAAAACATTACACCTCATTAACAATTTTTTTCAAACCCCTTTTTTCCCACAAAAAAAAAAAAAAACCACAGAAAAAAAGAGCCGGGGGGGGGGCACAGTGTAAAAAAAAAGTAGAGTTTATATTTAATAGAAGGGGGGTTGTTAAAGGAAGCTAAAAAATAAGGGGGGGACAGGGGGGGGGGGAGGGGGGGGGGAAAAAAAAAAAAAAAAAAAAAAAAAAAACACATACTCCTCTGTCCCCTGCGCTCTGTTGTCCAGTTCCGGTCCCCTTTCCTTCACGTGCCTGGACTTGCAGCGTGGGAAGCCATAAGTCTCATATGACTGCTGCGAAGTCATCAGTTCCTCTCCAGTGACAACTGATTGGTCTCATCAGTCATATGAGCCCCGACAAGTAAAGAAAAGGGGCTGGGACCAGACAACAGGGGACAGGTGATTATGTCTTTTTTTTTTTTCTCTCAGGCAGCTCCAAATCCTGGACAACCCCTTTAATATATTGCCACAAAGTGTAACCTATGTGCCACAATGAAGAGAAGCTGCAATGCTGACCTCTGCAGAGAAGATGCATCAGAAGAGCCTCAGCCAGCATCATCTGGGCGCTCCTGATCATACAGCCCCATCCACAGTCTGTAGTGAGTTGGGTCCCTTCCAGTGCAGGGAAATCACGTCTATAAGTCAGCCACACCCTGGAGACGAAATCCCGCTGAAATCGTTCTATGTCATCTGGGAGCACAGAAGAGCACAATAATGAATAACAGGGATTGGAGAATATGGTTTCCATGACAAGTGGGTGGATTTTCATAAAGCATTCCACTTAATGACAGACAGAACTGGGGGGCTGCTCCTAGCCCCACTACCCTTCCTGCAGCGGCCCAGCCCCGTGTCTGATAACAGGTGGAAGATACAAGGAGGAAGACGTGAATAAACAAAAAGTCCGCCAGGTATTAGCCCAATTCTTCACCTTTAGATATTAACTTCCTATTCTACCCTAGACCACAAAGAATACAATATTAACCCCTAGATTTTAACATCTTCAACCCTAAATCACCAGGCAATGCAACAATAACCCCACATCTGCCCTCGACCATATTAACTCCCTCTTGTACCCTGCACCACCAGGGAATACAACATAAGCTCCACATTTACCCTAGGTTACTACCTATTAAGGGGGTTACGCAGGGACAAATAAAACTTACCAGTGTATTCCCTGCACTGTATAAGCTTTATTACTAATATATAACTAGGTACCCCAGAAACGCGATAAGCAGCAAGACGCCAGAAGTCCCACTCCTCTACTGACACGCTGACTCTCAGTTACATGATCAACTTTGCTCTACTCCCTGTACCTGCAGAAGTAAAGCAGAGTTGATGACATCACACAGAGCCAGAGCAGCAGCAGGGTAGGCAGCAAGCACAGACTTCCAGTACCCTGCTGGTCTCTGCAAACCGCTTAGTTCCCCCACTGATCAGAAGAATGGAGGACTCATTTCAACTGGAGTGCTGCAAATAACTGAGTGCTGCACTTCAGCTATCTCTGACGCTCCCACTGAAATGAATGTAGTGGTGCGAGCACTGCCCGACCACCGCTCCATTCCCCCATTCTCTTGATCAATAGGGGTCTGGGCAGTTGGACCCCCACTGATCTGCCAGTTATGCCCTATCCTATGGATAGGGGATGTAGCATTCGTGAGATAAACCCTTATAAACATTGATGACCTAATGTTAGGATAGGTCATCAACATGTGATCGGTGAGGGTAAGGACAACCCAGACCAGTGCAAATCAGCTATTTGAAGAAGCTGTGGCCTCTTTCCTGTGCTGATGATGTCACATTCACTGATCTCATGGCACAGCAGCAGCTCAGTCCCATTCAAGTGAATGGGTTTGATCTGTAGTACCAAGCACAGTACGGTAGTTTGCCTAGTATTCTGTAAGGAGACTGCTGCGCTCACCCATATAATGGGGTCTCTTCAAACAGCTGATCTGCAGGAGTCCTGAGTATCGGACCCCATATTACATAAATCTTACCAGATGGGTCAGCACATTGTAAGAAGCAGGGCTGTGGAGTCGGTACGCCAAAGCCCCGACTCCGACTCCTCAATTTCCCCTGACTCCGACTCCAACTCCGACTCCGACTCCACCAAAATAGGCACCGACTCCGACTCCACGACTCCGACTCCACAGCCTGCCTGCTAAACCTTATAGGTTCACTCAGAACTCAGTCCCATCATTATATGAGGAATAGAACAGACCTTTACAGGACATTTCATCATTTTCAACATTTCATCATTTTCCCAAATTCTTATGAAAATATATTCAGCACATACTGCATTGTACTACTAACTGTACCAATTTATTATATATTTTGGGAGTCGGAGTCGGTCCATTTTATACCGACTCCGACTCCACCAAAATAGGCACCGACTCCGACTCCACGACTCCGACTCCACAGCCCTGGTAAGAAGTAACTAAGAAAGACACCAAGGACAGACTCAAGCCACAGGGCTAGAAGTCTGACATATCTGAACTGACCAGGAGTGAACTAGAGAAGAAACCGGGGGGCCAAGAGCTGCTTCTACCAACCCCTCCCTGTGTCTATAGATTCAACATGGCGGCGCCACTGTATACTACTACTATTAGTCAAGGATTAAAGGTGGGGATTATTCTTAGGCTGCGCTGCTCTCACCTTCATACCGGAAGGAGTAGTGTTTGCCCAGCAAGTATAGGGGTGAAGACCTGTTGAAGTGCGTCTTCATCTTCACTGTCCAACCTATCAAAGGTAAAAGGCCAAAGAAATATCAGTATATAGGGGCCCTTCAATCACTATTATATCTGCTTCTGGGAAAGCTGGGTGACACCAATATGGCTGCCATATGCCCTGATTTAGTATGCAGTCATAGGGTCAGATGCTGCATCCTATTTTTGCTATATAAGAATTTGGGAAAGTTGGGTACTTTCCTCTGGCAGTACATGAACATTGGCGCCCCGCTTTCCCAGATACAGATCTAACAAGTCTCACCCTCTTACCATATTTGACACTGTTCCATGCCGTCAGTAGTTTGCTCTTTATTTTATCCATGTCGTCCGTGGCTCCATCTCGCCCTGCTCCTTGGTACCCCATCTGAGGCGGGTCATGGCTCCTGTGTCGTCGACCCTCCGGGCTGCCATACTGAGCGGCCGCTGGTGACACGGAATTCATTTATCCAGTCTGTGTTCTCAAGGAGGGGGAAGAACATGACTGGAGCCAGTCTGGGAGAAGAAGGGAGCGGGTCAGTCAACTCTAAATCACGGGTTACATTCAGTGCTTGCTTCTTCCTCTCATTTAAAGGGATATTTCCATCTTAGAATATTATGGCATGTCGCTAACATTCTAATTCGTGTGACAGTCCCACCTCTGGGACTGGTGGTTAGACCCCCACTCCTAAGGATAGGTCATCAATATGTGATTGATGGGGCCCCCACAGATCAGCTGGTCAGATGAGCACTGTGGCCTCTTCACTGAATACCAAGCACAGTGTCTTACATTGTATAGTGGCTGTTCTTGGTATTGCAGCTCAGTCCCATTCACTTGACTAGGACTGTGCTGTTGTTGTACCATGTGAATGATGAACGTGACATCATTGGCACAAGGAAGAGGTTATAGCCACTTCAAGCAGCTGATCTGTGGGAGTCCCGGGTGTCGGGATGTTCAGCTCTATAACACTGGTGACTATTAATAGATGGTTGATGTGGTGGGGGTCTGACCTCCAGGCGCACAACGGCGTGATATAAGGGGCATTTTTCACAGCCGATTTGCATCCATGGGGCACCCAATTTCATAGATTTGAGTCTATTGAGAGATCCATGAAATCGGGCAAAAATAAGACGTATCTTATTTTGTGACGGCCCATACATTACACACAGGGTTCTTAGAGAATACCTTTAAGGTTTACATACAATCTCTTGAGGACACTCTGCCTGTAAACAGCGCCATACCTGTCCTCAGGTTGTGTGTGGTACTGCAACTCATCCAACTCACTTCTAGGGAGTGGAGCTGTAATGCCAGACACAATCTGCAGACAGGAGTGGTGCTGTTTATGGGAGAAAACAAACTTTTAACTAACATTATAAAGGAGCGGTGTCTAGGTAGAGACTAAAATGACGCTATAGGGACATGCGGCCTGGGGTTGATTGTAGCAGACACAGCCCCTTTAAGAACCCTGTCACATATCACCCCTCCCCCACCCAATGGTTAAGTGACAATGTATATATTGTACTAACGTCCATAAAAGGAATGGACAGCACCTTTAAGGGCTTCACAATCCTATAAAGCCTTTTGTTTGGCTCCCACGGTGAGATGTCCCTCATTTAAAGGGGTTCACCCCTTTTATCAAGGACATATTTCCCAGGAAACCGTCCCCTAGGTAAACCAACCGTACATGAGCATCCCCCTCCTGTAACAATGGGCCAATCCGCAGATAAAGCCCATACACGTAAGTACACAAAATACAGTTCAAATGACCTTTGAACCCACACAGTCGATCTTACCCCATTTCATCCCAAAGGAAGCCCGCCGGAAATCACATGCCCATATCGGCCGGTATGACTTCCGCTACACTTCCGCCCTTCCGTTACAAACACCCTAGGGATACTGCCTGGTAACCGGTGACGTCACACTAGAGACTACGGAAGCCGAGTTACCGGTGAATAACTTTATTGGCAAGGGATAAGAAGTGAAGCGTGATAGATTGGGGCGGTTTTGATCTGGGTAGTGCTGCGGTAGGGAGGGGACATGTCGCGGCTCATTAGTATGCATTCTCCCATGATCCTCTGCGTGTCACTGCGCGTGCAGGGTGTCGCTGTGAGCTGGCTAGGCACTGCTGGGTGTGTGGCTGCCGCTGTTAGGACCTCAGGGTTAGCTTTGCGCAGTGGCAGTATCATAGCCAATGAGGTTTATCCGAGGCGTGATTATTGCTGATTGAAAACTTTACCCAATACCCCGCCATGATGACTTGAAATATAGTCAGCATTGGCAATTTTTGACAGTCTCTCAGGAGACTGAAATAGGTGGTTAAGACAGATAGACTGTACTATGGCTGCTAATAAAGTTAGCTATGGACAGGGATATCTTTCCTTGAGGAGAGGCCCAGTTAAAGTGTGTAGAGTTTTTGAGTCGCTTTTTGCCCTCTACTAAGCATCTACATATCACAAGGCATTATGGGAAAGGAGCTGGGAGCTCATGCGCCCTCTGTTGGATGTAACAAATCCTCAATTTGCTTTTGACTCAGAGTCTTGAGACAACAAAAGGGATTTTAGCTAAACCAGTTTCATTTATCTGCATACTTATCTGGCTTGGCTAAAATCCCTTTTGCTGTCTCAAGACTCTGAGTCAAAAGCAAATTGAGGATTTGTTACATCCAACAGAGGGCGCATGAGCTCCCAGCTCCTTTCCCATAATGCCTTGTGGGTAGGACTGACATTAGAGGAACACAGTGTTAGTGTAACTTACTTAGGGGCTTTGTTCTTGCCGCATTTATTCTGCAGCCCCAATGACCTGTCACCAGTATTCTATGGATCAGTGCGATTCTGAGGATACCAAATTTATATAGTTTTATCTACATTCTAACCCCTTAACAAAAATTCAAGATTTTGCCCAAAAAAAAACTTGTTGCTGTATTCTGACACCTGGAACTTTTTATATATCTTTCTTTGCGGGGCCAGAGGTACTATTTAGCTGTACCATTTTTAGGGAAAGTCTGAGGTTTTGATCAAATTACAATAAAATTTTTATAGGAAGTGAAAAGGTGGAAAAACAGCGGTTTGGCTCTTGATTTTTTTCCGGTTAGAGCCTTCAAAAAATATTCGGAAAATGTTTTTATATGTTTATAGACTGGGCGTTTTCAGACACTGGGATGTATAATTTGTTTATGTTTGCTTTTATTTTAAATCTAGGGAAAGGGGTGATTTCAATTTATAGGGTTTATTTAATGTTTTTAATGTAATGCATTGCATTGGTGATCAGACACCCTGGGGGTTCAAGACCTCTAGAGGGTCTAACAAATACAATTAAACAAAAAATAAATACATAAATAAATAAATAATAAATAAAAAAAAATCCAAAGTGCCGAACCGCCGTTTTTTCGCTGTTTCGCCTCTGATAAAAATTTTAATAAAAAGTGATCAAAGCAATAGACATTCCCCAAAATGTTATAACTAAAAAGTACATCTGGCCCCACTTTGGATTTTTGTTAAGGGGTTAAAATGTAAATAAAACTATATAAATTTGGTATCCCCGGAATCGTACCGAAACATAGAATACAGGGGACAGGTCATTTTGAACACTGTAAAAACGAAGCCTGTAAGAAAGTCGCACAAATACACATTTTCTCCAATTCCACCCCATTCTGATTTTTTTCCAGCTTCCCAGTACATTGTATAGAATAATAAATGGTGCCATTATGAAGGAAAATTTGTCCTGCAAACATTAAGACCTCCTATGGCTCTGTGAATGGAAAATAAAAAAACAGTCAAAAAGGGAGTCAAAAACGAAAAATCGAATAAAGTCACCAGCGGGAAGGGGGTTAAACAGCCGGCAGATGTCAGTAAATGGTTAATAATATGCCATACAATGTGCTGGGAAGCTGGAAAAAAAATCCTGAATGGGGGGGGGGGGGGAGGAAAAAGAAAAAGAACTGCTTTTACACCATTTTCTTATGGGTTTCGTTTGTAATGGCGTTCACTGTCCCGCCAACATGACACGCCACCTGTATTCTGCGGGTCAGTACACTTACGGCGATTACAAATATTTTTTTATATTTTGTTTAACACCTTAATAAAAAATCCTAGACTATGAAAAGCAAAAACATTTCTACCTAGTCTGACAGTCGTAATTTTTTTTATATTTTCATGCGCAGAGCGGTGTAAGGGGTGTTTTTTTTTTTGCTGGACAAATATTTTATTTACATCATTTTTGGATTGTCTGACTTTTTAATGGCTTTATATTCAACTTTTTGGGAGAGACGAAATGGTGAAAATGTCGGTTTTGGCGTTCACCATATGTGATATATATTTTATAGTGTTTATGTTTGATTTTATTTATTTTTATTTCCACTGTAGGGACAGGGGGGAGGGGTGAATTGAAATTTTGAATTTCTTTATTTTTATTTATTTATTTTTTCAGACCCTTTAGGGAGGCCGATCACCTGTACAATATACTACAATACTAATCTATTGCAGTGCATTGAGAACTCATTCGCTTCTATTACAGGTTACCTGTGGCTCATGAGCGAGCGCAATATTTAAAGCCTCGACCTCCACTGTACGATTACGGCAGATGTCATGAAGGGGTTAAGGAGTACACTGACCCTTACTGTATAGGGTGTTTGGCTAGAGATATAGGGCGACTTTTGATCTCCCTGTGATAGGTCACACCTTGGTTACACAACCCCTTTAACAGCAAGAGTCAATGCCTGTCAATGCATCTGGAACTGTTTGGTATATACAGCTGTATATACCACTGTGCAGGCTCAGATCTGCCGAGTGTGCATGTGATGTAAGGCTCTCATATCAGTGCAGGATTCTTTCATACTTTCATGGTACGGGATGGTGTGTAGAGTGGAAAGTGTTAATGCTACATGGACAAAGTGAAGGCAGCCAGATGGCAGAGGGTTACTGCATGACATCACGTAACCAGCAGAGAGCCCGGATAGCTCAGTCGGTAGAGCATCAGACTTTTAATCTGAGGGTCCAGGGTTCAAGTCCCTGTTCGGGCGGAAGCTTTTAATAAAATGAAACAAGTTAGAAGAACAAAGTATTATTGTCGTGAAATTCAGGCTGATTGAATAACTTTATTTACAATCAGACTTTACATTGTAAACATTTGGTGTACTATAATGCAATACAGGCTGGAACTCAGTACAGTAAATATCCTAATACTTGGGTCACACTAGCGTTGGCTCTCTGTCAGGAAACCCGAACAACAGAGAGGCGGCCGCTATAACAGTGGTGTACACACGGAGCCTGGGAGATCCCCTTAACTATAATGGGGTCCATTGGGTAACATAACGGAGAGAAAAAAGTCAGACCTGCAACACTTTTGCTCTGTCCAAAAATAAGGATACAGCACGGACAGCAACGTATCCGTTTTTTTTACCATTGAGGTCTATGGAAGGCAGACCCAAATGGGATTACCAACCGATAGTAATCTGATTGTGTCCATTATGCAATGCGTTTTTCCTCTTCGTTCTTTTCTGCACTTGGTCAAAATGAAGATGAAGGGAGGGAAAAAAAAAATAAAAAAATAAAAAATTGCCCAAAAACGGATACTTTTTTTGAGGGAAACCCATTGACGGATCCATCAAAAATCGATGGTTTACGGTATGCGCTGTGTAACCGTCTGTGTCTGTTTTTTTTATGAAACCGTTGTTTATTTAATCCGTTGCCATTTCTGCTACAGTATTTATTCTCCATTTAGGATAAATAGTTTTAGATTTTTATAGTTTTCAGATATGTAAACTATAATCTAGGGAAAAGGGAGAGAATTTTTTTTTTTTAATTTTTTCTTTTTACTTTTATTATGAGACATCCTAGAGCAGTGATGGCGAACCTTTTAGAGACCGAGTGCCCAAACTGCAACCCAAAACCCTCTAATTTATTGCAAAGTGCCAACAAGGAAATTTAACCTTAAATTAACCAGGATCTGTTTTATATTGACCGTGCAATGTTATTATAGCCTGTAATAATATCACATGTCTGCTATAAAACAGATACTATGTGATATAAATAGTGAAGGGCCCCCACACAATACAATTCGCTCTGAAGTGGCCCCCAGACAGCACTATATGCTCCAGAATGCCCCCAGACAGTATTATATGCCCACAGTGGCTCCCACACAGTATTATATGCTCTACTTTGGGCCAACCCACAGTATTATATGCTTCCCAGTGGGCCCCCACACAGTAGTATATGCTTCACAGTGGGGCCCCACACAGTAGTATATGCTTCACAGTGGGGCCCCACACAGTATTATATGCTTCACAGTGGGCCCCCACACAGTAGTATATGCTTCACAGTGGGCCCCCACACAGTAGTATATGCTTCACAGTGGGCCCCGCACAGTAGTATATGCTTCACAGTGGGGCCCCACACAGTAGTATATGCTTCACAGTGGGGCCCCCACACAGTAGTATATGCTTCACAGTGGGGCCCCACACAGTCGTATATGCTTCATAGTGGGCCCCCACACAGTAGTTTATATTACTTACCTAGTCCCACGAAGAGCGTCCTCCTCCTCCTTCTGCTCACGTGCGCTGATGTCTTACGTCATCGCGCTTGCGTCGGGGCAGAGGTTACACTCTGCAGTCCTGTGGATTGCGGCCTACACTGACAGCTCAGCTGAAAGACCCGATTGCTCACTAATAGGGACTCCTGTACCAGATTCCCAGTTAGTGAGCGACCATGGTGACGGCGCGCGTGCCAACTGAGAGGGCTCTGCGTGCCCTCTCTGGCACGCGTGCCATAGGTTCGCCATCACGGTCCTAGAGGGTCTGATGACCCATACAATCTGCTGCACAACTAATGTATTACAATCCCTTCACAAATATCTCCTCTAAATTCCCTGTTAAAATGCAGGCTCAGATTTGCCGAATGTGTATGGAGTGTAACTCCCTCATATGTTAGTAATAACTTCCTTCACGTAGTTCAGGAACTAAAGTGATTTTATAGTACCGTGGTGGCGAACCTATGGCACGCGTGCCAGAGGTGTCACTCAGAGCCCTCTCTGTGGGCACCCATCTGTGGAACAGATTATACTGTGTGGGAGCCACTCTGGAACAGATTGTATTGTGTGGGGATCACTGTGGAGCAAATTGTACTGTGTGGGGGCTACTGTGGAGCAGATTGTACTGTGTGGGGGCCCTTCACTATTCATATCACACAGTATCTGTTTTATAGAAGACGTGATATTAGTACAGGCTGTAATAACATTGCACGGTCACTATAAAGTAGATCCTGTGCGATGTAAATAGTGAACATTAATTGTTCAAAAGTACAAATGCAGTACAAACCTGCTCGTATTATTGAAAACTCTATAAAGCCCCATTCACACGACCGTATTTTGCAGGTCCGTATTTGTCCACAATTGTGGATCCGCACAGTATTAAGGTTAAATTTCCATGTTGGCACTTTGCGATAAATTAGTGGGTTTTGGGTTGCAGTTTGGGCACTCAGTCTCTAAAAGGTTCGCCATCACTGGTATAGTAGAAGGTGTGGATGCTACATGTCACAAGGCATTATGGGAAAGGAGCTGGGGAGCTCATGCGCCCTCTATTGGATGTAACAGATCCTCAATTTGCTTTTGACTCACCGAGCCTTGAGACAGCAAAAGGGATCTTAGCCAAGCCAATTTCACTTATCTGCATACAGCGCTGTTTCCGGATTGTTGTCCTTCATCAGTACAGAGCAAAGTGAATTGGCTGGCTTAGCGTGAGCGCAGACAGACCATGGGTGTCTCCAGTGGGAAGCCATTATATCACACATACAAAAATGAACCCGGATAGCTCAGTCGGTAGGGCATCAGACTTTTAATCTGAGAGTCCAGGGTTCAAGTCCCTGTTCAGGCGGATGATTTTAATTAAATTAAACAACAACAAGAACTTGTCTATGGGGAAAATACTGATATGTGCAGAGCTCAATGCAGACAAATGGGACAGTATGTCAGTGTTCAGTCCCTACAGTCCACCTATAGTGAATGAGTGTGTAATTAGCATATCCACTCCCAGAATTCTCTGCTGTATGTCCTGTCTGCTGGTGTCTCCACAGGCTTAATGACTACCCTGTACAAGGTGCTCCATGCCTCACTGGTGGATCCTTAGCTTTGCGCAGTGGCAGTATCATAGCCCATGAGGTTTATCTGAGGCGTGATTATTGCTGATTGAAAACTTTACCCAATACCCCGCCATGATGACTTGAAATATAGTCAGCATTGGCAATTTTTGACAGTCTCTCAGGAGACTGATATGGGTTGAAAGAGCAGAATTATGAAAACGATACAAAAAGGGGAAGTTGTTGGTGAGTCAGTGATATTTACTTTACTGTCCTGTGGTTATAACCAGTACCCCATAGTATAGTATAGATAGGGCTCAGCTTCCCTATCTATACTATTGGGCAGGGGCGTAAATATCAGGGTAGCGGCTGCCACAGGGCCCGGGACATTACGGGGCCTGGAGACTGTGGCAGCCGCTACCGCGAACCCCACAATCACTGCTATCGCTATACTCCGGGGTCTTTTCAGACCCCGGAGTATAACGATCGGGGGCCCAGGGGAGGTGAGAGAACATAAAAAATACTAACTCACCTCTCCTACGCTCCGCAGGCTTCGGGCCTGTTTGGTGACGTCCCAGACGTCATTATGCGTTGCAACGCCGGCCTGGATCACGCAAGATCCGGTCCAACATTGAAGATAGCCGAAGTAGCGCAAGGGAGTGCAGCGGAGCGAGGAAGAGGTAAGTTGCAGTGTTTTTTATGTTTGTACCCTCCCCTGGGTCTCCGATCATTATACTCTGGGGTCTGAAAAAGACCCCAGAGTATAATAATCGTTCATGGGTGGTCCACAATGGGACACATAATAGTGTGTGCAGGGGCAAACTACTGTGTGCAGGGGCCACTATGGGGCAAACTACTGTGTGCAAGGGCCACTATGGGGCAAACTACTGTGTGCAAGGGCCACTATGGGGCAAACTACTGTGTGCAAGGGCCACTATGCTGCATAATACTGAGTGCAGGGGCTACTATGGGATATAATACCGTGTGCAGGGGCCACTATGGAGCATAATAGTGTGCGCAGGAATGTGGTTTGTGTGTGGGGGGGGGTTGGGGGCGGCGGTTTGTGGGGGGGCCCCCATGTCAAATGTTCGCCTTGGGGCCCAGCCATTCCTAGTTACGCCACTGCCATTGGGTAACCCTTTAGATACATCTGAGGCACCTAAATATCATGACAGCCGGGAGCCTATTGAAAGATCAAAGGCTTGTCATTGCTAAGACACTATGGCAGCCTGTAATAGAAATAAATGAATTTTACAATATATTGTATAGGTGATCAGACTCCTAAGGGGTCTAAAATAAAAGATAAAAAATATAAATAAAAGTTTCAAAAAGTCATAAGAGTTTAAATCACCCTTTTTCCTAGACTAGACATAAAAATAAGCAAACAACGAGCATAAGAAATTAGATATCCCCACGTCCGAAAATGCCTGAATTATAAAAATAGAACGCTATTTATTCCACGCGGTGAACAGTGTAGCGGGGAAAAAAATCAAAACATGTAGACGGCCATTTTCTTGTTGCTTTTAAACTCTCAAAATGTTAATAATAAAACTATAACTTGTCCCAGTAAAAAAAGAGCCTTTATACAGCAACGTACATGGACATATAAAAGAGTTATGGGTTTTTTGTTTTGTTTTTTTTTTAGAAGACACTGACACTACATAAACAGAGTAATGGCATTCGGACAGTAGGTGGCTCCACCAGTGAATCATTAGCTCACTTGTTTCTATGGAGCCCGGATAGCTCAGTCGGTAGAGCATCAGACTTTTAATCTGAGGGTCCAGGGTTCAAGTCCCTGTTCGGGCGCATGTTTTTAAAAAACTTGAGGAACATAAAACAAAAAAAACAACAATGTATTATTACCATGAAAGTAAAGGTACAGTATATACAGCTAAAACAGGGTGAAATATAAGACTGTAAATTTCTTGCTACTCTCTCCTAGCAGACTGTATTGTGTTATAATGAGAGGATGATATAATTCAGGTTGATTGAATAACTTTATTTACAATCAGTTGTTAAATTGCAAACATACATTGTACTGCGACACAGTGTAGGATGGAACACAGTATAGTAAATATCCCACATATACTAAAGTAGCACAGAAGTATAACATACAGTAAAGGCAGAGATCCTGCACTAGATCCTGCACAGAGCTCCGCCTACAGTGACTGAATGTGTAATTAGCATATCCACTCCCAGAATCCCCTGCTGTATGTCCTGTGTGAACTGTCTCCACAGGCTTAATGACTACCCTGTACAAGGTGCTCCATACCTCACTAGTGGATCCTCAGCTTTGCGCAGTGGCAGTATCATAGCCTATGAGGTTTATCCGAGGCGTGATTATTGCTGATTGAAAACTTTACCCAATACCCCGCCATGATGACTTGAAATATAGTCAGCATTGGCAATTTTTGACAGTCTCTCAGGAGACTGATATGGGTTGTAAAGAACAGCTGATCTTTATAGTTTGATAGGTTCTGTGTTACTTTTTCCCACAATGGAAACTCTATTTGAGTTATTACATGTTATATCTCACATAGTCTTGATTTAATTAACTAAAAATCCCATCACTTGCTTTTCTCCAGCTGACAGTCACTCAGCTGGTAGATAGTGGTAGGTGGATGCCTTACAGTACTGATGTTATAGGCACTACATAAGGCACGAGGCATTAAAGTGATGGGGGAAGTGTGGGATGGACAGATGGGTGCCCACAGAGAGGGCTGCAAAATTTGTAATACAGCTAGGAGTAGGAGAATTAGAACACAGCCTAGTCAGATTTAATAAATTACAGGCAGATTTCTCTTTCCCACTAGTGTTTGAGTCTCCGTCCTACATTCCACTGAAAATCGGCAAAGAGAATAGTCCTGCAAGGAGGACTTTTCTCTCTCCGCAGGTCTCTGCAGAAACCCGGCAGACCCCATTATAGTCTATGGGGTCTGCAGGTATCCGGGTGTAACCACTTTTTAAGCAGATAGGTTTTCCGTCTTTCAGGTGAACAAGCAGACCCAAAGTGAAGGACGGAAACCTGAACACTAAGGTGAATTTAGCGCTAGTGATAGAAATCATAGATTGGGGTGAGGGAGAATATCTTTGCTGTGTGAGCCTGACCAATTACATCCAACAGAGGGCGCATGAGCTTCCCAGCTCCTTTTCCCATAACTCTTTGTGAAGTGTGAGCCTGGGTAGCAGTAATACAGACAAAAAACTGTTAACCCTCTCATTGCCAATCATCTAAATTTATATGTTTTGCAATAGAGCAGTATCTTGTAGAGGAAAGAAAATCTGCTAATCCAGTGCTTTCTGGGTTTAAGTGCCACTTATTACCACCACAGAAACACTATATGTTTTATTATCTGTATGTCTCACAGTCTTGATCTTAGATGTACCTAATTTATTAAGAAGCCCATCACTTGCCTTTCATGTGCTAGAAATTGATATCTACACCAGCTAGATATGACAAAAGTCACAGAAACGGATCCATTCGATTATTAGCGTAACTAAACTCTTGTGGGCCCCGGTGCAATATTCTACCGGGGCCGCCTCCCTACCACATATGTTTTATAGCGACAGTTACAGGTGCTGTAGTGGTATCTCAGATACTTGAAAGGGATACAGCTTTAGTACCCACAACTGCAGTTATCAAGAATACGGTGAGTGAGCATCTCAGCCCCTGGCATATAAACAATACTGGGAGCTGCATGCTCTGGGAAACAGCTGATCTGCAAGGTCCTAACAGTGTAAGAGCAGTAGGGATCCAACACCCAGAGCCCCTGCTGATCAACTGTTTGACGGTACTGTGGTGCTTCTGCGAGCGCCCTAACCCCTTCACTATTTATATTGCACAGTATCTGTTTTATAAACACCATGCAGATGGTGTGTGATGTGAATAGTGAAGTTGCCCCCACACAGTATACTATGCCCCACAGTGGCCCCCACACAGTATACTATGCCCCACAGTGGCCCCCACACAGTATAATATGCCCCACAGTGGCCCCCACACATAAAACGCTTCCAAGAGTCCCCTTTGAGCCACTTCAGGCGAAATCCAACAAATATTTGTGAGGTTCAGTACCCCGGTTAGTTTTGGTGCTATTATTATACACTGGGGTTGCCTCTGATCCAAGAGTATAATAAGTAGAAGTCCAGGGGAGGTTATGAAAAATAATAAACACCTAGTCTCACCTGACAAGTAGTTTCCGCTCACACTCCAAATACATTCTGGTAAAATAATAAATAACTTGGATTGTGAGCCCAGTGGGGACAGGGACCAGTGAGTGATTTCAATCTCTGTACTGCACTGTGGTATATGTTGACGCTAAAATTCTTGAAATAATTACATTATTACATTACCCAAAG
Organism: Leptodactylus fallax; assembly: GCA_947044405.1. NCBI lineage: Eukaryota > Metazoa > Chordata > Amphibia > Anura > Leptodactylidae > Leptodactylus > Leptodactylus fallax. The sequence goes on along the minus strand of CAMRHE010000679.1, from coordinate 410,792 downwards.
CACAATACACTGCCTTTAATGGTTACCTTCTCTAATAGTGCTTCCGGCCGAACGCCTATTTCTATTGCTTCATAGTCCAGTTCTGAGACTCACATGTCCATTGTAGGCACTTTCGGCAGTGCACCAGGAGTAGCATGGTCACTGTGACCGGTCTGATGTTAGTCACCTCCATACACAGCAAGCTGTGATCCCCTGTGTATTCAGACACCTTTCTATCATGGCCAGCAGGAACTTTTTCAGCAGTTTTGTACAACATTAACTCTTCACTGGGATTGGATCAGATGGTCTAGTCTTCACCCTCCATGGCATCAAAGAGCTTTGGGAGCCATTGACCCTGACTGCAGTTCACCTGTCACCCATATTTCCAGCTTCAAACACTTCATCCTCTAGAACTGACCTTTCACTTGCTGCCTAATATACCCCACCCCTTCCTTGCCAGGCACCATTGTCATTAGTTAGTGATATTCCCTTTACCTGTCTGTGTTTTTAACCCTTTACAACACATGACGCTGAGCCCTCTCCATACCCTCTCCATGTATTATTCAGCCACCACCTGTCACTAACAGCTGCGGATGGTGCCTGCAACAATCACAGCTGTTAACCCTTTAGATGCCTTCATCAATTGCGACCGAGGCATCTATATAGCAACGGCACATGGGTGCCGCCATATTGGACCCGATCACTGAGCACTGGAACATCAACTGAAATCAATTGAAATGACTGAATTTCACAATATACTGCAATACAGTTGTGTTGCCATTTTTTAGTTTTGTTCCCTCCAACAAAAAATTGAACAAATAGAGATCTAAGTCTCGTACAATTCACAAAGGGTTATTAATAAAACTACAACCTGTCCCGCTAAAATAGAGCCCTTATACAGCAACATACATGGAAATATAAAGAGGTTACAGGTGTCACAATATGGTGATGGAAAGAAAGTTTTACATTTTACAAAGTTTTGTAAAGATGTTAAAACATAACAAAAACTATATAAATTTGGTATTGCTAATTATCGTTCAGCCGCACAGAATACAGGTAATGTGTCATTTTTACAGTACAGTGATCGCTGTAAAAATTAAGTGTTTTAGAAAATTGTCCAATTGAGGTTTTTTTTTTCCAATTCTGCTCCGTTCTGAATTTTGTTCCAGCTTCCCAGTCCAGTGTATGGGAAATTATATAGTAGCACTATATAGTACAATACGTCCTGCAGAAAATAACCTCTCACATAAAAAAAAATGAACTGAAAAATAAAAAAAAGTTCTAGCTTTTGGAAAGTGGAGAGGGAACAAATGAAACGCAAAATCAGAAAATCTGATGTTTCTTGAGGGGTTAATGTCATGTTTGATCAGTGAACATGGAGAGTAGAAGACATTGACACTACATAAATAGAGTAATAGCAGTCAGACAGTAGGTGGCTCCACCAGTGAGTCCTTAGATCTGCATTTTGCATAGAGCCCGGATAGCTCAGTCGGTAGAGCATCAGACTTTTAATCTGAGGGTCCAGGGTTCAAGTCCCTGTTCGGGCGGAAGCTTTTAATAAAATTAAGCAAACACGTTAAAAACAAAATATTACTGTCGAAATGAAGACCGTAAAAGTCGCTCTGCTCTCCACTAGTACACTGCATACACTCCCATATTGTTTTCAATGGGAGACAGAGATTGCAGCTGGTTGCTGAAAAAAATAAGCGTCCTACTCGATCTTGCCATGGATTCAGTCATAGTTAACCCTTTTATTGCCAATAATCTAAATTTGTCTAAGGCTAGGTTCATACCTATGCTGGGTTTGTTGGATCGCTAAAACACGTGGATGGGGTCCATTGGGTGTTCGCTGTTTATACTGAAAACAGCAGAGATGAAAGTTCTCCAGCACAGATGTGAACTTAGCCTAAGTCTGTTTTGCAATAGAGCAGTTTGATTTGTTCACAGAATGTTTAACATAGTTTTTACTGACAAAGTCATTCTTGAGATGAATCACATCCAGCCGTCCTCCTTCTTGTATTGCTCCATGCTCCAGTTCTGAGACTCACAAGTCCATTGTAGGCCATTGTCCAATTTTTTTTTTTTTTCAATTTTTCTTGCTCTGTTCTAAATTTTGTTCCTGATTCCCAGTCCAGCAAATTGAAAATTAAATAGTACCACTATATAGTACAATTTGTAATGCAAAAAATAAGCCCTCATATCACAAATAAAAACTTCTAGCTTTTGGAAAAAGGAGAGGGGAAAAAAAAAACAAAAAGTAGAAAATCGATGTGATTTAAGGGATTAATGCCGTGTCTGATCAGTGAGCATAGATAGTAGAAGACACTGACACTACATAAACGGAGTAATAGCAGTCGGACAGTAGGTGGCTCCACCAGTTAGTCCTTAGCTCAGCATTGTGTATAGAGCCCGGATAGCTCAGTCGGTAGAGCATCAGACTTTTAATCTGAGGGTCCAGGGTTCAAGTCCCTGTTCGGGCGCAAGATTTTAATAAAATTAAGCAAACGTTATAAAACAAAATATTACTGACAAAATGAAGACTGTAAAAGTCGCTCTGCTCTTCACTAGTACACTGCATTCTCTATAGTGAAAAGATACTAAATGCTTCCACATTATACAAGTAGTATAATTCTGTACTGTGTTAGCCATAGAAAGTTGTTGGAAGATTGAAAAAATCAGGCGATACCTTTTAGAGGCTAACTGAGTATATTTGATAGTAAGCTTTCGAGAGTGCTAGCTCTCTTCTTCAGACATTGTGTTATACAAGAAAATGAAAATTCGCACACTCTTTATACACACACAAGACATGGATCTTCAAAGGATCTTAGAATAACAAAATGCAATATAAGTAGAGAAGTTATTTATAACAGGTCAGGAAATAAACAGTCAGGGAAATTTGTGGTGCGTGACAGAGAGATCTGTTATCTGTTTGCTATCAGGTGGTGATTTGTAACCCTCACAGATCATACATAGTGTGACATGAAACTGGCATGAATATTAAGTCCAAATTGCAGAGTTTGAAATTTTTGCATTAACTTATTCCCATTCCTTTCTCTCCAACTCCAACCAAGAAACTAAGGGTATGTTCACATGGGGAGGAATTTGCTACAGATTCCACCCCTGAATCAGCGTCAAATTCTGCCCAGATTGAAAACAATGGGAGGCAGAGATTGCAGCAGGACGCTGAAAAAATAAGCGTTCTGCTCGATCTTGCCACAGATTCTGCAGCTTGAGACTCCCTGCTGGTTAGGCCCATTCATCTAGGCCTAATCAGCAGGGAAACGCCACGACTTCCGTCACAGGTAGACTGTGGCCTATCCTCTTCATTCTCCGCTGTGTGAACTTACCCTAAGGCCTCATGCACACAGCCAAGTGTTCATGCAAAGGCTCTCCCAAAAATAAAACTAATCGTCACCTAAGGCTTTGTTCACATTCACAGCTTTTTCGACTGATGGTTTCAATTTAGAAAACAATGGACATCCAACAGATGTCATTATAGTCAATGGGGTCCATCAGGCTCCGTATGTCCGCCTTTGACGGACCAGAACACCGGACTGCTGACGCTAGTGTGGACCTAGTATAAAACAATTCCTTTAACTAGGTCATGTTATATCTTACAATATTCTTAGAACTTCAATTAAAGTGAATGGAGAAAATCTCACGGGCCTGATCACCTCTCCATTTACAGCAGTGGTGAGTTCTCAAGGTAGGTCTGACGCTAGGTTCACACCTGCGTTCGGGTTTCCGTTAGAGGGGTCCGCTTGGGGACCCCCTGAATGGAAACCTAATCTGCTTAACCCTAGTATGCATAACTCGGGCCTTTTAGGCCCAGTTTGCTATTAGTTGTATGTGTAGATTTCTAAAGTCATGCATACTAGGGTTAAAAAAGCGGTTACCCGTGGAAACCCGCAGACACCATAGACTATAATAGGGTCCACCGGGTTTCCACCCGAAAAGGACGAAAAATGCAGAGCTTGCATTGCTTTCCTCTCCGCATTTTTCAAGCGGAATGGGGAACGGAATCCCCCATTGGAGTTCAGGCGCAGGTGTGAACCTAGCCTGAGTCCTACAAGTAGTTTCTGCCCTCACTCCAAATACATACTGGTAAAATAACAAATAACTTGGATTGTGAGCCCCAATGGGGACAGGGACGAATGTGAGTGATGACAATCTTTGTACTGCACTGCAGTATATGTTGACGCTATACAGATGATTGAAATAATAATATATACATTACCCAAAGCCCAATACACTGCCTCCAATGGTTACCTTACTCTAATAGTGCTTCCGGCCGAACGCCTTTTTATATTGCTCCATAGTCCAGACTCGCGAGTCTATGATGAATGGCATGGTCACTCTCACCGGTCTGATGTTATTCACCTCCATACACCTTTCTATCATGGCCAGCAGGAATTTTTTCAGCAATTTTGTACTACTTTAGCTCTTCATTGGAACTGAACCAGATGGGCTAGTCTTAACCCTCCATCGCTTCAAAGAGCTTTGGGAGCCAAAATTGTTGGCACCTTTTCAAAATGGTGGGTAACTAACTTTGTTTCAAGCATGTGATGCTCGTTCAAACTCACCAGTGGCAAGTAACAGATGTGGGCAATATAAAAATCACACCTGAGACCAGATAAAAAAGGAGAGAAGTTGGCTCAATCTTAGTGTTGTGTGTCTGTGTGTGCCACACACTAAGCATGGAGAACAAAGAGGACTGTCTGAGAACTTGAGGAAAAAATTTAAAACAATCTCAAGATTATAAGTCCATCTCCAGAGATCTTGATGTTCCTTTGTTCACGGTACATACACAACCCATGGCACTATAGCTAATTTCTCTGGACGTGGACATAAGAGGAAAATTGATGAAGGGTTGCAGCGCAGGATAGTCCGGATGGTGGATAAGCAGCCCCAATCAAGTTCCAAAGACATTGAAGCTGTCCTGCAAGCTCAGGGGGCATCAGTGTCAGAGCAAGCTATCTGTCGACATTTGAATGAAATGAAATGCTATGGCAGGAGACCCAGGAGGACTCCACTGCTGACACAGAGACATAAAAAAGCTAGACTGCAGTTTGCCAAAATGTACGTGAGTAACCAAAAATCCTTTTGGGAAAATGTCTTGGTGGAGAGATGAGACCAAGATAGAGCTTCTTGGTAAAGCTCATGTACCGAAAACAGAATGAGGCCTACAAAGAAAAGAACACAGTATCAACAGTCAATATGGTGGAGGTTCAAAGATGTTTTGGGGTTGTTTTGCTGCCTCTGGCACTGTGTTCCTTGACTGTGTGCAAGGCATCGTGAAATCTGAAGATTACCAAAGATCTTGAGTCACAATGTAGGGCCCAGTGGGGTTTGTGTCCTAGTTCATGGGTCTTCCAGTAGGATAATGACCCCAAACATACTTCAAAAAGCCCCAAGAAACGGATGGAAACAAAGCACTGGAGAGTTCTGAAGTGGCAGCAATGAGTCCGGATCTAAATCACATTGAACACCTGTGGAGAGATCTTAAAATTGCTTTTGGGAGAAGAGAAGGCACACTCCAAATATGAGAGACCTGGAGCAGTCTGCAAAAGAAGAGGGCTCCAAAATTCCAGTTGAGAGGTATAGGAAGCGATTGATTTCAGGTATTTTTTCCAAGGGTGTGCAGCCAAATATTAAGTTGCGGGTGCCAGTAATTTTGTCCAGCCCATTTATGGAGTTTTGAGTTAGATTTGATCAATGACTGAATTTCACAATATACTGCAATACAGTTGTATTGCAGTATATTGTATGGGCGACCTAGTGTTCAAGTACCTAGGGGTCTAAAAATAAAAGTTTGAAAAATATATACAAAAAAATAAGTAAATAAATAAAAGATTGTCACCCCCCCCCCCCCTTTCCCTAAGTTACACATTGATGCTGAGGCCCCACGTTGCGGAAACGCAGCTTATTTTGTTGCGGTTTTTTGAGGCAAAGCCAAGAATGGCTAGAGAGGAATGGGAGAGATATATAAAGTACTTATACTTCTACCTTCCGCTCAATCCACTCCTGAATTTGTCTCAAAAAACCGCAACAAAATCTGCAACAAAAAAAGCTGTTTCCGCAACGTGGGGCCTTAGCCTAAAAAAGGAAACAATATGAAATTGTCTGAACTATAAAACGGGTGTCACAACATGGCAACAAAAAGAAAGTTTTAAATTTTACAAAGTTTAGAATTTTTGTAAAGATGTTAAAGCATAACAAAAACTATATAAATTTGGCACTGCCGTGATCGTTCCGCCCCACAGGATATAGGTAATGTGTTAATTTTACTGAACGGTGAACACCTGAGTGCCTGAAAGTCTGTAATAAAATTGTGCTTTTGGAAAATTACATGGTACCACTATATAGTACAATTTGTCCTGCAGAAAATAAGCTCTCACATGACTGGAGAGGGAAAAAACGGAATGCAAAATTAGAAAATCGATGAGGCTTAGGGTGGGTTCACACTTGCACTGGAGTCCGTCCGACGCCAATCCGACTGAAAACCTCGGGAAACTGGATAGGCACCGGATAGCGACAGGTTTGCGACGCATTGCTTAAAAACCCGTTCATTTGAATGGGTTTTTAAAGCAATGTGCGGGTGTGCGCTTACACCCTCTGTGCTGCAAATCCAGTTTTTTCGTCGTAAACAAAGTCGGACATGCAGGACTTTGTTTCCAGCGAAAAAAAAATGTAAGTGTATAGCCAAAAAAAAGGTGAACTTTAAGATTGTAAATTTCTCACTACTCTCTCCTGGTAGACTGTATTGTGTTATAATGAGAGGACAAGATTCAGGTTGATTGAATAACTTGATTTACAATCAGTTAAATTGCACATACATTGTACTGCGACACACTGTAGGATGGAACACAGTACAGTAAATATCCCACATATACTAAGTAGCACAGAAGTACAACATACAGTAAAGGCAGAGATCCTGCACAGAGCTCCGCCTACAGTGAATGAGTGTGTAATTAGCATATCCACTCCCAGAATCCCCTGCTCTGTATGTCCTGTCTGATCTGTCTCCACAGGCTTAATGACTACCCTGTACAAGGTGCTCCATACCTCACTGATGGAGCCTCAACTTTGCGCAGTGGCAATATCATAGCCCATGAGGTTTATCCGAGGCGTGATTATTGCTGATTGAAAACTTTACCCAATACCCTGCCATGATGACTTGAAATATAGTCAGCATTGGCAATTTTTGACAGTCTCTCTGGAGACTGATGTGGGTTGTAAAGGACAGAATTATGAAAATGATACAAAAAGGGGAAGTTGTTGGTGAGTCACTGATATTTACTTTCCCGTTCTGTGATTATAACCATTATTCCATCTTTTCAGACCCCGGAGTATAACAATCGGGGGCCCAGGGGAGGTGAGCGAACATAAGAAACACTAATTCATCTCTCCTACGCTCCGCAGGCTTCAGGCCTGTTTGGTGACGTCATTATGCGTTGCGACGCCGGCCTGGATCGCGCGAGATCCGATCAAACATTGAAGCTAGCCAAAGTAGCGCACGGGAGTGCAGCGGAGCGAGGAAGAGGTAAGTTGCAGTGTTTTTTATGTTTGTATCCTCCCCTGGGTCTCCGATCATTATACTCTGGGGTCTGAAAAGACCCCAGAGTATAATAATCGTTCATGGGTGGTCCACAATGGGACACATAATAGTGTGTGCAGGGGCCACTATGGGGCATAATATTGTGTGCAAGGGCCACTATGGGGCATAATACCGTGTGCAGGGGCCACTATGGGGCATAATACCGTGTGCAGGGGCCACTATGGGGCATAATACCGTGTGCAGGGGCCACTATGGGGCATAATACCGTGTGCAGGGGCCACTATGGGGCATAATACCGTGTGCAGAGGCCACTATGGGACATGCTACCGTAGGAATGTGGTTTGTGTGGGGGGGGGGGGGGTTGGGGGCGGCGGTTTGTGGGGGGGCCCCATGTCAAATGTTCGCCTTGGGGCCCAGCCATTCCTAGTTACGCCACTGCCATTGGGTAACCCTTTAGATACATCTGAGGCACTTAAATATCATGACAGCCGGGAGCCTATTGAAAGATCAAAGGCTTGTCATTGCTAAGACACTATGGCAGCCTGTAATAGAAATAAATGAATTTTACAATATATTGTATAGGTGATCAGACTCCTAAGGGGTCTAAAATAAAAGATAAAAAATATAAATAAAAGTTTCAAAACGTCAAAAAAGTTTAAATCACCCTTCTTCCTAGACTAGACATAAAAATAAGCAAACAACAAGCATAAGAAATTAGATACCCCCACATCCGAAAATGCCTGAATTATAAAAATAGAACGCTATTTATTCCACGCGGTGAACAGTGTAGCGGGGAAAAAATCAAAACATGTAGACGGCCATTTTCTTGTTGCTTTTAAACTCTCAAAATGTTAATAATAAAACTATAACTTGTCCCAGTAAAAAAAGAGCCTTTATACAGCAACGTACATGGACATATAAAAGAGTTATGGGTTTTTTGTTTTGTTTTTTTTTTAGAAGACACTGACACTACATAAACAGAGTAATGGCAGTCGGACAGTAGGTGGCTCCACCAGTGAATCATTAGCTTACTTGTTTCTACAGAGCCCGGATAGCTCAGTCGGTAGAGCATCAGACTTTTAATCTGAGGGTCCAGGGTTCAAGTCCCTGTTTGGGCGCAAGTTTTTTAAAAAACTTGAGGAACATAAAACAAGAAAAACAACAATGTATTATTACCATGAAAGTAAAGGTACAGTATATACAGCTAAAACAGGGTGAAATATAAGACTGTAAATTTCTTGCTACTCTCTCCTAGCAGACTGTATTGTGTTATAATGAGAGGATGATATAATTCAGGTTGATTGAATAACTTTATTTACAATCAGTTGTTAAATTGCAAACATACATTGTACTGCGACACAGTGTAGGATGGAACACAGTACAGTAAATATCCCACATATACTAAAGTAGCACAGAAGTATAACATACAGTAAAGGCAGAGATCCTGCACTAGATCCTGCACAGAGCTCCGCCTACAGTGACTGAATGTGTAATTAGCATATCCACTCCCAGAATCCCCTGCTGTATGTCCTGTCTGCTGCTGTCTCCACAGGCTTAATGACTACCCTGTACAAGGTGCTCCATACCTCACTGGTGGATCTTTAGCTTTGCGCAGTGGCAGTATCATAGCCCATGAGGTTTATCCGAGGCGTGATTATTGCTGATTGAAAACTTTACCCAATACCCCGCCATGATGACTTGAAATATAGTCAGCATTGGCAATTTTTGACAGTCTCTCAGGAGACTGATATGGGTTGTAAAAGACAGAAATTATTAAACTATGAAAATAGTATAAAAAGGGGAAGTTGTTGATGAGTCAGTAATATTTACTTTATCGTTGTGTGGTTATAACCAGTACACCATAGTATAACTATGAAAGTATGGAGAGATCTTGGCAGCTGAGCTCTATCTATACCGTTGGGTAACCCTTTAGATACATCTCAGGTACCTAAATATCATGACAGCCGGGAGCCTATTGAAGGCTCAAAGGCTTGTCATTGCTAAGACACTATGGCAGCCTGTAATAGAAATAAATGAATTTTACAATATATTGTATAGGTGATCAGACTCCTAAGGGGTCTAAAATAAAAGATAAAACATATAAATAAAAGTTTCAAAAAGTCATAAAAGTATAAATCACCCTTCTTCCTAGACTAGACATAAAAATAAGCAAACAACGAACATAAGAAATTAGATACCCCCACGTCCGAAAATGCCTGAACTATAAAAATAGAAAGCTATTTATTCCGCGCGGTGAACAGTGTAGCGGGAAAAAAAAATCAAAACACGTAGACGGCCATTTTCTTGTAGCTTTTAAATTCTCAAAATGTTAATAATAAAACTATAACTTGTCCCAGTAAAAAAAGAGCCTTTATACAGCAACGTACATGGACATATAAAAGAGTTACGGGTTTTTTTTTTTTTTTTTAGAAGACATTGACATGAGTGAAATTGGCTTGGCTAAAAATCCCTTTTGCTGTCTCAAGACCTCAGTGGGTCAAAAGCAAATTGAGGATCTGTTACATCCAACAGAGGGCGCATGAACTTCCCAGCTCCTTTTCCCATAATGCCTTGTGATATTGACACTACCTAAACAGAGTAATAGCAGTCGGACAGTAGGTGGCTACACCAGTGAATCATTAGCTCAGTAGGTTCTACAGAGCCTGGATAGCTCAGTCGGTAGAGCATCAGACTTTTAATCAAGTCCCTGTTCGGGCGTAAAATTTTAGGTTTACATTACTTGAAGGGAAATGTTTCCCATAATGTCGATGAGGAAGACTGAACTGTATAGGTTATGAAATGTTACATGGTAAAGCAGGCAAACCTAGTTGAAATATGGACAAATCCCTGGAATTCTGTTATCTCATCTGCTAAGGCTTCAGGCAGCCTCCACTAGGGGGTGCTTGCTTCATGTAATTTTGGCTATGTTCACATCCATTGGAGACTCTGTCACACAGAGTCTGCCAAAAATTGGTGGAGGAAAACGTCCTGCATGAAGGACTTTTTCCTCTGCCACTTTCAGATTAAAAATGATGAGCACCTGACAGATTCCATTATAGTCAATGGGGGCTGCCGATCTCCGTTTGTAAACAGTTTTAGCGGTCCACCACTCCATTGTTCAGATGCCCCAACAGACCCGAGAGTCAGCACTAGTGTGAACCAAATATACAATAAATTGTGAAAAATCTTATTTGTCAGTCAGATGACTCCCCTGAATTCCGTATAAACATGCAGACTCGGATCTAGTGATGTGCATGTAATAGAATCCGCTCATATATAAGAGCGGCTTCAGCCTTTCCGTTGTTCTGGTCCATTGGAGGACAAGGAGGGCGGCTACAATAGCAGTCACATACAGTACGTAGCCTGAAGAACCCCATTAACTATAATGGGATCTGTCTGTTATCCATTCTTTAAAACTGAAACTGCCGGATGAAAAACTTGGACTTGCAGGACTTTCATTCAGTGACATTGGACACACACTGTGATGGAGTCTAAAAACAGAGACTCTAACACATATGTGAATGTAACCAAAGGCAAAAGTTCTCAGGGAGTAGATGGTTCAGGAAATCATTAGATGGTAAAATTCACCACAATGATCCCGGATAGCTCAGTCGGTAGAGCATCAGACTTTTAATCTGAGGGTCCAGGGTTCAAGTCCCTGTTCGGGCGTCAAATTTTAATAAAATTAAATGACACCTTAAAAATAAGCTATAACTGCCATATATGCATAAAGGTATGTACAGTGAAAAATTCTAAAGTTCTTGGTGAAAGACTTGTAGAGTAAGGCTACATTGACATCTGTGCTGGACTCTGTCGTTTTGATCCTGGGAATGATGGAGGGCCAGACCGCCAAAACAGCAGTTACTCACAGACACCTATAGACCCTATACACTATATTGGTGTCTGCCATTTTTATACTGAAATTTCCTCCGCCAATTTCTAGTGGTTTCTGTGGTGGAGAGATCGGATGCCCCATAGATGGGAAAATGTTCTGTTCTTCATGACCTGGTATTTTAACAGTCCTATCAATGTAGACTAAGGCTAAGGTCACATCTGCGCAGGAGTCTCAATGTCCACAGGATGAAAAAAATCCTGCACAGAGATCTTGTTCCACCGCCGGATTCAGTTTTAAAACTGCAGCCACCCAACAGACCCCATTATAGTTAATGGGATCAGTTGGACTCTGGATGTAATCGGTATTTTAGTAGTCCCCCTCTCTGTTGCTCCGATTCTCTGATGGACCCGAACAGATATGCTAGGTTCACACTAGCGGCAGCCTTAGAGATCCTCCAGTGGATCCCAGATCTGACATAAACTGACCACAAGTAACCTATTAGCTCTTATGCTAGGTTCTCCGTCATTCGGGTCCACAGAATGACAGAGTTGGACCGCTAAAACAGTGGTTACCATCAGACCCCATTGACTATAATGGGGTCCACTGGATGTCTGGCATTTTCATGCTGAAAGTGGCAGAGAGAAATGTCCACTGCGCAGGACTTTTCTTTCCGCCAATTTTCAGCAGTTTCTGTGGTAGGGTCTCCAACTCTCCAATGGAGATTCCGGTGCAGATGTGATCTTAGCTTGAGGAGTTCTGTGGCCTAAGGGTTTTGTATGTCACTGTTCAAATCTTATGGCCCAGGGCAACAGTCCACCCACAATGACTGAATGAATGTATGAATGAATGAGCTATTAGCATATCCACTCCCAGAATCCCCTGCTCTGTATGTCCTGTGTGAACTGTCTCCACAGGCTTAATGACTACCCTGTACAAGGTGCTCCATACCTCACTGGTGGATCCTCAGCTTTGCGCAGTGGCAATATCATAGCCCATGAGGTTTATCCGAGGCGTGATTATTGCTGATTGAAAACTTTACCCAATACCCCGCCATGATGACTTGAAATATAGTCAGCATTGGCAATTTTTGACAGTCTCTCAGGAGACTGATATATGCTGTAAAGAACAGAGGTTTGGTGGTTAATAGGAAAGGAATACAAAAAGGAGAATCTTCTCTAGCATTGCTATGGATCAGTGGCAGAGAGGGGGTGACCTTCCTAAAGTTTGACTTGGGTTGAACAAGTTTGCATAGAACCAGAAGTGACATTCTTATATTCTGGGGTCTCTTTTTACGCTAGGTTCACCCTTGCGTTTGGCTTTCCATTCTTTAGGTCTGATTGGGGACCCGAAGAGTGGAGACCTAATCTGCTTAAAAAGAGGTTACCAGTGGCCTCCATAGACTATAAATGGGGTCTGCCAGGTTTCTGCCAGAAAAATGAGGATAGAAAAGTCCTGCTTGCAGGAATTTTCCCTCTGCATTTTTCAAGCGGATTCGGGGACGGAAACCCTGAACAAATGCTAATGTGAACCTAGCCTTATCTCTTCAGACCCCAGAGTATAATAGGTGGAGGCCCAGGGAAGGTGTAAAAAAATAACAAACCTTTATACTCCCCTTCCTTCACCTGTCTCTCTTGTCTCCTCAGTGACGTCATGTGCCCAGGTTCATGACTCTTGACACCACTAGGAGGCCTAAAAAATGTAACGGAAAGTGAGTACGAATGTTATTTTTATTTTTGTCACCTCCCCTGGGCCTGCACCTATTATACTCTGGGGCCTGTAGATGTACCGCAATGCATGTTGCAACGGCCATTTTAGTTCGTCCAATAAAAATCCCCAATTGTTCAGTTTTAAAATCTGAACAATATGCAATATGCAGTGGCGTAAGTACCAGGGTAGCAGTGGTAGCGGCTGCCACAGGGCATGGGAACTTAGGGGGCATGACGGGCCCCTGATGCGCTTTTTTTTTTTTTTTTTTTTTAAAATAGGCAGTTACCACTTCACCTTCTGCGTCCCATATCATGTCTCGGGGCCCCCTGGAGGGTAGAAAGGGAAGCGGAGCAGCTGTGAGCTACACTGCTAAAAGCCTCCTGGCATGCACAGCTAATTTTGTGGATTATCCAGTTCGACTCTTTGTCCCCCCTTTTTGTTATTATGTGGTCAATTTCTATAGGTGATATTTAATAAATATAAATTGTTTTAATTTGTGTGGAATTGTTTTGTTTGATTTTGCTATTGCATCAAATTCCACATAGTTGGTACATAATTAGCCCATTTTGTTGTGGTTTAGAAAAAATAATGGCCCCCACATAAAACACAATGGCCCCCCGTGTAACATAATGGCTCCCACGGTGCCCCCGACAACTAATAATGCCTATATTATATGCTGCACTGCATGCAGGTCCCCCCTACATAGGGGCAAGCGCCATGCTTAGTTTTGAAGTGCAATAAGTGCTTTCATCAGTACTGATGGTTAGTGGTGCCCCAGCAGTCAGTAGTGGGCTCCAATCACCACTCACCCCTCGGCTCCATGCCTTCTCTCTGCTCTGGAGTCTGCTGTGACATCAGCACTCGGCACCTGGGGCAGAGAGAAGGCATGAAGCAGAGGGCTGAGTGATGAATGGAGCCCACTACTGACTGCTGGGGCACCACTAACCACAATGAGCGACTCAATCAGTACTGGTAAAAGCCATTATTGAACTTCTAAAGTAAGCATGGCACACGCAGCCATGTGCTGACGTCCGACCTGGGACGGGTGACTTGCATGATGTGCACAAGACAATAGAGGGCACAATATAGTACACATTCTGATTTAGGGTTTCTTGGTACAAATAAATAATATTCTACATTGTACTTATTTCCACACATATTGGGGTTAACCATTTGAGACATTTCTGGAATATTCATAGGATATGCAATAAGTCTGATACAGTAAGTGTGGGCCCACCTTGGCTATCCTTGGATCTCCCATTCAAAGCAGAAGCAAGATGGTGGTCAGGCTGTGGCAACCGCCATTCTCAGGATAGTTCCAGGTCCTAGAGGTCGGTTTCCTCCCACATGTCAAAAACATACAACGGTCATTCAGTGTATATAGTAGATAGCATTGGAAAAATAGAGTAATAGCAGTCAGATACTCGGTACATCCAGCAGGAAATCATTACATCACATCCTGTACACAGAGCCCGGATAGCTCAGTCGGTAGAGCATCAGACTTTTAATCTGAGGGTCCGGGGTTCAAGTCCCTGCTCGGGCGGAAGTTTTTAGCCATGAAAATAGTGTGGACATATAAAATGCATTGGTCAGCGTAGTTGGCACAGAATAATCACCTGGGAATGGCTGTTTGTGGGAATTATGTGAGCAACCTTATTTTTTCCTTTAAGTATTGACACAATGAGATCACCTTCTGTCTTACATTGATTTCAATGGGCAGGATTAGTCCATTTTTACAGATCTGGATAGGACATGCTCCATACTCTTTGGAACACACAGCACACACGGTCGTGTGCATGAGGCCTAATTGAAACGATATAAACAGAGTAAAAGCAGAGTCAAACAGTAGGTGGCGCCACCAAAAACCATCTCCAGGACCTGGACCTATCTTGTGGCGGGCTTGGCTATCCTTAGAACTCCCATTCATAGCAGGAACAAGGTGGGGTCAGGCTGTGATAACTGCTAATCTCAGCATAGTTCTAGGTCCTAGAGGTTTTCTTCGATATGTCAAAAACATACATGTAGCAGAGGTCACTAATAAACTGGTCATTCAGGGTATATCGTAAATGGCCTTGGTAAGTAGCGTCATAGCTGTCAGATACTCGGTAAATCCAGCAAGAAATCATGTCATCACACTTTGCACACAGAGCCCGGATAGCTCAGTCGGTAGAGCATCAGACTTTTAATCTGAGGGTCCAGGGTTCAAGTCCCTGTTCGGGCGTAAAATTTTAGATTTATATTACTTGAAGGGAAATGTTTCCCATAATGTCGATGAGGAAGACTGAACTGTATAGGTTATGAAATGTTACATGGTAAAGCAGGCAAACCTAGTTGAAATATGGACAAATCCCTGGAATTCTGTTATGTTATCTCATCTGCTAAGACTTCTGGCAGCCTCTGCTAGGGGAAGCTGCTTCATATACGTTTTTTCTTTTTCATTTGCTTAGGCTACATTTACAACTACGCCTGAGTCTCCATCGGAGATGTTGCGGAGTCTGCCAAAAATAGGCAGAGGAAAAAAATCCTGCATGGAGGACTTTTCCTCTGCTGCTTTCAGTTTAAAAACAATGGGCTCCCAACAGACCCCATTATAGTTAATGGGGGCTGCCGGGCTCTGTATGTAACCACTGTTTTACCAGTCTACCGTCGTGGGACCCGAAAAACGGAGAGCCAGCTAGTGTGAACCGTTATATAGCACAGATGTATTCCGCATCGCTTTACAGTTGTGCTCCTTACTTTATTCTGACTGTTCCTATATACTATGAGATCAGTCATTTACAATGGGAGTAAATAGTTAAACTTCCTGTGTAGGATTCGGTAGATTTAGCATATATACCTAAAACTGTAAAGAATCTTATTTACCAGTCTGTAGACTCCTAGAAGCCCTGATAGTATTCTACACTATGTTTTATAGATAAGTATCTAGGCGCTCTAAGAGTATTGTACACTATGTTTTATAGATAGGGTCCTAGGAGCTCTAAGAGTGTTCAACACTGTTTTATAGATAGGTTCCTAGGAGCCCTGACAGTATTCTACACTATGTTTTATTAAAGAAAAATGCAACACTAATGTCTCTGAACATAAAATCAGTATTCCTTTAAAAGTCTTAGACATTGGTGTTGCTATAACTAGGCATTGCTGGACCTCCAGACCAAGTATCCATATCTTGTGTGACTTTTAGGGGCTCAATGTGTGGCACTAGACACTGTGTGGTTCTTGTATTCTCAGGAGGACTTGTTTGGTGTAAATGCTGATTCAGATAGTTAAATGTGGACAAAAGTCTCAGCTTTGTATGTCCGTGTTCACTCCTTACAGTCCACCTACAGTGAATGCATGTGCGATTTGAGACTGTTTTGTATGTCAGTGTTCAGTCCTAATGGCCCAGGGCAACAGTCCACCCACAATGAATGAATGAATGAATGAATGAATGAATGAATGAATGAATGAATGAATGAATGAGTTCTTAGCATATCCACTCCCAGAATCCCCTGCTGTATGTCCTGTGTGAACTGTCTCCACAGGCTTAATGACTACCCTGTACAAGGTGCTCCATACCTCACTAGTGGATCCTCAGCTTTGCACAGTGGCAATATCATAGCCCATGAGGTTTATCCGAGGTGTGATTATTGCTGATTGAAAACTTTACCCAATACCCCGTCATGATGACTTGAAATATAGTCAGCATTGGCAATTTTTGACAGTCTCTCAGGAGACTGAAATGGGTTGTAAAGGACAGAGATTGGAAGTTTATAGGAAAGGTGCATGATGTAGCACCACCTTTTAGAAGGTAGCTTCATGATGCTTGGCATGACCCAATAACATCACCAGAAGAGCTCTGGACACAACGCGGAGGCCTGAAAGTAGTAACAGAAGGTGAGTATGAATGTTTTCATTTTTTGTCACCTCTCCTGGGCCTCCACCTATTATACTCTGGGGTCTGTAGGTGTACCACAATGCATGTTATAACAGCTGTTTTATTTAGTCCGAGACAAAACCCAATTGTTCATTTTTTTTAAAATCTGAACAATTTGGGATATTCAGGTTGAACCCGGCTTGTGCCAAAGCAGTTCCCCCAGCTCTAAGCAATGTCTGGTTATCCTGAGACCTAGTGACATAATCTGGTAATAAAGCCAAGCCAGAATATTTCTTCTGATTTCCAAGCAGGGTAGCGTTGGATATACTAAATTGACTTCTGTGCGATCTACTGTGTCCCATCACTATAGAAATATGTACTTATATATTACATGCATTGCTTCTTGGCCAGTGCTTAGTCACAGTACACACTGGGCATACGGCTTTCTGAAAATTGGCTGTAAATTAAAGTTTTATCCACAACGAGTAAATATATCATGTAAAAGTAATTAATAATAAAAAAAATTCCTAATAATTAGTGATGGCAAACATTGCGAGATTCATCGCACAATTGTCTGTAAGCAGGGACAGATTGTCCATGTATATCACTGGGAAAATTCCTAGTAGGTTGACTGAGATATGGGCCGCTAAGCTTTCTGGCCCGAGGCCTGACCCTTACCCTGACTATTGCTGCAGAGTACAGCCTGGCAGCCCCCGCTCTATACCTTCAGAGCGGAGGCCGACGGGCGGCATTGACAGTATGTGTTGGACGAATCTCGCGAGATTCATTGCACGAGGTTTGCCCAGCTGTTTCGTTCAGACTGCTCAGGTCCTAACCGAAACTGTCATTGGCTCTTCAACTGTCTCTTCAGACCCCAGAGTCTAATATGCAGAGGTCCAGAGCATATGACAAACATGATAAACAGTGTTACTCACCTTTCCTGGGCGCCGGTGTGGGTCTTACAACCTCTTCTGGTGTTAGAGACGTCATGAATGACGTCACAGACATTTTGCATTATGATGTATGAAAGACATGAAGATGCCGGAAGACAGGTGCCAGAGCCAGGGGAGGTGTGTAACACTGTTTATTATGTTTACTCACCTCCCTCGGGCCTCACCCAAAATGGCTTATGACTGGAGAACCCCCAAAACATTTTGGGTGAAAGCCTAAAATTTTTGGAACATTCGTAAAGAAAACCACATGGGTCACTATAGGACATTATAGTGTGTGCAGGGGCCACTATGGGACATTATACTATATGGAGGGGCCACTAAGGGACATTATACTGTGTGGAGGGGCCGCTATCGGACATTATACTGTGTGCAGGGGCTATTGTGAGACATAGTGTGTGGAGGGGCCACTATAGGGCATTATAGTGTGTGGAGGGACCACTATGGGACATTATAGTGTGTGGAGGGGCCACGATGGGACATTATACTGTGTGCAGGGACTACTGTGAGACATAGTGTGTGGAGGGGCCGCTATCGGACATTATACTGTGTGCAGGGGCTACTGTGAGACATAGTGTGTGGAGGGGCCACTATAGGGCATTATAGTGTGTGGAGGGGCCACTATGGGAGATTATACTGTGCGCAGGGGCTACTGTGAGACATAGTGTGTGGAGGGGCCACTATAGGGCATTATAGTGTGTGGAGTGGCCACTATGGGACATTGAAATTCTGTTATTTCCTGTCATCTGCAAAGGCTTCTGGCAGCCTCCACTAGGGGGAGCTCGCACAGATGTGAATGTAGCCGAAGACAAAACTAGTCAGGGAGTAGATGTTTCCAGCAGGAAATCATTAGATGATAGAGTCACTTGGAGAGCCTGGATAGCTCAGTCGGTAGAGCATCTGACTTTTAATCTGAGGGTCCAGGGTTCAAGTCCCTGTTTGGGCGGAAGTTTTTAGCCATGAAAATAGTGTGGACATATAAAATGCATTGGTCAGCATAGTTGGTACAGAATAATCACCTGGGAATAGCTGTTTGTGGGAATTATGTGAGCAATCTTATTTTTTCCTTTAAGTATTGACACAATGAGATCACCTTCTGTCTTACATTGATTTCAATGGGCAGGATTAGTCCATTTTTACAGATCTGGATAGGACATGCTCCATACTCCTTGGAACAGACAGCACACACGGTTGTGTGCATGAGGCCTAATTGGGAAAGAGTGATATAACACATTGAAACTATATAAACAGAGTAAAAGCGGAGTCAAACAGTAGGTAACGCCACCAAAAACCGCCTCCAGGACCTGGACCTATGTTGTGTCGGGCTTGGCTATCCCTAGAACTCCCATTCATAGCAGGAACAAGATGGGGTCAGGCTGTGACAACTGCTACTCTCAGCATAGTTCTAGGTCCTAGAGGTTTTCTTCGATATGTCAAAAACGTACATGTAGCAGAGGTCACTAATAAACTGGTCATTCAGTGTATATAGTAAATGGCCTAAGTAGCATCATAGCTGTCAGATACTCGGTAAATCCAGCAAGAAATCATGTCATCATGTTTTGTACACAGAGCCCGGATAGCTCAGTTGGTAGAGCATCAGACTTTTAATCTGAGGGTCCAGGGTTCAAGTCCCTGTTCGGGCGTAAAATTTTAGGTTTATATTACTTGAAGGGAAATGTTTCCCATAATGTCGATGAGGAAGTATGATAGTTTAGGTTATGAAATGTTACATGGTAAAGCAGGCAAACCTAGTTGAAATATGGAAAAAACCCTGAAATTCTGTTATCTCATCTGCTAAGGCTTCTGGCAGCCTCCGCTAGGGGAAGCTGCTTCATATACGTTTTTTCTTTTTCACTTGCTTAGGCTACATTTACAACTACGCCTGAGTCTCCATCGGAGATGTTGCAGAGTCTGCCAAAAATAGGCAGAGGAAAAAATCCTGCATGGAGGACTTTTCCTCTGCTGCTTTCAGTTTAAAAACGATGGGCTCCCAACAGACCCCACTATAGTTAATGGGGGCTGCCGGGCTCTGTATGTAACCACTGTTTTACCAGTCTACCATCGTGGGACCCGAAAAACGGAGAGCCAGCTAGTGTGAACCGTTATATAGCACAGATGTATTCCGCATCGCTTTACAGTTGTGCTCCTTACTTTATTCTGACTGTTCCTATACACTATGAGATGTCATTTACAATGGGAGTAAATAGATAAACTTCCTGTGTAGGATTCGGTAGATTTAGCATATATACTTAAAACTGTAAAAAATCTTATTTACCATTCCGTAGACTCCTAGAAGCCCTGACAGTATTCTACACTATGTTTTATTAAAGAAAAATGCAACACTAATGTCTCTGAACATAAAATCAGTATTCCTTTAAAAGTCTTAGACATTGGTGTTGCTATAACTAGGCATTGCTGGACCTCCAGACCAAGTATCCATATCTTGTGTGACTTTTAGGGGCTCAATGTGTGGCACTAGACACTGTGCGGTTCTTGTATTCTCAGGAGGACTTGTTTGGTGTAAATGCTAATTCAGATAGTTAAATGTGGACAAAAGTCTCAGCTTTGTATGTCCGTGTTCACTCCTTACAGTCCACCTACAGTGAATGCATATGCGATTAGAGACTGTTTTGTATGTCAGTGTTCAGTCCTAATGGCCCAGGGCAACAGTCCACCCACAATGAATGAATGAATGAATGAATGAATGAATGAATGAATGAATGAATGAGTTCTTAGCATATCCACCCCCAGAATTCCCTGCTCTATGCCCTGTCTGAACTGTCTCCACAGGCTTAATGACTATCTTCTATAAGGCGGTCCATACCTGACTGGTGGATCCTCAGCTTTGCGCAGTGGCAGTATCGTAGCCCATGAGGTTTATCTGAGGCGTGATTATTGCTGATTGAAAACTTTACCCAATACCCCGCCATGATGACTTGAAATATAGTCAGCATTGGCAATTTTTGACAGTCTCTCAGGAGACTGAAATGGGTTGTAAAGGACAGAGATTGATGGTTTATAGGAAAGGTGTATGATGTAGCGCCACCTTTTGGAAGGTAGCTTTATGATGCTTGGCATGACACCAGAAGAGCACTGGACACAACGTGGAGGCCTGAAAGTAGTAACAGAAGGTGAGTATGAATGTTTTTAATTTTTGTCACTTCTCCTGGGCCTCCACCTATTATATTCTGGGGTCTGTAGGTGTACCACCTTCCTGGGACCTCACCCAAAATGGTTTATGACTGGAGAACCCCCAAAACATTTTGGGTGAAAGCCTAAAGTTTTTGGAACATTCGTAAAGAAAACCACATGGGTCACTATAGGACATTATAGTGTGTGCAGGGGCCACTATGGGACATTATACTATATGGAGGGGCCACTAAGGGACATTATACTGTGTGCAGGGGCCACTATGGGACATAATACTATATGGAGGGGCCAATATAGGGCATTATAGTGTGTGGAGGGGCCACTATGAGACATTGGAATTCTGTTATGTCCTGTCATCTGCAAAGGCTTCCGTCAGCCTCCACTAGGGGGAGCTCACACAGATGTGAATGTAGCCTAAGACAAAACTAGTAGTATAATGTTGTACCGTGTTAGCCATTGAAAGTAGTGGATGAGCGTGGATGATCAGGTGATACCTTTTAGAGGCTAACTGAGTATATTCGGGCGGAAGTTTTTAGCCATGAAAATAGTGTGGACATATAAAATGCATTGGTCAGCGTAGTTGGCACAGAATAATCACCTGGGAATGGCTGTTTGTGGGAATTATGTGAGCAACTTTATTTTTCCCTTTAAGTATTGACACAATAAGATCACCTTCTGTCTTACATTGCTTTCAATGGGCAGGATTAGTCCATTTTTACAGATCTGGATAGGACATGCTCCATACTCCTTGGAACACACAGCACACACGGTCGTGTGCATGAGGCCTAATTGGGAAAGAGTGATATAACACATTGAAACTATATAAACAGAGTAAAAGCATTGTCAAACATTAGGTAACGCCACCAAAAACCACCTCCCGGACCTGGACCTATCTTGTGGCGGGCTTGGCTATCCTTAGAACTCCCATTCATAGCACGAACAAGGTGGGGTCAGGCTGTGATAACTGCTATTCTCAGCATAGTTCCAGGTCCTAGAGGTTTTCTTCGTTATGTCAAAAACATACATGTAGCAGAGGTCACTAATAAACTGGGCATTCAGTGTATATCGTAAATGGCCTTGGTAATTGGTGTCATAGCAGTCAGATACTCTGTAAATCCAGCAAGAAATCATGTCATCACATTTTGCACACAGAGCCCGGATAGCTCAGTCGGTAGAGCATCAGACTTTTAATCTGAGGGTCCAGGGTTCAAGTCCCTGTTCGGGCGATAGCTTTTAATAGTCATGAGTTTCATAAAGAGTTAAAATATCTACAGGGTGTTTCCGGGCAATTTGTTCTCTTCTCTAGTCACTGTATGACAGTATTATTTAGATGTATACTATGTATATTTAGATGCATACTATGATTGAATAATGAACGGTGTTGATGTTATCAAGACTGGGGTGTTCCACCCCAGTCTTGATACTTCCTGCGACTAATTTATGACCACATACAAACCTCTTCATAGATTAGACACATCCTCTGAGGTCAGTGTCCCTAAAATGGAAATCTATGCCAGCTCTTTGATGATGATAAATCTTTGAAAAAGGTTGAAAAATGCAAAACGTCTCAATTTTTGTGCAAAAATTTTCACTTGCACAAATTTGTCTGACTATTGTATAAGCAATGCTACCTCCGATGCCGCCCCTGTTACCTCCTGTGTCACCCCCTCTACCTCATAGATTGTAAGCTCTTGCGAGCAGGGCCCTCAGTCCCATTGTGGGAATTGACTATTTCTTTGTAATGTATCTTTTTTGTATGTACTTGAACGCTACAAATTGTACAGTGCTGCGGAATATGTTGGCACTATATAAATAAAATGTATTATTATTATTATTATTATTATTACTTGCACAAAGATTTTATGCTTTATTATGGCTGTTCATCAGTTTTCTGCACAAGCCATAAAAAAAAAAAAAAAAAAAATCAGCCCCAATGTTTCAATTGAGTATAGTCAAAGGGACCTCTTAGATAATGGTTGGTTTTCATCAGTGATTGATGAAAAGAAAGTTTGTCAAAAGAAAAGTCTATAGTAGTATAATGTTGTACCGTGTTAGCCATTGAAAGTAGTGGAAGAGTGAAGAAATCAGGCGATACCTTTTAGAGGCTAACTGAGTATATTTATAAGTAAGCTTTCAGGAGTACTCGCTCCCTTCATCAGACATGGTGTGATACAAGAACTGAAAATTCACAGATTTTTATACACATGGGTTTCAAAGCATTTTAGAGTCCTTAAAAAAAAATGCAATCTAAGTAGAGAAGTTATTTACAACAGGTCAAAAAAAAGTCTGGAAACTTGTGGTGCGTGACGGAGGGATCAGTAATTCTTGCTGTTATCTGTTTGCTATCAGGAGGTGATTTGTATCCCTCACAGGTCATACATAGTATGATTTGAAGCTGGCATGAATATTGAGTTCAGTTCATGGTTCATACATAGTGTGACATGAAGCTGGCATAAATATTAAGTTCAGATTGCAGAGTTTGAAATTTCAGAGAGCCCGGATAGCTCAGTCGGTAGAGCATCAGATTTTTAATCTGAGGGTCCAGGGTTCAAGTCCCTGTTCGGGCGGATGATTTTTAAAACTAAAAATCCTTTGTTAATGTAAAATACATTCAAGACCAATGTCAACTACAATATTCATGTAATACATAAATGATAAACATTAAAAGGGTTTTCCCACTACTTTTATTGGCGGTTGGGCAGCACTTGCATCGTTCCATTAATTTTCAATGTGTTCTTGTTATTCTATGGCAGAAAATCTTTTTCTTTTCCTCTCAGTGAAGAATAAGGTTCGAGTTAGATACGCCTGAGTTTGTCAGGCGCATTTTACTAGATCTGTCTAAACATCCTAGACCAAAAGAAATTTGTTCTCTTTGGAGCAAATCTGTTCTGGAGCCTCCTGGAGTTCACAACAGACCTTTGTGAACCACTACAGATTAAATTTTCAGGTTCGAGATCACTGCCCTTGGCCCCAACATATTAAATTCAGTCCTTCAAGAGGGTCCTCCCTAGGGGTTCTGCTTGCTAAATCCCTATTATTGTGCTGCTAGTGGGATATAAGCATTGATTATGATATTAATTTGTTTTACCTTAGTCCCAACAGCAGCACAAGGTTCCTTTCCTATATGTGTATGTGTGTATATATATATACACAGTTGGGGGAGGTGTTTCCTTCCTTATATTGAGGAGGAGGGTCTTATAAATGTAATTATTTGCAGGTATTTTATTAAAAATTCCCTTCTGTCCTACCAGCACACAGGGGCAGAAATACCCCATTGTTGTGCTGCTGTTGGGACTAAGGGAAAGCATATTAACAACATAATCAATGTTTCAGGCTTTTTGTAGGGTTTTTTTTTTCAGAATGTAGGTTTTTGAAGAATGTTTTTGTAAAATAAACACCCCAAAAATTGCTTCAGAGTTTGTTTTTTTTTTCCCCATTCATTTCAATGGGAGTTTCAGACAGATGCTTTTTTTTCTGCAAGCTGAAACATATCTTTTATCAGAAAAAAAAATCTGCCATTATCTCCCATTGAAATGAATGGGAGGTAGATTTTGAGGTGGAAATTGTCTCAAAATCTGCTCCAAAAACTCTGTGTTATTAAGCCCTAAGGCTATGTTCACACAGAGTTTTTTGCAGGCGGATTTTGACGCGGAATCCGCCTGAAAAAATGCCTCCCATTCATTTCAATGGGAGTCAGTAGCAGTTTTTTTTTCCTCCTAGCTGATTTTTTTTAAGCTAGCGGAAAAAAAAAAAGTGACATGACCTATCTTCAGGTGGATTCCGCCTTGAAAAACTCATTGAAGTCAATTTAATTGACTGGCAATACACTACTGTATAGCAGCCCAGCGCTATCACGGCAGCTCGGCTACCACTGACTTCAATGAGCGCTGAGCTGCAGTATAGTGTACAGGACGGGTGCTGGAAGCAGCTCCTTACAATTGATAGGTCTGGGGCTGGGGTGTCGGCCCCCTAATAATCAGGTATTTATGGCTTATCCTCAGGATTAAAATCTGACCCATCGGTTTCTATTAGGTCTGTGTGTCCATCAAAACAGACAAATATAATACGTCTGTTTTGTTATCAGAAAATAGACATGCGAATACACTCATTCACTCTTGTGATGGTCATTAAAAAAACCAACATCACAGGTTCGCTTTTCAATGTAGTGTGAATAAGGCCTTACTGTGAATATTCATTCCACAAGTAGCTGGTGAATGGGGGAGGAGACCCCCTCAAGGCAGTATTAGATTATGTGCATTTCCGCTGCTGTCAGTCCTCCTCAGTCACCATAGAAAGCTAGGACTGAGTAATACACATGATACGGTAGGGGGTATCCACTGTTCATTTTGTCACCTGTATCGTGGTATGACAATATGATAAAAAAAATGTTAAAGGGGAGGTCCACGCATGTATACAACTTCTACATTATTGCTCCAATGCATCTAAAATAAAATAAAATAAAATAAAGCTACTTTGCAAATAAGTTAAAATTATATATATATACAGTAGACATACGGACATATAGATACATTGGGGCAAATTCATTGTTCCCTTTATTGTTCCCATCATATCCCCATTATTGTGCTGTGTTCTAGTTTGCATTGGTCATAATCCCATATATGTCTGTGATTTGACAACTGACTGTAAATAAAGCTATTGAATCGATCGAGGCATTGATTGTTGACAGTTTAGACCAGGTTACTCTCTGTCATTGAAAGAAGGTCTAACCAAAAGTAACACAGGCTACATATATAATATCACATATCCAAAAAGGTTCAATAAATTACTTTTCAGGGCAATCGGGGTACTTTTGTTCCAGATTTATTTACTCAGATGGCCGAATCGAGAGAATCTCACCCAAAACAAGTCTTTGGGAATTCGTTCATTTCTACTTATATAAAGTGTGACTTAATCTGGAGTTTACGCTTTCAGAAATATCCCTAGTAATATCTCCAGAGTGAGTGTTCCTCGATCCCCCGTCTCACCAGGTGAAGCAGCTGAATCCAGGCATAGAATGAAGGGCGAGATGGTTGTCTGGCAATCTCCATTCATTTCTATGGGAGTTAGATTAACTGGTGTGACGGTTTTTATGGCCCCCTGTGGTACACCTCTAAGCTGTATTTTAGTGTCTATATTACATTGCAAGTCCTACCCTAGCTGTGGGCCTAGAGATCTACGATGGTCACTTTGGGTCATTATACCTGCGGTCAGACCAGAAATTGCACAACTAATATGGAAACTACAAAGGTCAAAATGTACCTGCAGGTGGTGTCCATTGTCAGTAATGGTGTACTGCACTTCATCTTTCCAGAGCCCGGATAGCTCAGTCGGTAGAGCATCAGACTTTTAATCTGAGGGTCCAGGGTTCAAGTCCCTGTTCGGGCGCACATATTTTTTTCATAGTAAGTCCTTAAAATAAAATAAAACTCAACATTGAAATCTTTATATCCTTATACCGTATAGACCTGTCATTTCTATTGTATAATATGAGATTTTAGTGTTCAAGTCTCCATATTGGAAGCGGTATGGAAAAAGACGCAAAAACGTATTGTTTTCATACTGTGCTGAGGTCAAAGGTTTATTGATACCTGCCTGACAGTCACCATCATTGTGGAAACTAAACCTTCACCTCCAGCCATTACAGGCTTAAATAATGCAGAAAAAATGTTTTATTCATTTAAAAACAGTGCATATATGAAAGAAAAAGAACAATGCCTAAATAATACCGTCATACAGTATCTGATAAATATTACCAGTGGTCAAACAGTACACCTATGCAACGTCTGTATATTACTTTATATACCTTCATACAGTATCCAATTAATATTACCATATCGTGTCCAAAGAATATTCCTACACTGGGTCGTTATATTATTGTATATAGCCCAAATAATACCTATATACAGTATTCGGTTAATATTGCCATATAGTGTGCAAGTAATACTCTTATTCAGGGTCCTTATAATACTCTTTTTGTAGCCCAAATAATACCTACATACAGTATCCAAATAATACTGCCATTTAATGTCTGCGACATCAAATTCAAAATGAGTGAATATTCGCAAAACACAAATAAAGTTTATCCGTTTGAACATGAAATATCTTGTCTTTGTAGTGTATTCAATTGAATATAGGTTGAAAAGGATTTGCAAATCATCGTATTCTGTTTTTATTTATGTTTTACACAACGTCCCAACTTCATTGGAAATGGGGTTGTATATTCAGGGTGCCATATAGTGTCCAAAAATATTCCTTGTATTACTGTATATATAGCCCATAATGCAAAATCCAAATAATACTGTCATATGGTGCCCAGATAATACCTCTATATAGTGTTCACATATTACTGTATTTATAGACTATGTGTCTATATTCTAACACACATACAGTTAGTTCTCTAGGCTGCTGGGTGCACCACTCTAACTATAGGGCTCCTGTTTTCTACAGCAGGATCTTCTAGCTGCAGGCTACAGTAGATTGGCGGTGTAATAGTCCAGGAGGAAAAGTCCTGGGTGATGTGTCTGTGTCAGAGGGTTTTTGCTTCACTGATGTAGATCCTGGTAAAGATCTGCATCGGTAACAATAGGTTCATGACGGGGATTATTTAACTACCTGGAGTTTGGCTCCAGGATTTAGGAGTGACTGGACACCTTGGGTGGGGAGGTCGCTCCCATACTCCATCCAGGGTTAAATCTGTCTTAATTAAGGGAGAAATCAGCAGAGCAGTATGTGTTGTGTGTGAACTATAGGCTGTACTTTCTCCAGGTGGACAGGCTCTGTACCTGAGTCTTCTGCTGTACCCCATACACACTGGTGAGATTAATCTGCGTTATTTGCTTTGCCTGAAGTAAGGACTTTGTTTTGCTGCACCTCTTGCCAAACTGCTGAAGAGAGCGGCTTCTAGCTGGAATTATTTGCTTGTGGATTTTAATAAACTGTGCCTGATCATTGAATTGACTTGTGCCTGTGTTTCTAGTAGCCAATTGCACATGATGTAAGTTAAACCCCCACAGTGGTTACAGTCACAAATGGGTACAGGGCTTGATGGTTACAGGTCCTAAATGGATATACAGCTGGTTTTGGATCTCTGGTGGGCACACAGCTTAGCGGTTTTGGATCTCTGGTGGGCACACAGCTTAGCGGTTATGGATCTCTGGTGGGCACACAGCTTAGCGGTTATGGATCTCTGGTGGGCACACAGCTTAGCGGTTATGGATCTCTGGTGGGCACACAGCTTAGCGGTTATGGATCTCTGGTGGGCACACAGATTAGCGGTTATGGATCTCTGGTGGGCACATAGTTTAGCGGTTATGGATCTCTGGTGGGCACACAGCTTAGCGGTTATGGATCTCTGGTGGGCACACAGCTTAGTGGTTTTGAATCTGTGGTGGGCACACAGATTAGCGGTTACGGATCTCTGGTGCGCACTCAGCTTAGCGGTTACAGAGCTCTGGTGCGCACTCAGCTTAGCGGTTATGGATCTCTGGTGCGCACTCAGCTTAACGTTTACGGATCTCTGGTGCGCACTCAGCTTAGTGGTTACGGATCTCTGGTGCGCACTCAGCTTAGCGGTTACGGATCTCTGGTGCGCACTCAGCTTAGCGGTTACGGATCTCTGGTGCGCACTCAGCTTAGCGGTTACGGATCTCTGGTGCGCACTCAGCTTAGCGATTATGGATCTCTGGTGCGCACACAGTTTAGCCGTTACGGATCTTTGGTGCGCACTCAGCTTTGCGGTTACGGATCTCTGGTGCGCACTCAGCTTTGCGGTAACGGATCTCTGGTGCGCACTCAGCTTAGCGGTTATGGATCTCTGGTGCGCACTCAGCTTAGCGGTTATGGATCTCTGGTGGGCACATAGTTTAGCGGTTATGGATCTCTGGTGGGCACACAGCTTAGCGGTTATGGATCTCTGGTGGGCACACAGCTTAGTGGTTTTGAATCTGTGGTGGGCACACAGATTAGCGGTTACGGATCTCTGGTGCGCACTCAGCTTAGCGGTTACAGATCTCTGGTGCGCACTCAGCTTAGCGGTTATGGATCTCTGGTGTGCACTCAGCTTAACGTTTACGGATCTCTGGTGCGCACTCAGCTTAGTGGTTACGGATCTCTGGTGCGCACTCAGCTTAGCGGTTACGGATCTCTGGTGCGCACTCAGCTTAGCGGTTACGGATCTCTGGTGCGCACTCAGCTTAGCGGTTACGGATCTCTGGTGCGCACTCAGCTTAGCGATTATGGATCTCTGGTGCGCACACAGTTTAGCGGTTACGGATCTTTGGTGCGCACTCAGCTTTGCGGTTACGGATCTCTGGTGCGCACTCAGCTTAGCGGTTACGGATCTCTGGTGCGCACTCAGCTTAGCGGTTACGGATCTCTGGTGCGCACTCAGCTTAGCGGTTACGGATCTCTGGTGCGCACTCAGCTTAGCGATTATGGATCTCTGGTGCGCACACAGTTTAGCGGTTACGGATCTTTGGTGCGCACTCAGCTTTGCGGTTACGGATCTCTGGTGCGCACTCAGCTTTGCGGTTACGGATCTCTGGTGCGCACTCAGCTTAGCGGTTACGGATCTCTGGTGCGCACTCAGCTTAGCGGTTATGGATCTCTGGTGCGCACACAGCTTAGCGGTTATGGATCTCTGGTGCGCACACAGCTTAGCGGTTATGGATATCTGGTGAGCACACAGGTTAGTGGTTGCAGCATCTAAGAGGTTTACAGAGCAGCTAACAGTAACAGATTGCAGCAAGACCACAGTGGATTGGCACACTCCTACTGCAGGCTGTACAGGTTCAGTCTCAAGAAGTGGCCCAATAGTGCTTACAGGTTCTTCAGGGAACTTTCTGGTCTTGAAGCTTTTTGCCACCAGCAGTCCCAAATAAGCCTGCAGCTCGAAGCTGCTCAAGCAGCACCATAGGATCAGCAGCGATGTGCATTGTCTGGATCCATCTCTTCTCACAGACCAGGTCAGTTCCATAGAGCACCTCACAGTTGTACATAACACTCTGTAGGTTTTCCACTATTTACTGTACACTACCAAATCAACACGAGGCATGCCGGTCAACCCCATATATGCCACAGCTCTGTCCTAGCATGGAGTCCATGCATCACTACGCTCCAGGTTCCATGCTGATGATGAGAGACCAGAAAAGTGCGTTTGTGCGACTTTCTTACAGGCATTGTTTTTACGTCATTCACTGTGCAGCCAAAATGACATGTCACCTGTATTCTATGGGTTGGTAGGATTCCAGTGGTACAAAATTTATATAGTTTTATTTATATCTTAACCCCCTAAATAAAATATAAAACTTTGCAAAATTTTTTTTTTCTTAGAGTCAGCGGATCAAAAAATCTCTCTTGATTATTTATAAGTTTATAAACCGGGCATTTCAGACATAGGGATACCTAATGTGTATTTATTTCATATGTGCCAATAGGAAGAACAATTTATCCCACAGAAAATAAGTTCTTAAATGTCAATGTGCACAGGAAACAAGAAAGTTATGACTTTTGGAAGACAAGGAGAGAGACTTTACTGCAGTCCTATGAGATAAGAATTTGGATATTTCTGTTAAATACCATATAGCATTACCAGCCTCAGTTTCCCAAGATTTGTTTTACCTGTAACAATTTATTTTAGCCCATGCAATGTCAGATGACGCCAGGAGGGGTCACCGTTGTAAAGGATTTTCTGAAAAGCTGAGAGTGGTCTGGCTGGAATATCACTATTTGTACTCTGCAGGCTTGAGGTGTAAATCGTATCCTGTGGTCCTACAGCTCAGGCAACAATAATTTCATCTTTGACGTTGAACATATGGATTTTACATGATATCATTGCTGTGCTGCTCAATTCAGAATGGAAAATGGAGAAAATTTACACTGTAACCGCACAATTAATAGTCAATGCCAGCGACGTCAACATCAACATGTGATACTTCAATTTAGATACAGACCACAACACCAGAAAATTCTGACATAAGTATCCCAGCAGCATTGTATAATAATAGTATCTATACACTGATAATAATCACACTGCACTGTATAATGATAGTATCTATACACTGATAATAATCACAAACCGTACTGTATAATGATAGTATCTATACACTGATAACAATCACACTGTACCGTATAATGATAGTATCTATACACTGATAATAATCACACTGTACTGTATAATGATAGTATCTATACACTGATAATAATCACTCTGTACTGTATAATGATAGTATCTATACACTGATAATAATCACACACTGCACTGTATAATGATAGTATCTATACACTGATAATAATCACACTGCACTGTATAATAATAGTATCTATACACTGATAATAATCACACTGTACTGTATAATGATAGTATCTATACACTGATAATAATCACTCTGTACTGTATAATGATAGTATCTATACACTGATAATAATCACACACTGCACTGTATAATGATAGTATCTATACACTGATAATAATCACACTGTGCTGTATAATGATAGTATCTATACACTGATAATAATCACACACTGCACTGTATAATGATAGTATCTATACACTGATAATAATCACACTGTACTGTATAATGATAGTATCTATACACTGATAATAATCACACTGTACTGTATAATGATAGTATCTATACACTGATAATAATCACACTGCACTGTATAATGATAGTATCTATACACTGATAATAATCACACAGTACTGTATAATGATCGTATCTATACACTGATAATAATCACACTGTACTGTATAATGATAGTATCTATACACTGATAATAATCACACTGCACTGTATAATGATAGTATCTATACACTGATAATAATCACACTGTACTGTATAATGATAGTATCTATACACTGATAATAATCACACTGTACTGTATAATGATATATCTATACACTGATAATCACACTGCACTGTATAAGGATAGTATCTATACACTGATAATAATCACACTGCACTGTATAATGATAGTATCTATACACTGATAATAATCACACTGTACTGTATAATGATAGTATCTATACACTGATAATCACACTGTACTGTATAATGATAGTATCTATACACTGATAATAATCACACTGCACTGTATAATGATAGTATCTATACACTGATAATAATCACACTGTACTGTATAATGATAGTATCTATACACTGATAATAATCACACACTGCACTGTATAATGATTGTATCTATACACTGATAATAATCACACTGTACTGTATAATGATAGTATCTATACACTGATAATAATCACACTGCACTGTATAATGATAGTATCTATACACTGATAATAATCACACTGCACTGTATAATGATAGTATCTATACACTGATAATAATCACACTGTACTGTATAATGATAGTATCTATACACTGATAATAATCACACTGTACTGTATAATGATATATCTATACACTGATAATCACACTGCACTGTATAAGGATAGTATCTATACACTGATAATAATCACACTGCACTGTATAATGATAGTATCTATACACTGATAATAATCACACTGTACTGTATAATGATAGTATCTATACACTGATAATCACACTGTACTGTATAATGATAGTATCTATACACTGATAATAATCACACTGTACTGTATAATGATAGTATCTATACACTGATAATAATCACACTGCACTGTATAATGATAGTATCTATACACTGATAATAATCACACTGCACTGTATAATGATAGTATCTATACACTGATAATAATCACACTGTACTGTATAATGATAGTATCTATACACTGATAATAATCACACTGTACTGTATAATGATAGTATCTATACACTGATAATCACACTGTACTGTATAATGATAGTATCTATACACTGATAATAATCACACTGTACTGTATAATGATAGTATCTATACACTGATAATAATCACACTGTACTGTATAATGATAGTATCTATACACTGATAATAATCACACACTGTACTGTATAATGATAGTATCTATACACTGATAATAATCACACTGTACTGTATAATGATAGTATCTATACACTGATAATAATCACACTGTACTGTATAATGATAGTATCTATACACTGATAATAATCACACTGTACTGTATAATGATAGTATCTATACACTGATAATCACACTGCACTGTATAATGATAGTATCTATACACTGATAGCAATCACACTGTACTGTATAATGATAGTATCTATACACTGATAATAATCACACTGTACTGTATAATGATAGTATCTATACACTGATAATAATCACACTGTACTGTATAATGATAGTATCTATACACTGATAATCACACTGCACTGTATAATGATAGTATCTATACACTGATAATAATCACACTGTACTGTATAATTATAGTATCTATACACTGATAATAATCACACTGCACTGTATAATGATAGTATCTATACACTGATAATAATCACACACTGTTCTGTATAATGATAGTATCTATACACTGATAATAATCACACACTGTACTGTATAATGATAGTATCTATACACTGATAATAATCACACTGTACTGTATAATGATAGTGTCTATACACTGATAATAATCACACTGTACTGTATAATGATAGTGTCTATACACTGATAATACTCACACACTGTACTGTATAATGATAGTATCTATACACTGATAATAATCACACTGTACTGTATAATGATAGTATCTATACACTGATA
Organism: Leptodactylus fallax; assembly: GCA_947044405.1. NCBI lineage: Eukaryota > Metazoa > Chordata > Amphibia > Anura > Leptodactylidae > Leptodactylus > Leptodactylus fallax. The sequence goes on along the minus strand of CAMRHE010000679.1, from coordinate 377,061 downwards.
ATAATCACACTGTACAGTATGATAGTATCTATACACTGATAATAATCACACTGTACTGTATAATGATAGTATCTATACACTGATAATAATCACACACTGTTCTGTATAATGATAGTATCTATACACTGATAATCACACTGCACTGTATAATGATAGTATCTATACACTGATAATAATCACACTGTACTGTATAATGATAGTATCTATACACTGATAATAATCACACAATATACTGTGTAATGATAGTATCTCTATACTGATAATAATCACACACTGTTCTGTATAATGATAGTATCTATACACTGATAATCACACTGCACTGTATAATGATAGTATCTATACACTGATAATCACACTGCACTATATAATGATAGTATCTATACACTGATAATCACACTGCACTGTATAATGATAGTATCTATACACTGATAATAATCACACACTGTTCTGTATAATGATAGTATCTATACACTGATAATCACACTGCACTGTATAATGATAGTATCTATACACTGATAATAATCACACTGAACTGTATAATGATAGTATCTATACACTGATAATAATCACACAATATACTGTGTAATGATAGTATCTATATACTGATAATAATCACACACTGTTCTGTATAATGATAGTATCTATACACTGATAATCACACTGCACTGTATAATGATAGTATCTATACACTGATAATCACACTGCACTGTATAATGATAGTATCTATACACTCATAATAATCACACTGTACTGTGTAATGATAGTATCTATACACTGATAATAATCACACACTGTTCTGTATAATGATAGTATCTATACACTGATAATAATCACACTGTACTGTATAATGATGGTATCTATACACTGATAATAATCACACTGCACTGTATAATGATAGTATCTATACACTGATAATAATCACACACTGTTCTGTATAATGATAGTATCTATACACTGATAATAATCACACACTGTACTGTATAATGATAGTATCTATACACTGATAATAATCACACTGTACTGTATAATGATAGTATCTATACACTGATAATAATCACACTGTACTGTATAATGATAGTATCTATACACTAATAACAATCACACTGTACTGTATAATGATAGTATATATACACTGATAATCACACACTGTACTGTATAATGATAGTATCTATACACTGATAATAATCACACACTGTTCTGTATAATGATAGTATCTATACACTGATAATAATCACACACTGTTCTGTATAATGATAGTATCTATACACTGATAATAATCACACACTGTTCTGTATAATGATAGTATCTATACACTGATAATAATCACACTGTACTGTATAATGATAGTATCTATACACTGATAATAATCACACACTGTTCTGTATAATGATAGTATCTATACACTGATAATAATCACACTGTACTGTATAATGATAGTATCTATACACTGATAATAATCACACACTGTTCTGTATAATGATAGTATCTATACACTAATAATAATCACACTGTACTGTATAATGATAGTATCTATACACTGATAATAATCACACACTGTACTGTATAATGATAGTATCTATACACTGATAATAATCACACTGTACTGTATAATGATAGTATCTATACACTGATAATCACACACTGTACTGTATAATGATAGTATCTATACACTGATAATAATCACACACTGTACTGTATAATGATAGTATCTATACACTGATAATAATCACACACTGCACTGTATAATGATAGTATCTATACACTGATGATAATCACACTGTACTGTATAATGATAGTATCTATACACTGATAATAATCACACTGTACTGTATAATGATAGTATCTATACACTGATAATAATCACACACTGTACTGTATAATGATAGTATCTATACACTGATAATAATCACACTGTACTGTATAATGATAGTATCTATACACTGATAATAATCACACTGTACTGTATAATGATAGTATCTATACACTGATAATAATCACACTGTACTGTATAATGATAGTATCTATACACTGATAATAATCACACTGCACTGTATATTGATAGTATATATACACTGATAATAATCACACTGTGCTGTATAATGATAGTATCTATACACTGATAATAATCACACTGTACTGTATAATGATAGTATCTATACACTGATAATAATCACACTGTACTGTATAATGATAGTATCTATACACTGATAATAATCACACTGTACTGTATAATGATAGTATCTATACACTGATAATCACACTGTACTGTATAATGATAGTATCTATACACTGATAATCACACTGTACTGTATAATGATAGTATCTATACACTGATAATAATCACACTGTACTGTATAATGATAGTATCTATACACTGATGATAATCACACTGCACTGTATAATGATAGTATCTATATACTGATAATAATCACACACTGCACTGTATAATGATAGTATCTATACACTGATAATAATCACACTGTACTGTATAATGATAGTATCTATATACTGATAATAATCACACACTGTACTGTATAATGATAGTATCTATATACTGATAATAATCACACACTGCACTGTATAATGATAGTATCTATACACTGATAATAATCACACTGTACTGTATAATGATAGTATCTATACACTGATAATAATCACACTGTACTGTATAATGATAGTGTCTATACACTAATAATCACACTGTACTGTATAATGATAGTATCTATACACTGATAATAATCACACTGTACTGTATAATGATAGTATCTATACACTAATAACAATCACACTGTACTGTATAATGATAGTATATATACACTGATAATCACACACTGTACTGTATAATGATAGTATCTATACACTGATAATAATCACACACTGTTCTGTATAATGATAGTATCTATACACTGATAATAATCACACTGTACTGTATAATGATAGTGTCTATACACTGATAATAATCACACACTGTTCTGTATAATGATAGTATCTATACACTGATAATAATCACACACTGTTCTGTATAATGATAGTATCTATACACTGATAATAATCACACTGTACTGTATAATGATAGTATCTATACACTGATAATAATCACACACTGTTCTGTATAATGATAGTATCTATACACTGATAATAATCACACTGTACTGTATAATGATAGTATCTATACACTGATAATAATCACACACTGTTCTGTATAATGATAGTATCTATACACTAATAATAATCACACTGTACTGTATAATGATAGTATCTATACACTGATAATAATCACACACTGTACTGTATAATGATAGTATCTATACACTGATAATAATCACACTGTACTGTATAATGATAGTATCTATACACTGATAATCACACACTGTACTGTATAATGATAGTATCTATACACTGATAATAATCACACACTGTACTGTATAATGATAGTATCTATACACTGATAATAATCACACACTGCACTGTATAATGATAGTATCTATACACTGATGATAATCACACTGTACTGTATAATGATAGTATCTATACACTGATAATAATCACACTGTACTGTATAATGATAGTATCTATACACTGATAATAATCACACACTGTACTGTATAATGATAGTATCTATACACTGATAATAATCACACTGTACTGTATAATGATAGTATCTATACACTGATAATAATCACACTGTACTGTATAATGATAGTATCTATACACTGATAATAATCACACTGTACTGTATAATGATAGTATCTATACACTGATAATCACACTGTACTGTATAATGATAGTATCTATACACTGATAATAATCATACTGTACTGTATAATGATAGTATCTATACACTGATAATAATCACACTGTACTGTATAATGATAGTATCTATACACTGATAATAATCACACTGTACTGTATAATGATAGTATCTATATACTGATAATAATCACACACTGTACTGTATAATGATAGTATCTATATACTGATAATAATCACACACTGCACTGTATAATGATAGTATCTATACACTGATAATAATCACACTGTACTGTATAATGATATATCTATACACTGATAATAATCACTCTGTACTGTATAATGATAGTATCTATACACTGATAATAATCACACTGCACTGTATAATGATAGTATCTATACACTGATAATAATCACACACTGTACTGTATAATGATAGTATCTATACACTGATAATAATCACACTGTACTGTATAATGATAGTATCTATACACTGATAATCACACTGCACTGTATAATGATAGTATCTATACACTGATAATAATCACACTGTACTGTATAATGATAGTATCTATACACTGATAATAATCACACTGTACTGTATAATGATAGTATCTATACACTGATAATAATCACACTGCACTGTATAATGATAGTATCTATACACTGATATCACTGTACTGTATAATGATAGTATCTATACACTGATAATAATCACATTGTACTGTATAATGATAGTATCTATACACCGATAATAATCACACTGTACTGTATAATGATAGTATCTATACACTGATAATAATCACACTGTACTGTATAATGATAGTATCTATACACTGATAACAATCACACTGTTCTGTATAATGATAGTATCTATACACTGATAACAATCACACTGTACTGTATAATGATAGTGTCTATACACTGATAATCACACACTGTACTGTATAATGATAGTATCTATACACTGATAATAATCACACTGTACTGTATAATGATAGTATCTATACACTGATAATAATCACACAATATACTGTGTAATGATAGTATCTATATACTGATAATAATCACACACTGTTCTGTATAATGATAGTATCTATACACTGATAATCACACTGCACTGTATAATGATAGTATCTATACACTGATAATCACACTGCACTGTATAATGATAGTATCTATACACTCATAATAATCACACTGCACTGTATAATGATAGTATCTATACACTGATAATAATCACACACTGTTCTGTATAATGATAGTATCTATACACTGATAATAATCACACACTGTACTGTATAATGATAGTATCTATACACTGATAATAATCACACTGTACTGTATAATGATAGTATCTATACACTGATAATAATCACACTGTACTGTATAATGATAGTATCTATACACTGATAACAATCACACTGTACTATATAATGATAGTATCTATACACTGATAATAATCACACACTGTTCTGTATAATGATAGTATCTATACACTGATAATAATCACACACTGTTCTGTATAATGATAGTATCTATACACTGATAATAATCACACTGTACTGTATAATGATAGTATCTATACACTGATAATAATCACACTGTACTGTATAATGATAGTATCTATACACTGATAATAATCACACACTGTTCTGTATAATGATAGTATCTATACACTGATAATAATCACACTGTACTGTATAATGATAGTATCTATACACTGATAATAATCACACTGTACTGTATAATGATAGTATCTATACACTGATAATAATCACACTGTACTGTATAATGATAGTATCTATACACTGATAATAATCACACACTGTTCTGTATAATGATAGTATCTATACACTAATAATAATCACACTGTGCTGTATAATGATAGTATCTATACACTGATAATAATCACACTGTACTGTATAATGATAGTATCTATACACTGATAATAATCACACTGTACTGTATAATGATAGTATCTATACACTGATAATAATCACACTGTACTGTATAATGATAGTATCTATACACTGATAATCACACTGTACTGTATAATGATAGTATCTATACACTGATAATAATCACACTGTACTGTATAATGATAGTATCTATACACTGATAATAATCACACTGTACTGTATAATGATAGTATCTATACACTGATAATCACACTGTACTGTATAATGATAGTATCTATACACTGATAATCACACTGTACTGTATAATGATAGTATCTATACACTGATAATAATCACACTGTACTGTATAATGATAGTATCTATACACTGATAATAATCACACACTGCACTGTATAATGATAGTATCTATACACTGATAATAATCACACTGTACTGTATAATGATAGTATCTATATACTGATAATAATCACACACTGTACTGTATAATGATAGTATCTATATACTGATAATAATCACACACTGCACTGTATAATGATAGTATCTATACACTGATAATAATCACACTGTACTGTATAATTATAGTATCTATACACTGATAATAATCACACTGCACTGTATAATGATAGTATCTATACACTGATAATAATCACACTGCACTGTATAATGATAGTATCTATACACTGATAATCACACTGTACTGTATAATGATAGTATCTATACACTGATAATAATCACACTGCACTGTATAATGATAGTATCTATACACTGATAATAATCACACACTGTACTGTATAATGATAGTATCTATACACTGATGATAATCACACTGTACTGTATAATGATAGTATCTATACACTGATAATAATCACACTGCACTGTATAATGATAGTATCTATACACTGATAATAATCACACACTGTACTGTATAATGATAGTATCTATACACTGATAATAATCACACTGTACTGTATAATGATAGTATCTATACACTGATAATAATCATACTGCACTGTATAATGATAGTATCTATACACTGATATCACTGTACTGTATAATGATAGTATCTATACACTGATAATAATCACATTGTACTGTATAATGATAGTATCTATACACTGATAATAATCACACACTGTACTGTATAATGATAGTATCTATACACCGATAATAATCACACTGTACTGTATAATGATAGTATCTATACACTGATAATAATCACACTGTACTGTATAATGATAGTATCTATACACTGATAATAATCACACTGTACTGTATAATGATAGTATCTATACACTGATAATAATCACACACTGTTCTGTATAATGATAGTATCTATACACTAATAATAATCACACTGTGCTGTATAATGATAGTATCTATACACTGATAATAATCACACTGTACTGTATAATGATAGTATCTATACACTGATAATAATTACACTGTACTGTATAATGATAGTATCTATACACTGATAATAATCACACTGTACTGTATAATGATAGTATCTATACACTGATAATCACACTGTACTGTATAATGATAGTATCTATACACTGATAATAATCACACTGTACTGTATAATGATAGTATCTATACACTGATAATAATCACACTGTACTGTATAATGATAGTATCTATACACTGATAATAATCACACACTGCACTGTATAATGATAGTATCTATACACTGATAATAATCACACTGTACTGTATAATGATAGTATCTATATACTGATAATAATCACACACTGTACTGTATAATGATAGTATCTATATACTGATAATAATCACACACTGCACTGTATAATGATAGTATCTATACACTGATAATAATCACACTGTACTGTATAATTATAGTATCTATACACTGATAATAATCACACTGCACTGTATAATGATAGTATCTATACACTGATAATAATCACACTGCACTGTATAATGATAGTATCTATACACTGATAATCACACTGTACTGTATAATGATAGTATCTATACACTGATAATAATCACACTGCACTGTATAATGATAGTATCTATACACTGATAATAATCACACACTGTACTGTATAATGATAGTATCTATACACTGATAATAATCACACTGTACTGTATAATGATAGTATCTATACACTGATAATAATCACACACTGTTCTGTATAATGATAGTATCTATACACTGATAATAATCACACTGCACTGTATAATGATAGTATCTATACACTGATATCACTGTACTGTATAATGATAGTATCTATACACTGATAATAATCACATTGTACTGTATAATGATAGTATCTATACACTGATAATAATCACACACTGTACTGTATAATGATAGTATCTATACACCGATAATAATCACACTGTACTGTATAATGATAGTATCTATACACTGATAATAATCACACTGTACTGTATAATGATAGTATCTATACACTGATAACAATCACACTGTACTGTATAATGATAGTATCTATACACTGATAATAATCACACTGCACTGTATAATGATAGTATCTATACACTGATAATAATCACACACTGTACTGTATAATGATAGTATCTATACACTGATAATCACACTGTACTGTATAATGATAGTATCTATACACTGATAACAATCACACTGTACTGTATAATGATAGTATCTATACACTGATAATAATCACACTGCACTGTATAATGATAGTATCTATACACTGATAATAATCACACACTGTACTGTATAATGATAGTATCTATACACTGATAATAATCACACTGTACTGTATAATGATAGTATCTATACACTGATAATAATCACACACTGTTCTGTATAATGATAGTATCTATACACTGATAATAATCACACTGCACTGTATAATGATAGTATCTATACACTGATATCACTGTACTGTATAATGATAGTATCTATACACTGATAATAATCACATTGTACTGTATAATGATAGTATCTATACACTGATAATAATCACACACTGTACTGTATAATGATAGTATCTATACACCGATAATAATCACACTGTACTGTATAATGATAGTATCTATACACTGATAATAATCACACTGTACTGTATAATGATAGTATCTATACACTGATAACAATCACACTGTACTGTATAATGATAGTGTCTATACACTGATAATAATCACACTGTACTGTATAATGATACTATCTATACACTGATAATAATCACACACTGCACTGCATAATGATAGTATCTATACACTGATAATAATCACACACTGCACTGTATAATGATAGTATCTATACACTGATAATAATCACACTGTACTGTATAATGATAGTATCTATACACCGATAATAATCACACTGTACTGTATAATGATAGTATCTATACACTGATAATAATCACACTGTACTGTATAATGATAGTATCTATACACTGATAACAATCACACTGTTCTGTATAATGATAGTATCTATACACTGATAACAATCACACTGTACTGTATAATGATAGTATCTATACACTGATAATAATCACACTGTTCTGTATAATGATAGTATCTATACACTGATAATCACACTGCACTGTATAATGATAGTATCTATACACTGATAATAATCACACTGTGCTGTATAATGGTAGTATCTATACACTGATAATAGTCACACACTGTTCTGTATAATGATAGTATCTATACACTGATAATAATCACACTGTACTGTATAATGATAGTATCTATACACTGATAATAGTCACACTGTACTGTATAATAATAGTATCTATACACTGATAATAATCACACTGTACTGTATAATTATAGTATCTATACACTGATAATAATCACACACTGCACTGCATAATGATAGTATCTATACACTGATAATAATCACACACTGCACTGTATAATGATAGTATCTATACACTGATAACAATCACACTGTACTGTATAATGATAGTGTCTATACACTGATAATCACACTGCACTGTATAATGATAGTATCTATACACTGATAATAATCACACTGCACTGTATAATGATAGTATCTATACACTGATAATAATCACACTGTACTGTATAATGATAGTATCTATACACTGATAATAATCACACACTGTTCTGTATAATGATAGTATCTATACACTGATAATAATCACACTGTACTGTATAATGATAGTGTCTATACACTAATAATCACACTGTACTGTATAATGATAGTATCTATACACTGATAACAATCACTCTGTACTGTATAATGATAGTATCTATACACTGATAATCACACACTGTACTGTATAATGATAGTATCTATACACTGATAATAATCACACTGCACTGTATAATGATAGTATCTATACACTGATAATAATCACACTGTACTGTATAATGATAGTATCTATACACTAATAATAATCACACTGCACTGTATAATGATAGTATTTATACACTGATAACAATCACACTGTACTGTATAATGATAGTATCTATACACTGATAATAATCACACTGCACTGTATAATGATAGTATCTATACACTGATAATAATCACACTGTACTGTATAATGATAGTATCTATACACTGATAATAATCACACTGTTCTGTATAATGATAGTATCTATACACTGATAACAATCACACTGTACTGTATAATTATAGTGTCTATACACTGATAATCACACACTGTACTGTATAATGATAGTATCTATACACTGATAATAATCACACTGCACTGTATAATGATAGTATCTATACACTGATAATAATCACACACTGTACTGTATAATGATAGTATCTATACACTGATAATAATCACACTGTACTGTATAATGATAGTATCTATACACTGATAATAATCACACTGTACTGTATAATGATAGTATCTATACACTGATAATAATCACACACTGTTCTGTATAATGATAGTATCTATACACTGATAATCACACACTGTACTGTATAATGATAGTATCTATACACTGATAATAATCACACTGTACTTTATAATAATAGTATCTATACACTGATAATAATCACACACTGTTCTGTATAATGATAGCATCTATACACTGATAATAATCACACACTGTAATGTATAATGATAGTATCTATACACTGATAATAATCACACTGTACTGTATAATGATAGTATCTATACACTGATAATCACACACTGTACTGTATAATGATAGTATCTATACACTGATAATAATCACACTGTACTGTATAATGATAGTATCTATACACTGATAATAATCACACACTGTTCTGTATAATGATAGTATCTATACACTGATAATAATCACACTGTACTTTATAATAATAGTATCTATACACTGATAATAATCACACACTGTTCTGTATAATGATAGTATCTATACACTGATAATAATCACACTGTACTGTATAATGATAGTATCTATACACTGATAATAATATAACAATATTATGACATAATACTGTGTGCACTTTGGGGCATTATTAAAGAGGAGTAACTGTAAGAATAAAAACATATTCCCCTGTCCCCATGATTCCAGTGTCTGACACCGCAGCCCATTTGGTTGCACGTCGTGCCTCTTTCCCCTGCACCCCACGTTACCACTGAGGCCAATTAGGCGGTCGCTGGAGAGGGACCAGTGATGTCAGTTTCATATCACCAGTCCCTCTCCAGCGACCACTGAGGCTGCTGATTGGTCTCAGTGGTCATGTGGGGTTTCGAGGACGAATGCAGGCGCGCGACTGAATGGTCTGCAGCAGCGACACCAGAGCCCCAGGAAATGTGTTTTTTCTTTTTTTTTTTTTTTATCTTACACCTGTCCGTCCCTTCCAAAGTGTGTCCAAATCCTGAGGGCCTCTAGATTGAGGAGTCAGTGGACTGTGAGTGTGATGGCGGCCGCTGCTGCACCTACAGTTTAATGGCCACCCTGACCCCACTGCCTATAACTTTACTTACATACTTACATAGGACTTCTGCCTTTACATATAAAGTAGGCAGCCCTGTGTAATAAAAAAATCTGCTTTACATGGGGTGAGAGGCAGCAGTCCTGTGTAAGTTACAGTTTGTCTGACAAGGTATCTTACATACGATTGCTGCCTCTCCCTCCATATACTGTGTAGCCAGCCTGTGCATAATTACTTTACACAGGAGGAGCTATTTATGCTGGCCCTGCCTACTTGTATTGACTCCGCCTACTTGTACTGAGCCCACCTATAAAATAGAGCAACTTTAAAAATTTTTCCATGTATACTTTCCAGTCCCAATCTGCCCCTGCATTGTACTGTATGATAATAGGCATGTTAGGCTTTGTCTCACATAGCAGTTGTATTAGAGCCAGTGCCTTGTTTACTTGACCTTATACAGTCGGTAGTAGAACTTCTTTCTCAGACAGACTTGTACATTTGGCTGACCTCAATATGTTCTTAATTATACTCGGGGCCTAGAGACCTCTGTCCAGGAAACACATTAAGAAGCGCACACACCTACCATGGCTGCTAGGCGGTCATTATTATATTAGTTTGCTCATGGGAACTGTGTGATCCAGGTCAGTAGGGTCTCCCCAACCCTGAGCTTATACCTTCAATATAAGGGTTAAGTGTCTGTATATTACAGTATCTCCGACTGGATTGTAATTAAAGCCTCGTCAGCTCTTTCCAATGGAAATAAATACCCTGAACGATGAATAATTTAAAGAGGCTGAGGTCATGTGCTAAATTATGGGGTATCAATCCCAGAAATTCTTCCCTTTAGCCACGGGACAGAGTTAAATATAGGTTTCCCCAGTTCTGGAACTCTGAGAGATGTCATACAACATCATGTAAGAATTACACATGAGGGAAGGAGATTTATGGATTAAAGTAGTAGGTAATGCAGTTTCAGACGGTCTACAGGCTTCTTCTTACCCATTATTGGACCCAATGCCCCCTCCCAGAAAAATGTCACAACCTCTAACATTTGAAAATAGATAATGCGGGTCCCAGCAAAATTCAAGTAGATGGGGTGATGGGTGAATGACTGTAGGTACCACCTCGCATCAAAGATTGGGGGGCACAGACAGGAATTTAAAGCATATCATATTTTGTTACATTTTGCAATGAAAGTGCAAAGTGTAATGTAACCAAATTTATGCATGACTTTTATCTACTGAGGGACCTGCACAGATATGGTCACATGACCACATGATAGTAGGTTCTGTGGCTGTAGAAGGACTTGCACAGATCAGGTTACATAACCAGTGAGCTGTTCTGCCCGGGGTCTATATTACCACCACTACCACGTCTGACTTACCTCCCAAATTTCAAATGTCACAAAGAGGGAAAACAGAGCTGAAGCCACATGCTGCCTGGATAGTGGGACAGTGCATGAAATCTGGGACTGTCCCGCGGGAGCTGACTGGGTGCCCTGTGCTTTCATAGGGCCTACTGCAGGTTCACCATTTGCCCTATGGTTAATGGTATGGCCTGTGATCTATAGTTATTTTTGGGGGTCCGTATTTATTCAAAAGATCTGATCTGGGGGTCTGTATTTATTTCAGGGGTCTGGTCTGTATTTATTCAGGGGTCTGGCAGAGGCGTAACTTGAAGCTCCTGGGCCCCTCCCTACCTTGTGCCATTTAGATTAGTGGAATTTTTTATGTTTTGGTATTTTTTTCTGAGGGTCTTGTCTGCATCTCTATTTTGGGGTCTTTTTATTCTAAGGTTTGGTCTGGGGTCTTTATAAATTTCAGTTGTGTTGAATATATCATTCAATACTTGTGACTGGAACACTGTAGGTTGGCTGATTTTTGGGGCATGACCTGTGATTGGTGGGCACATGGCAAAACAAAATGGGAAATGCTCATCACACTTCTTTTTAGAATCTCAGACCCTGATATCGCCACTCAATATTTGCTATCTGTAGATAGAGTATGTGCAGTCTAAGGTCTAGCTATAACCAGTGATTGGGGCATCAGCCCATTCTGCTGCCTATGGAGTTGAGCAACCAATGGACACCATGTTCTTGACTCAAAAATGTGCCCACTAACACATTCAATAACTCAGACCACCAATGAAATCTCACTTGCTTGAGGTGTCTATAAAACAAAGGTACTGAGCAAAGCTCAATATGTTGTAATGTACTTCTGGACACTCTTGTTGTGTAGGTCGTTTTTGGATGCATGGCTCTAAAAAACTAAAAAATGTAGCTTTGAGATCTTCACATCTGAGAATGACATTTACTGTCTCATATAACGGCCATTAGATGGTTTGCTGAGAGCTGTGAGGACATGGAAATGAGGTGTAGAAGCCACAGAGTAAAAACCACATCTACATCAGAAAATCTGGGATTCTGCCATCTCTGTGGATTTCATTCTTGGAAATTTTTTTTTAAATTTAATTTGTTTCCTTAAATTCTAAAAAATCTTGTCTTCTAGGCACTTCACATGGGTGAGGGTCTCACCATATTGAAGACAATGGCCAGAGATTAATAAGGCTCCTTACAAAACTTGGCACAGCACTTTGTTAGGTTTTAAGTGGAGGGTTGGATTAATATTGGTGGAAGCCTTTAGGCAAAAATTTGCATGGAGTCCCAATCCAGCCTCTGAAACAAGGTCTGCCTATAGAAGCCAAGTCAGTGAATGACTTCTCAGTCTCTTTATGGCCAGATAGAATTGAACACAGCAAATCCTGATTTCCTGAGAAGTGGGGTCACACACTCCTTGCTACCTCATTATAGGTTGTTGCCATCGAGGGCCACTCAAAACCACCAAGGGTGCGTTTACATTTGTGTCGTTTGATCGGTGTTTCTGGTCTATTGTAGGACCAGAAGAATGGGTTAAACAGTAAAGATGGTCCATCTACTGACAGACAACAGCGGATCCCAAGGGACCCCACTCACTATAATGGGGTCTATCAAGTATCTTTTGTTTTCGCCCTTACATCACCGGACAAAAAATCCAGATTCTGTGGCGTATGGACACTGGTGCAGATGTGAATGTAGCCTTAGTTGGCTCCACCTGGGGTGTCTTTTTAATTGCTATGAGCCTAATATACTCTGCTGGCAAGACCGTGAAATAATTTCAGACCCCCGACCAGACCCTGTGTAGTGACACCCAAAGGTGAAAAGTTAGTACCGGCTAATATGTATTGGATTAAATATTTGAGTCCATGGGTTCTACACCACCATCTAGTAGTTTTGCCCCTGATTATTTTATGTGGTGCATTGTTTTCATACATGAAACTGCTTTCAAAATTCTTTTGGTTACCCTTGGAAACAGACAACAATTTAACCCACCTTGTTGTCAGACATGTGACCTAACTGTATCACTGTAATTTCAGCCAGCAGAATTTTCTAGCTTTAAGAAAAAGTTGTAAACTTTTGTTTGGTTCTTTTCCTTTAAGGAAACTAACTGGGGCATGATATAACCAGGTTTCTTTTAGTTTTACATTATATATGTTTCTCATCTTCCTGTAAATTACCCATGGCTGGTGAAATGGCAACCACATAGAGAATTCTATTATGTTTGAGGTTAAATCCACCCGGGCTGATCTTGCTGACATGCCAAGATGTGTTATTAGGCTGAATCTTTACTGATGATGACTTGTAAGCAATGATCTCGCTGAGAGGTGGACAAGGACCCAAAACCAAAGAGGGAAGAGTTCTTTTTTTTTTAAAGGGTATGTAAACTTTGCAACAGTTAGTTACAGAATACAATCTAATGCAGTGCAGTCTGATCCTACTCTCTCCATAATCTAATGTGCAACTGCCCCCACAGCAGTGCCATACATAAGCCCTAAGTGCCAGCCACTTTATCTCCATATTGTCCCCATTCTTGCCAACTCTCCCTCAGGCTCCTGGGGGAAAAAGGACGACGACTTGGAAGAGCTTCTAAATCTCCTGGGTATTCCTGGAAAGCATCAGACTCATCCCGAGTGCCTCGTGGCCAGAGTGGTGTAAAGGGGGCAAGAACTGTAAAAAGGGATTTGGCCTGTGACAAGAGGACTGGTGTATGCAAAAGAAAATTAACAACGTGCAAAGCTTGCTACCTTCTCAGATCTTCCAGAAGACCCTCTCTAAAAGTTGGCGAGTACAATTATCCCTCAATTGCCTCACAGCGCCATTGCTACTGGCGCATGGGCTAAAACTCGACTCAAGTCACAAGTATGCATGAGTCTATGGACTGTACCGTTACTATAGTTATAAGATTACTCGTATATTAATGTATATATATTCCATACATTAAATTTATCCCATGAGGATTTTCATGTCGACTCATCTGGTGCCAACTATGTAAATTCATTTTACAAGTTGAAAGTAATGCCGTTGTCCAGCTGCCGCCATGAAGGAGTTGGGTGGGTTTACTTTATTGATTGTTACTGTCTAAGAATGAGGGTGCGGGGAGCAGCTGACGGCACAGCTGGGAATTCACTCTGAAGATAGTATAACTTATATATACATATCTAGGTTAATGCAGGCAGATCGGGGACATTAAATTTTAGACAAAGCAATTGTGAGTTATGACTAACTCGGTAGGAGGAAGGAAGTGCCACACATGGACCTGTACCCGATCACACAAGATATTTTTGCACTGTATGGTGGTATTTTACTTGTTGCCTAGGCACAGTGCAGTGTATTATTTTTGCAGTGTATGGTGGTAGGTGCATTGTATATTGATCATATTTAGATGAGGGTATGGTAAGTGTTTTATGGCCTATATATTACATTGTTATTTAGGTGCCATACAGTTGTAGTCAAAGTCAAGACTAAAAAAATACAGAACCAGAAGACCAATTGAAACCGACAACAGAACCAGAGAGTTGACCACAAAAAGGACCAGAAATGGAGCAGGTAGCATGATGGTCAATTGGAACAGCATGTATGAGTAGTATGACTAGTGTCAGGGTTGGACACATATACTCAGTCAGATGACATGGTTTGTGTTAGGGTGAGTTCACACCTGCAACTGAGTCCGTCCGCTGCCAATCCAAGTGAAAATCTCGGGGAACGGGATTGGCATCGGATAGCGACAGGTTAGCGATGCATTGGTTAAAAACCCATTCATTTGAATGGGTTTTTAAAACAATGTGCGGGTGTCCGATTGCACCCTCTGCGCTGCGAATCCTTTTTTTTTCGTCGGAAACAAAGTCGGACATGCAGGACTTCGTGTCCGACGAAAAAAAACGGCTTCGCAGCGCAGAGGGTGCAATCGGACACCCGCGCATTGCTTTAAAAAACCCATTCAAATGAATGGGTTTTTAACGAATGCGTTGCTAACCTGTCGGTATCCGATGCCGATCCCGTTCCCCGAGATTTTCACTCGGATTGGCAGCGGACGGACTCAAACGCAGGTGTGAAGCCACCCTCAGTTGCCAAGGCTAATGATGACCAGTGCAGGACCAGAAGGAAATGAGTGACATGGCATCATCAGGAGGTACGAAGGAGTAGGAGGACATTTGATCAAGAGGCTTCACATGCAATGATGTTAAAGGGGTTGTCTCACCAGAAACCACTCTTTTCAAAAAGGAGTGATCAGCTGATCGATCAAGGCTGGCTCGAGTAAACAATTGATTTTTCCTATAGTGGCCACTGCAGGTAAAATATAATATTACATTGCAGTCATCCAGGTGGAAGGGAAAAGGGCTTGGTCGGATTATACACCCATCTAGGTTAGGAGAGAACTAATTTAGGAGCTTTTTGCTATTGCCACATGATTTCAGAACATGAAGACCTAAGTCTAAGACCTTGTTTTCAAATTGTCCCAATGCCGAAAACCACAATCTAGTCTTGAAGACCCCACAAACATTTGGTATATAGCTTAGCATACTTCATTGTAGTAAGAGCTACTCAGGTTCCTTTAAGGGGGTAACTCCATATTATTATTGGTCCTAAGACTGATCTGTCTGGACTCTACTGAAGGCTGGTGTATCAACTCAAGTGGATACTAGAGATGAGCAACCTCATGAGATTCACAAGGTTCATCCAATTGCTTTGTTTCAGCCAAAACTGGATGTCTATTCTTATACTGTCGGGTTTGTTCAGATTTCAGAGTATATTAGGGGAGGCCTAGTGAAGGTGCAGAAACATAATAAACTCTCTCGCTTTGCCTTACCTCTCATGGCATCAAGTGGAAGCTTGGCACCATCACCTGGGTGACATGGGCCTATGATTGGGCCTCAGTGGTCACATGGAGCATGCTGACACCTTGATGTGACCCCGGAGTATAATAGTGATAAGTGGGTGGTGTAAATCATGATTACATGAGGGTTCCTGCACAACATATATGACTGCCCCCCCATCGATAGGCTGCAGCAGAATACACATGTACATTGACTTTATCATCAGTATAACACAACACATTTGGCAGTAGGATGGTTACAACAGCATGCATACAGTATATGCAGCAACAGAATAAAGTAACAGGTATAATCTAATAACCCATGTTGAAAAATTGCAGGTAGGTGCAAGTTGTGTTTTATTACAGTAAAAGTGACCAGAAAAATAGATCAATTATTGAGTAAAAAATTGAAAAATAGATCAATTATTGAGAAAAAAAAAATTTGGTGTGACCCCCCCCCCCCTTTCTGATAGCATTGTCACATGTGATAACTAAACTACTCTGGACATAAACATTAGAGTGCAGAAAACGGTATAAAAAGTGTCTTTCTCTGGAGGACCTGGCACGTCCATACATGACATGGACATTACATTTGTTTTCAAAGGGAGCTATGTAATACTTCAAGTGTCCTGCGGTGGTGCTGTAGGGAAACTGAACACTTCCTGATGGATATCTCTGCTCATTACAATTGTGATCAGTGTATTTTTGGGGCCACGAACAATTTGTAAATTCTTCAAGATGTCACAATCAAGAATCTAGATGACAGTCGTGTAGGCCCAATCTAAGTGGCCTCGTATGATGACAGACGTGCAGAAGATACAGAATGAGGGGCATGCAGTATAAGGAATCCATTTAGAGGATGATTAAGTGTCTTCTCCTCCTCAGGCTTTACCCATAAAACCTCAGATACATATATTTTACAACCTCTTTATCCATCACTTTGTTCTCTTGATCCCGTCACTGTCCCTCCCCTGTCCAGGTGCCCCTGATCCTCATATACACAGTCAGCTGTCCCGGATCATCAGGTTCTGCATTCCTACTCTCAAGGATCATTTTACACTTGTAGCATAAAGAGCAGATGAAAAAGGGTCACGCCAGCCGGGAAGACAAGCTTCCCTAAATAATAATCCACCCTCTAAAGGGCGAGGACATTTTCCTGACACGTGCATGGCATCCTCTACTATAGTAATTTAAACCGCAGGTTACGCACCTTCATGGAACCTCTATCCCATCCAATGGATGATCCTAAAAAAACCTTATAATACTAATAAGGACAATAAAAGTATAGTAAAATTCTGATAATCCAGCATTCTCAGGACCACCACAATGTCAGATTATCAGAATGGCTGGACAACTATCTGATATGTATGTGGGGTGTCTTGACTCTCCCTCGATAGATGATGTCAAGAGACTATAGGGGTCGACCATGTTGAATTTAATATGCCTGATCCTTTTATTCTCAGGGGAGGTTAGTCGCTGCTAGAGGTGTCTGGTATCAGCTTATTATCCTCTTCCCATTCAGAACACATGCATGCTCAGCTGAGAACTAAGGTATGTGGCCACCTTTAGTCTAAGCTTCCATCTACTAGTACCTTTCATGATCTATGAACCTGCATCAAAGGAGTTGTCCACCTTTGTAATATTGATGGCCTATCCTTTTTGTCTGCAAGGCTGTCCAAGCAATGCATAATTTTCCTATCTCTCACATATAAGCAAACACCAAGGTCAATGTCCTAAGAATGAACCTATCAGCCTGTAGTATGCAAGCCAACTGGGGTGCTCTGAGGACATCCCGCCTCCCTATATCCCTATACCGGTTTTGCTCCGGCTAGACAGAGTTTATGCTGTGCTTTAGGAAAGCCCCAAAATGCATTTCCTGTGCTTAATGAAGAGTGAATGGATTTAATCCTTCTCCGGTATATTATGCTTTAGTCTGTAGATAAATATATAAAGCTCACTCCAAAAATAAGATATTTAGTCTCAAAATCTTTATCTATAACTTGGACTTCAATATTAAGTGAAAGGTCTTGGTTTGAGAGACACTTGAAGTGCTGGATAAGTTGTCCCCCATATTTAGAAATCATGGTTAAGCCACTATAATCTATCTATATTTTACAGTGCCCCCACAGGTAAGACAAAGCATAACAGACTTTAGTCCTCCATTATAAGTCTATCAATGTCTAATGGGGAGTCTGAGCCCAATGAGACTATATATTCAGAGGGGAAAATTAGATTTGCTAGAATACATTTTTTTTGTCACATCGCATTGTTTACACCTGTGATAAGCGCCATTGAAAGCGCCGGCTACCACTCACCCTCCATTGTTCCATAGACATTTTAATATACAGCAGATGAAGGAGACTCCTAGCCAAAAATAGAAATTTCATATTACTCCAGAAACTACAAACTCATTTTTTTTTGTCAAGTCTTTGCCAATGTCATGAAGGACTGGGTCAAGTGCCTAGGGCTGCAGTCTGGTCTCCTGGGCTCCTTCTCAGATTACAAACCAGACTGTTCCCTTAGCTCTCCATCCTCCTCCTTTCTACATTTGTGTTCCTGTGAGTTATTTTGAGTACCCTCCCACTGTCTCACAGTCTATTCTGACTAAGTGCTTGACACAGTGGGGGGAATTTATTATTGCCTATTTGCCATTTCTGCATCCCCTCACTACTTTTTAAGAGGATGGGACAAGCAGGGTGGAATCAAGGCAGGCCGGGGCAGGGACGTCACAGCCTGTTAAATCTTCTATAGCTAACGCCAGAAAAGTACCGCGAGTTTCACTTGAAATCTACACCAGTCCCTGTCAGTACTGGTGTATGGGATCTCCCAGAATTAGTAAGGGGCCAGAACCTCTTAATAATTTTGGTGCATCTTGTGCCAGCAGAGAATTAAGATTGGCATAGGAAACGCCAGTCAATGTACAGAGCCCACAATACCAGAGTTTGACTTGTCATTTCTGGGGTCCCAAGCCAAATTATACTGCCCCAAAATTTGTAGGCCATGCACTGTTTACCAGATTTGCCCCCAAATAGAGGGCAAAAAAATTCCCCTTATTTGCCCTTACGCAGTATAATGCCCCCCTTTACTGGCCCCCACAGTATATTACCCACTTTACCAGCTCCCATACAGTATACTGCCCCCTTTTTGGCCCTGCCCACATTATATTTCCCTCTTTATTTTATATTTGGTCCCCACACAGTGACAGGTTAGGCCGCTACCCATTGGATTATTTTTAATATCAGTGGCCAATATTTTACTTACCCATCCTTGCTCCTGTCCATGTGCGCTTTGGCCTCAAGGGGGTGCTGCACATTATATCCTGAGGCTGAAGAATGTTTAGCCAACATTTTACTCACATATCCCCTCTTCTGTCCATGCCCAATTCTGCTTTGGCCTCCAGGGGGCACTGCACAATATGTCCCGAGGCTGAAAAACGTATGGGCATCATGTCCTGATGTTCTTCAGCATCAGTTCATACTATGCAGCATGCCCCTGTAGGCCAAAGAGGAGGTGGGCCTGGACAGGAGCAGGGATGGATGAGTAAAATATTGGCTGCTACTTGTTGGAATAATCCAATGGATAGTGGCTGCTTTAAAAACAAAAAAACATAACACAACCCAGCACTGCAGGGACCCAATGATCTCCAGTGCCCCATGTAATTGTGTCGGTTGCATTATGGCCAAATCTGTCCCTGCCAATTGATGTGCAATGAATTGTAGTTCTAAGGAGATATCATTAAAGAGCAAGGTCCTGGCAGGGTAGTATCTGGATAGTTTCTATCACAATGTCTGTAGAAATTAATAGGGCTCAGAGCCTGAAACAAGAGCACATAAATACACAAATTAGACACAGAATTTGCACCCTATTTTTTCTCTCTGTAAGTACTAGGGGTCTGCTTCAGAGTAATAGTTTAGTAGATAGATTATGTTCAGGTTACAGTACCCCCTTATTTTACACTGTGAGTGGACTACTTTCAATTCTGCTCCTTTGACAATTTAATAGTGTCACATATTAAGTGACATCACTGCACCTGTGTGATGACATCACTAATCCTTGCACAGAGGTCCAGACAACTGTCAGTCAGCCCCTATCTATGTCATTATCTGCTGCAGATTTGTCTTTCCTGTTGTTCTGAGTTCAGAGCCCTTTGAAGTGACAGCGCGGAGCAGAGCAGATCTGGGAAAACATTGTGAGCTTTATTCACAGGCCAAAGGATAACCTGACATGAGCTGGATGATGGTGATACCAGTCCAGATGCCTCCTCACAGGACCCTGCCAGATAAGATAGCGACCCTATCACTGCAGCTTTCCCATCTATATATAGGCGCTGTATAATATGTGACCCCTGACCTTCGGAGGGAAGTAAAGTGACTTAGTTATAGATAAAAACTTCACAATTCTGAAGGTTCTTTTTGGAGAGGTGGCTGTCCATGTGCAACCAGAAGATCCTTCAGTGGGCCCAGGCTCTAACACGATAAGGGTTCAGCAGAAGATGCCCAAATTTGAAGGATACTATGGTCTGTTTCCTAGGGGTTGTTGTAGGGTAGTTCCTAGGAACATTTTATATGGTGGCCCAAGGAACCTCATTCTGACACAATGTGCAACACTCTGCATTGAAATGAATGGGTGTCATTTAACGGTAAGGATCAGACCCCAGCCAGTCGCACTATAAGTGATACATAGGACTTTCAGGTCAGGATTTCCTCTTCTTAGCAGCGTCCTCTCCCTCCATTACATATGTGACCTCTATATAGTATAGTCCTATTCTTTATATCATACATCAACATTACATGTGGTGATCTACTCACAGCTACAGTCTACATGTTGTTCTTTAGATACACCGGATCAGGGGATAGTATCTATTACACATGACAGGCTTAGATACATTACTCACAATACAGGATCCCATAGGCTTAGATAAATCAGCTCAGCAGACAGTATCACACGTTATTGGCTTTGATACACCAACTTAACTCAAAGAATCACTAGAGTTAAATTTAGAAATGGCAGCTGAGCAGGCAGTATCACACATAATAGACTTAGATACATTGCTAGGCAGACATTATCACACTATACACTTAGATACATTGCTAAGCAGACAGTATCCATACCTCCCAAATTTCAAAGGACAGAAAGAGGGACAAAATGTGTGGTGCGCTATGCGTGCCATGGAAAATTTAGCTTCACCCACTTCTACGTTAACTCCGCCCATTCTCACCCATTTTTCTTTGTGCCCCCACACAGTATAATCCTCTTACAGTTACCCTATATGCCCCCACATTATAATGTTCCCTCCAATTGCCCCACTGTATGAAGTCCCTCTCCTCGTGCCCCAGTTTAAACTGGGGGAAACTAGAGGGGGACATAAAACTGGGGGCAACTAGAGGCAGACATGTCCCCCTCCAGCTACCCCCACAGTTTAATGTCCTCCTCCAGTTGTCCCCAGTTTAATATCACTCTCCATCTGTCCCCCCAGTTTAATGTCCCCTTCATCTGCCACCAGCTTAATGTCCCCCCTTCATCTGGCCCCAGTTTAATTGCCCCCTACATCTTCCCCCAGCTTAATGTCCCCCTACATCTGCCCGTAGCTTAACTTCCCCCCTTCATCTGGCACCGGTTTAATGTCCCCCTCCATCTGCCATCAGTTTAATGTCCCCCCCCCAAAGTTTAACATAATAAAATCACTGATATTCACCTCTCCTCGCTCCCCTGCTGTCTCTTCTCCTGGAGTGTTCAGGGAGCTTTAGGCACGATATGAGTGACATCATCACATTGCGCCTAAATCTCCTGGGGCCGGAGCATGCAGGAGGGAACAGTGGTGAGGCAGAAGCTGTCCGCGGATGGCTCCTGCTTCACCATTGTATTCAACTCATCTGCGTCCTCTCCGAATGAGGGACAGCGGTACACGACCCACAATCCGGGACTGTCCCGCAGAATCCGGGACGGTTGGGAGGTATGCAGTATTACACATGATAGACTTAGATATATTGATGAGCAGACAGTATCACACATGATAGACTTGGATCTCTGCTGGACTCTGAGACCACAATGCAGTTTAGAAACAGCAGCTCAGCAGACAGTATCACACATGATACACCAGTAAGATGAATCTGACACTGAGATGATCTCCCTCCCATCATGGCCGTGTGAGAAATGATGACATCACACATCTGTGTATCCCCTATATTGTACCATCACATGGATATCGCCCTGGGTTCCGCACGTAATCCTTGCACCCATTTAGGGGCTGTCGGTGTTTGGGTTTAGGAAGACAGCCCAGCCCTGTCCTTAAACAATGGCAGGATGTGAGCGTGCTGCGTCTGACTACCGCATTTCCCTATAGATAACAAGACGGGACTTAAGACTAATGACACTGACGTCCATGATATAATGATCCCCCTGTCCACGTGATGTGCCGAGTGATCCAGTGACAGGAGGGGGTCACTTTCACTGCAGAACACAGACCTGAAAATCGCACATATGTTTATTGAAAAAACTGGCGCGTTTCCAGTCACACATTGTTCATCAGGGTTGTCGAAAAGAGGTGTGACAGGTCACATGAACCCAAGAAACGATATCCTGTAGAAAGCCCAAAGGGTGTGTAAACTTTTGCAACCATTCATACAGCTTTTAAAGAGATGGTCTTTTTTTTTTTAAAATTTCTTTATTTATTTTTTTTGTCGTGCTATGAATTCACTAGAGGGCAGTAGTGAATATACTGACAGCAGTGACTTTTGGCTGTCATCACTAACCTATACTGGATCATCTGCTATGTGACTTCAGGTATGGGCTAATAGGACCCAGTACACACAAGCAAAGGTCCTATTTAAAGCATTGAAGCTTCTCTGAATGTATTAATTACGAAGGAAGCGGCCACCAGCCAACGTCGAATTTAATGTCCTCACTATTCCTGAATTGTATGGTGTAAGAATTTATGAGGTTTATCGACTTTAAAGGAACACTCCAAGCAAAATGGATCCATTGTGTTATGCATCGTTCAGGGCCTTGGGGCGGGGCATGACACAAGGACACTAAAGGATTAGTCTTGCCCGGCCCTCACAGGTCCTACACTAGACATAACGCTGCTATATGCAGAAGAATCTAAAGAACAGGGCCAGGAAACCCCCAGAGTTCCTTCTGCTTCATCTCCAGAACAACCATCCCCAGGGGTATAGCTGAGGGTGCATAGGTAGCAGTCACCCCCAGACCCTGGTGGGGCCTAACGCTCCCTCTGATACATGAAAAAACACCAGTATATGTATGACACCAGTATAAGTGTGAATTTTTGGAAACAATTTTGGGAAATTTGAGCATGTACAGCCAACAAAGGGGAGTGGTTTACAACCTTCCCCCATCCAAAAGTGGGTGGTCTCATTCCACTTAGGGGTGTGTTGGGGTGGTTCAGGGGCAGGTCTTGAACATTTCTATGTAAAAGTTGATAAGTATGGAAATCCCATGGTTGGTACCAGGAAATGGGATCAGAATCTATTAAGAAGTTGCACCAATTTCAGCTGTATATCAGCGTTGTAGCTAGGATTTTCTTTATTCAAGGGCAAAGGTTCAGTGTGCTGTTCTAGCTCTGTACCTAAATACCCTAATCGAGGCAAACTGGGCATGTGGCAATCGCCCACTTAGATGAATGACCCAATAGACCCTCTGACTTCCCCCATCTTTAACAGAAAGAGTAGGATCCAGGGTGTAACTATTATTCATAGCACCCCATTACAAGCTCAAAAATGTCCCACCATCACCCACCCGACAGTGAACTGAACTTTTGCTTGAAGAGCAGGCCACGTAGAAGTTTGAGATAGCAGACAACCTGGGTATGCCTCCTCAGGTTCTCCCCCCCCATTCTTCTCCAACCATAGCTTGTTGTCTTCAATTAAAATAGTCACGTCTTTACATTGTTCTAAACCACAAGTTTCGTTTCTGCCCTTAACAACACGAGTCAGTAACTGTGCTATTCATAGATGTGGTGACCTCCAGTAATACCACCACAGAACCTTCTTCAGTCTCCGTTATGTATAGTCTTCCAATTATCAGATGACTGGTCACCTAGAAAAACTTCCAAGACCATATCAGACTGCATCTCCATTAAACTCGACTTATGGTGAGCCATTGACAGAAAAGTCACAACCAAAAACAATACAAAAGGAGCAAACATGAGCCATATTTACTTACTCTGAAATGCGAAATACACTGGTGGAAATACCACTTCCAAGGGTATCTGAAGAGCTCATAGCAACACTTCACTCCACGAGCTGGGGACATTCCTGTCTCCTGGCTACCATACTGCATGCCAACTGGTCTCCTCTTCCCCCAGTTATCCCCCCGCCACAGTATCTTCCAGTTAGTTGCAAAGGGCACCATACACTGGGATATTCTCCCCTAAAAATAAGGAATTCAACAGAAAAGCTTCCATCTGAGCCGTAATTTGGCCATGTGCATGAGCTATAAGTGTACAGTTAGCCATACACATACTGTAGTTGACACTAGGAAAAGAATGATCTTTAAGGGCTATATCAGTCATGGATGAAAGATCCTTCAAAAGAAAGAAAAATGTATCTTATCTATCGTTAGAGAATTTCAGACACCATAGATTTATTTCCATCTGGTCATTGATGGTCTAACTTTCGAGCAAGTTTCCCAAAACTGTATAATTTTTACCTTCAAAACCAAGGCTGTATAATTTTTGACTCAAGACAAGCCCCACTTGCGATAATAATCTTTCTCCCAAAGCCTTCAACCATTAGCCTATATATGTGGTCTTCTAATGAGTTTGTAAGATCATGCCAGACATCACAAGATGCCACACTGGTAGATCTTTGGCCAAATGGCCACGTCCAATTTTTGTTCTTCTCTTTGACCTGCACACTGTGTTATGTCCATGTTATAGGAAAGCAGAGGAACCCCATGATAATAACATAAGAATAATAGTACAAAATCCACATTACCATATACATATTAAAAGAAGTGGCTTTATGGCAGCTTTATGGCATTTTTTTGAAGTCCTAGATGTTTTGAAGTTTCAAAGACGACCCATTGTAGAGATTGTGATTTCTACTCTGTAATTTTGTGAGAAGGAAGATGAATGGAAGTGCAGAGGAATTAAGATCTTCTAATTTCTGGGCATTGAAGTTACCTTGTAAAGACAATCCCGGGATGTCTTGTAGCATTGTTTACTTTTAAGACCCCAACGCTCTGAAGAACGACGTGCGACTATTGGAAGGATTTATAGAGAAATGATGTCAGGGACAAGGACACAGGAAAATGTGATGACAGGAAATGAAGATAAGAATGTCACAAGGGATAATATCAGGACATACAGCAAGGGGGGGAAAAGGAAGAGGATGACACCACACAAACTACATGGGAAGATATCAAGACCATTATTGATAAAAGGCAGTATTATAGTAGTTATCTTTTTGTACATAGTGGGGAGTATTATAGTAATTTTATACTTGTACATAGGGGGCAGTATTATAGTAGTTATATTCTTGTACATAGCGGCAGTATTATAGTAGTTATATTCTTGTACATAGGGGGCAGTATTATAGTAGTTATATTCTTGTACATAGGAGCAGTATTATAGTTGTTATATTCTTGTACATAGGAGCAGTATTATAGTAGTTATTTTCTTGTACATAGGGGGCAGTATTATAGTAGTTATATTCTTGTACATAGGAGCAGTATTATAGTAGTTAGGTTCTTGTACATAGGGGTAGTATTATAGTAGTTATATTCTTGTACATAGGGGCAGTATTATAGTAGTTATATTCTTGTACATAGGGGGCAGTATTATAGTAGTTATATTCTTGTACATAGGGGCAGTATTATAGTAGTTATATTCTTGTACATAGGAGCAGTATTATAGTTGTTATATTCTTGTACATAGGAGCAGTATTATAGTAGTTATTTTCTTGTACATAGGGGGCAGTATTATAGTAGTTATATTCTTGTACATAGGAGCAGTATTATAGTAGTTAGGTTCTTGTACATAGGGGTAGTATTATAGTAGTTATATTCTTGTACATAGGGGCAGTATTATAGTAGTTATATTCTTGTACATAGGGGGCAGTATTATAGTAGTTATATTCTTGTACATAGGGGCAGTATTATAGTAGTTATATTTTTGTACATAGGAGCAGTATTATAGTAATTATATTCTTATACATAGGAGCAGTATTATAGTAGTTATATTCTTCTGCATAGGAGCAGTATTATTGTAGTTATATTTTTGTACATAGGAGCAGTATTATAGTAGTTATATTCTTGTACATAGGGGGCAGTATTATAGTAGTTATATTCTTGTACATAGTGGGCAGTATTATAGTAGTTATATTCTTGTACATAGGGGGCAGTATTATAGTAGTTATATTCTTGTACATAGGGGGCAGCATTATAGAAGTTATATTCTTGTACATAGGGGGTAGTATTATAGTAGTTATATTCTTGTACATAGGAACAGTATTATAGTAGTTATATTCTTGTACATAGGAGCAGTATTATAGTAGTTATATTCTTGTACATAGAGTACAATATTATAGTAGTTATATTCTTGTACATAGGAGCAGTATTATAGTAGTTATATTCTTGTACATAGAGGGAAGTATTATAGTAGTTACAGTAAATGTCTGTTGATAGGGGACAGTTGTTAGAAATTATATATTTATTGTAGTATATAGTGATCTTCACTATGCTGATATACCTTGGTCATTATCTAGTATGTACAGTACTATGTATGTACAGCTAGTATACAGTATGCTATACATCTTATGACAGGTGTTCATGTAATATTACCAGTGAGTATGTACAGTGGACTTTTTCCTAAGTAACCCTGAGGTATTGTGACAATATGACCTCACAGGTGTTCATTTATAGCCTAATCCTGGGATGAATGATCCTTGAGTGTTTTTTGTCCTGACTTTGGTTCAAGTATTTCTCTTCTCATTTTGTGCAGAATTTCATCTTTACTTCCTTTTTTTTTTTTAAACAAAAAAAAGGAAAGTCTAAAGTGAAAGGGAAGTATTGTTGCAGTTCTTTCATCCCACAATGAACAGGCAGGCAATGGAGCAGATTTATGGAGGACAGAACATAGTGTATGTTAAAGAAAAAGACTATACGGAAATGAGCACCCTAAAAATTGTATCACAATTTTTAATCAGGCTGATGCAACCTTTGAGACTATGCTTTGGTCAGGAATGAAAAATAGTGGGCCATTACACCAGGAATGTCGCTGAATCTCTGAACAAGTCTATGGGGAGGAGCTTGTAGACTTCTACAGGGAGCATTTTGACCAATCACATTCCTGGTTGTTGCTCAGCATTGAATTTGGTGTTATATAGTTGGTCAGTCTGCTATCAGGGTGTAGAGCAAGGTGGTCAATTTTGGATTCTTAGCGGGTAAATCTGTGTCTCACATTCAATTCCATATAATGCAGGTAAAGGCTCAAAAAGATAAAAAGTCATAAAAAGTTAAATTTCTCCAACCTTTAGAGTGATTCAGATTAACAGTCATTTGAAGATAATAAACCACCCCCACACTCTTTTATAGTATCGGGTGTAGATCTCACGCCAGGAAATCTTTCTACATCTTACATCTCGTGTCTATAATTTTAGAGTCATTTTCTGAGTTTCGCTCCCACAGTCACCACAAAGTATCAGAACAGCACTACAGTAGGAAGAATTAGACTTTGATCACACATGTCATGTTATGTGCAGCAATATTTCACTAGATGTTGACTGGCACTGATTTCAGTGGTGAAGTCAACTCTCCATTACACTGTGGAGGGCCCTATCATTCTGGGTATCAGTGGAGACCCCAAATTCCACCAATGTAATAACACTGACAAGCAGAATCGTAACTTGTAGCTCCTGGGCATATTACTATGATTGGTGAGGGCACAACCTCTGCCGGCCCCACCGATCCTGAGACCCTAATTTAGTGCTGCATCCCCTAAAAAACTGAATCTTGTTCTTTTACCTGGGTACCAAAGTCTAGCCTAGAGTGGAACACAAATTTTTGAAAAAGTACAACCTGGCAATGATAGGATGGTGATAAAGCACACAGAGAATCGCTACTTGTTGTGCATGCTCACTCATATCTTCCCCCAAATAGGTGCATGACCTTCACAACTGGACCAAGGAGCAATTGAAGAAGGTGGCCTGATCTGATCATCTGAGCATCATGTTTTCTTTTACATCATGTACAACTTACCCCCATGCCCCTACACAATCTAACGTCCCCGCAGGGGCCCCCTTACAGTTTAATGTTCCCACAGTGATACCCACAAGGCCCTGCTGGTGGCCCACGCACAGTATAATGCCCCCTTATGGCACCCGGAAAGTATAATGCCCCCCATTGGCCCACACATAGTATAATATCCCCCTTTTAGCCTCCACACTATAATACCCTTCATTTTGGCCAGCATACAGAATAAATAATGCCCCCGTGTTGTAGACCCCACACTATAATGTTCCATCCTAGTGGGTCCCATAGTAAATCCACAAGAAAAAGTAATACTTACCTCGCCCCCATTCCCCTGGGCACCACTCTGGTCTCTGTTGCCGGTGGCTACATCAATCTTGCCTGCTTTGAAGCTGCCGGCAGCAGAGACAGGGGCTGAATGGTGAAACAGATAGCAGACAATTCCCTACTCCACCAATGTACTCAACTTTATCTGCATTGCCTGGATGCAGGTAGATCTGAAGCCGAGACATGCTGCCCATTGAATACAGGGTGGTATGTATTTTGAGTCCATTATTTATTATTCAGGGCTAGTAGAAGTTCACTTCTAAACAACTGCATAGATCATAGCATCAAAAATATCACAAACAGCATCAGGAATTGACTTGTGAGCGATAGATGGTGTTGTCCACTTCTGGACTTTACAGGCTTTGTTGTGGCTGGACCTTCTTGTTGCTTCAAGTCTTCAAGATCTTCTGGGTTTTTTTGTCGATGTAGTTCTGGTGGAGATCAAATGATCACGAGACAATTGGACATTCCACACCAGAAGTCTTAAGCAGAGAACATTGTTCCACAATATAAGACTTGTGCGTCTTAAATTTAGGCCCTTCTGAGATGGAAACAATCACAATTTTTGTCTTTTCAACATATTTTTCTACCACCAGTGATTCAAAGACTTGGTAATTGACATTAGACCTGACCTGAGGTGTTTTTACCATCAGAACAACAGGACGTAGACTGGAGATTATCTAGTAGACATTTGTTTAAATGCACTATAAGAGATTTAAGAATTGGTCTTGGACGCCAGTGAAACAAAATCCAGCTCTTCAGATACAAGCGTCTCCTCCTTTTATAAAGTGTCTTGGATTGTTTAGTCCAGCTTTCACTTTTATAATCTCTCGTGCTATTAAGCCATTCCTTCTCTGTGCAAACAGAAGTTCTGAGAGGTGAGAGGAGATACGGGAGGGATGTAGGAGACTGTGGGAGAAAATCTACAAGGAAGTATTAGCTCTAAAAGTGAGAACGGCTACTCCAGCTATTGAGGAGTCTTAACCTTTGGGGCAGAGGTGGAACGAGAAATGACTGGGCCCAATAGCAAAGTTATATGTTGGACCTAACTTCCTCCCCAGACTGGTGTAAGATGAAGCCCTCCTGATGCCAGCTACAGCCCCCTCACCCAAGTATCCCTCTTCTGCCAGCTATATGATAGGACATGAAGGGCGGTCGACTAGCTGCCAGTCATAGCCACCCAAGACCTCATCTACGCAGTCACATCAACATAATATATACAATATATTTAGTTTATATGTACAAAGCAATAACAAACAACATATTAAAGCAGTCTCTTAAAGGGGTTTACTGGCATAATTGAAGAACTAACTGGTGTTGGGTAAAATAAAAAATGATACTCACTTACCCCCAGTCCTTGGATGGGACAGTACGTTCCGTTTTCCCTTGGATCCTGCTGGAAATGAAGGAAAACCTCTTTAAAGAGAAACATACAGGAAAAATTTATCAAGACCGGCGTTCTGTATATCGGTCTTGATGATCCCTGCACTGCCAGAGGATTTGCCTGCTTTATGACGAGTTGTATAAGTTAGCCACATCCACCAGGTGGCCGTGTGCCTGCACTGAAATCTATGCCAGCACGATAAATTTTCACCATGGCTGGTACTGTTGCGGGGGCATTTCACTAGAACTAGTAAAGGGGCTCATGTTCATGTTTTTGCAGGAGCATATGGATAGCAGTACTTAACAATACATTCAAGTAACATTTTGATCCTACAAAAATTTTCTGTGGCGCATGTCTAGATATCCCCAAGGCGACATTTCAGGGTTCACCCCTGGCTGTGCCGCACACATTGCTCAGTTCATCCGCCATGTGCATGCAGCTCGGCTTGAGCACTGAATACTCGGATGCGACTTTGCAAATAAACACAGCTGTGTCCTCATCCATGGACCATGAGATGGGCTCCCAGGGACTACATCTACAAGTCATAGAAACACATTTAACACTTTGGGTACTAATTCTAACGGGTTCTGGTTTCTAAATGGTTAAAGGGACAGTGGACGAATCCGTTATTTCCAGATGCAAAAGTTTATGGAAAGTCTAATAATAATCTTTGCCCCTATAATCACTGCTGCTGTCACACCACCATATAGTGCCATGTATAGCCCCATGTATAGCCCATACATTACCGCCATATAGTGCCATGTATAGCCCATACAATACTGCCATATAGTGCCATGTATAGCCCCATGTATAGCCCATACATTACCGCCATATAGTGCCATGTATAGCCCATACATTACCACCATATAGTGCTATGTATAGCCCATACAATACTGCCATATAGTGCCATGTATAGCCCCATGTATAGCCCATACATTACCGCCATATAGTGTCATGTATAGCCCATACAATACTGCCATATAGTGCCATGTATAGCCCCATGTATAGCCCATACAATGCTGCCATATAGTGCCATGTATAGCCCATACAATACCACCATATAGTGCCATGTACAGGCCATACAATACCACCATATAGTGTACAAATAATATGCAGTAGCTAAATAATACTCCCTTATAATTCACATTTAATTCTGCCATATATTACGACATACTACTACAATTCACTTCCAAAATAATACCACCATACACTTGTAAAGGATACTGGATTGTTTTAGTTTTAGCTCTTGGGCTTCCCTTTCTTAGCAGTTCCATAGGAAATGGGAACCTAGGGAAATTCTCTACTTTGCCATACAACTGACAATGATGATATCATCTTAAAGGAAGTAAAACCCGGCATGTCAACCTAGCCCTGCACATAGATAGGTTAGGGTCACATGAATCAAACAGTGTTTCCCCCTTGAGAAATGCGGCCTTCATTGCCAAGATATCACCATGTTTGCCAATGTGCAAATGAGCTCTTTGGAGCAATGGCAACGTCCTCATTGCTCCAAAGAGCTCATGTTCCCAATGACAAAAATGCCAATATATCTAGGCAGCGGGGGTACCAGCTCACAAGGGGTAAACACCGTTTGATTCAGGTGAACCTAACCTATCTATATGCGGGACTGCGGTGATATGCTGGTTCTGGTGACCCTAACCTATTTATCTGTGGAGCAGGGGTTGATATGCTGGTCCTGGTGACAGACTCTCTGTAAATTCTCTGCATTAGATTCACATAGAATTTGTGTAGACATCTGCTCTACCATCATCATAGGGATTCGGTTTACACTACAGTTTGTGAGAAAGAATGCCGGCGTCCGCTTAGAAAATAGCCGGGCGGCTCGCTCCAGCCTCAGGCGCTCAGATTCGAGGCCAATATCATAACTTTGATGGATAAACAGAAACACATGTGATACTGGGGAGAGGAGACGTTAACAAAACAGGATCGAGATTAAACACAACATGAACTTGTATTGTGGTAAATATTACATGGAACCGCCAGCTGTTATTTTACGACTGTGCGTCTCCCAGTCTTCATTTATCACACAAGACAGGGGGGCAACGCTCAAGTAAGCGCAAATACAGTATGAAAAATATACACATATATGGACTGGTTTAGGGTAAGTTCACATGAGGCAGAATCTGCCTCAAAAAAATGTCTCCCAATTCTCCCATTCATTTCAATGGGAGTCAGGAGCATCATTACCTATCTTCAGGTGGATTCTGCCTTGCACACCCCATTGAAATGAATGGGATGCAAAAAAACTCTGTGTGAACTTACCCTTAATGAGTCCATGGGGGCCCACAAGGAAAAGGACCCTAGGTAATTGTGCTTTTTGCCACCCCCTTAAAGAGGACCTTTCACCACCTCCACCAACTCCAGTTCTTTGCATCCATCAATAGGCACTGGTCCACTGATTCTGGCACAGTTGGAATTTTTCTCTAGCCCCCACCGTTCCCAAGCAATCATTTCTGTTAGTTTCAGCACAATTATACTCTCTACTGTCAGGTGGGCGGTCCTGGTCTGGAGCAGAAGTACAGGAACCGCCCACCTGAAAGTAGAGAGCATAAATGTGCTGTTGCTAATAGCAAGGATTACTTGGGAATGGCGGGGGCTAGAGAAAAAATTCTATCTGTGCCAGAATCAATAGAACAGTACCTCTTGAAGGATGCAAAGAGCTGGAGTTGGTGGAGGTGGTGAAAGGTCCTCTTTAAAGGGGTGGCAAAAAGCACAATTACCCAGGGTCTTTTTTCCTGTATCCTAGAATGTAAACCTTCATTCCCCTGGAATTTTTAGTAAAAAGCATTGCATGGCGGTATAATTCAGAGACTGAGTGGGAGATTTATTTACAAATTAAATGAAGGTGCCAAACAGGGCAATAACCCAGCGCCCTTTTCCCTAGCAGTCCCTATAAATTGTTTTCTCAGAATGTAAAGTTTCTCTGTCCTGGACCACCAAGAACTTCTTCATTAATCCAATAATTTTTTTTCCTAAAGGCATAGTGTGGCGGTATTATTTGGACATTGAGTGCAAGTTTTCTTTAGGCACTAAATGGTAATATTGTATGAGAAATATATAACAGAATGGATGCTCTATATGGGTGCCCAATTGATGTAGCCAGTTATTTTCCATTGAACAGGCCATTTGGTTGTTTGGGGGCTCGTCCGGGATGTCCATTTATGAACATGGACACATTCTTGATATAGGGGAAAAATATTTTGAAAACTAACAAGAAACTACAGAAACATAATACAATTTTCATCTATTCCCTCTACTGTCAAAGTCGTAAAACCTTGGAAGTCGTTATTTTACTATTTTCCTACCTCCTTACATCTCTCAATTTCTTAATTTTATTCATTTCAGCTAGCCATTTTTTAACATTATGTATACTGTTATTACATGATCAGATTTAGCCACTACAACCCGACTCATTGCAATGTGGCCAAATATAATTTTCCCCTATGGAAACACACAACTTGGAGATCTGACCTGGCACTACGGGGGGTCTGTAAGGTCTGTGACTTAGTATAATGGAAGCATAGTTTTTCGTGTATATAGTACAGTAGTAAGACAACCAGACGCTTGTATGGACTGTGATAACAACACATGGATGCTGCGTGTGTTCTGTGTATATGGATCTCACCGCAGGACGTCTAAATGAAGAAAGTGCTGAGGAACAATGACTGCGAGAAGATCCTGGAGAGATTATTATAGCAGACAGAACCTCGGCTGGGAGACGGATTGAGGAGTCGACCAGGAAATATATTTATTGTGGCCAAATGATGAATCAACACAAATGTTTTTAGGAGAACTCATGTTAGACAAGAATTCTGGGTATGTGGATCAAAACCAGGTTGGGTCGAAGGGCAAGTGAAAAAAAAAAAAATATTAGTCTGTGGTACAACGTTGTGCAGAGGAGCAAGTCTAGTCTGAAATATGATGATTTTTTTCCTACTTCAGCAAGAACAAAAATAAATGGTCTCTTCGGGGTGATGTCTTCATCTGCTAACCATGGCGGTGATGGTATTCAGAATAACTTTTTATCAAGGAGTTGGTTAAAATGAGACTATACACCACTTCCTTCTTTGTCTCGAAAGCCAAGTATTTTCTTTTACACGTAGATTTTTTAATATTCTGTTTTAGTCTTCCTGGCAAAAACTTTTAACTGTTAGGCCAACCATAGGTATACAAAAATAGTTGGCCAAAAGACCTGGCTGTCAGTTCCAATGCCTGTATTCACACTGGTATACATGTTATTAGGAGCAGATGGAGGATTTTTTTTTGGAGAAGTGAGACGTTAGACCAGAACTACAACTTGCGGCTCCTGAGGTCTTATGCAAAATATCTAATAAAGTCCCACCTATCATGTGCCATTTATAATATTTATAATAACCCTACGTTATAATGTACATGTATATGACCAGGGCTGGTTTTAGGGTGTAGGAAACAAAGCCATTGCCCAGGGTCCCTTTCTTACAAGGCTTCCATGAATTGGATCCAGCTTCACTGCCCTGGAACTCCAGGATTAACCCAATATTTTTACATAAAAGAGTAGTGTGGTAGTATTATATGGACACTGAATGTTAGGGATATGTGTGGAAATGCGCAGCATTTTAGGAGCTGCAAGTAGATTATGTAGAGATAATGCTTAGTCATTGTATGGCGGTACTATGTGGACTATATACAGTATGCAGTGCTATGCAGACACGGTATGGGAATTATTTAAGCACTGTATGACAGTTTTATTTAGGCACTAGATGGCACTATTGTGTGGTAAATATAGAGCAGTATTGTCACTATATAGTATTATTTGGATGCTATATGGCGGTAACATTTAGGCACTTTATGACAGTATTATTTGAGTTGTATATGTAGTATTATGTACACACTGCGCCAGAAAATTATTTAGGCACTGTATGACAGTTATATTTTATTTCTTATACTGTACTGTAAATGTGTGCAATATGGATCCCTTCAGGTTACAGAGCTTGGGTGCGGCTGCTATCTTTGCTCCCCTATAGTTACATCACTGAATAAATATTCTCCTTCCAATCTACATTTCCTACTATAATGGGGGGGCATTATAGTAGGGACATGAAAAGTGACAAGACTTTCCAGTCCCAAAAATATGTTTTGAGAAGTTATCACTCGTCTTCCCCCATACTTCTTAGCTAGTGATACAAAGTACATTATCGCTGTGGGCAAAAATTAAGTGATGGGAAATTTCCCATTAGGCGCTAAGGTCTATCATAAAGTGTTTCTCCAGACATGACCTCCACCCCAGCACTGGTTGAAGCTTTACATACATAAGTAATACAAGTATGAATCATGGTAAAATAAGTCACGTCACTTCAGGATTTCTAGAAAATAGAGACTCTTCTGGGAAAGCGAAGACATCCGGAAGACCCTATATCGATTAAGAGAAGCAAAAATTAAGATCTCGAGATTAAGTCTAATTTATAGAGAGTTCAATGGATAAACAAGATTCTCTGAAGGAAGTTTTGTTTTGTTTGCATTCTGGGAGAGAATAGAGAAGCCTGAGAATATGACCCGGAGTCCTTGCAGTGCACAGCACAAATCCCCCAGGAGTACACACTCAACACAGGAAGTCGTGCTGCTCTACAGTGATACCGAGTGCGGCCATAATTAGAACCCTAAGGCTCGTCTACACCGACAAGTGGTGACAGAAAACATGCCGACACAAGGTTACTCTATCGTCTCGAAATGTCACGTCTTGAGCTTCGACATGAAAATGAGTTGTGGGGTTATGTTAGTCACTCACATTGACATACTAAGTGGTGAGGGCAAGACCATAACTGGACATAGATCTGAAGATTTGCCAACTATAAGTCAACAATAGTATGATATATTTCATCAGAAGACTCAGTCTGACCTAATCAAGACCATGCAGACCTTGAGATAATGCCAATGATTTCTCTAAGACCAAGTCCACCTGCTATGACCTTCTCGAAGGCAGCCACCGGTCCTTTTGACTGATCCTCCTGACTGCCTAGGCCAAAAAACACACCAGGGGTCTCCAGTGGTGCTTGCATCTCTACTAAATTGAGCAAGGTCTCATACTGTGGGGCTGTTGAGACACTTGACGTGGTCATGATGTGCTAGTAACACTGGAGACCAGAGACACTAATTGGAGTCTCACAAATCAACAAATAAAAGCAAATGCTAAATTAAATCTTCCAACTAAAGGTTGGGCAGGATGTTCATGTTCTTCTGTGGCTCTCTAAACTCAATTTTTATACTTCCTTCAGCCACTTATACAATCACTTTAGACTCTACTCCCACTTCTCAGACTGTACTTTATCCCTAGTCTACAGAAGAACAATGTATGGACAACACCCCCAAGATCCTTCACCTTTTCTATTTAGATATTTTGGTAATATAGACCACCATCTTTAACCAATTTGTAGCCTGAGAGTTCCACTAATCTATGGTCCGGGAACATGCCGACACAATGTTACTCGATGGTCTCGAAATGTCATGTCTTAAGCTACGTCATGCAAATGAGTTGTGGGGTTATGTTAGTCACTCACATGGACTTATTGGTCAAGTGTTGAGAGCAAGACCACCATCTCAGACCAATTCTTAGCCTATCTAACCCTTGCTTTGTCTGGTGATGTACTAGTGAGAATGTACTATCTCCTTCAGTCCCACCATGCATGCTCTAAGCAAAGTTGTGGTTGTCCATTGAGGAGGAACATGGGGCTCAGGTCCCCTGTTTAAATAATCGTGGGGGTCACAGTGATGAGATGTCATATTAAGGTACTTCACTCTGAGGCCCTTCCATTATTACAGTTATATACTCCATAGTTACTTAAAGCATGAGGAATGTGTTGGGTGATACAATGAGGGACTCTGGAGGTGCTGCACCAAAAAGAGTCACCAGTACTCCACCACTGCTATACGGTTCATAATAACTTTTATAAAGCTACGGTCCTAGGACATCAGAGGACACAATGTGATCTTATTATTGTCACACTCCGATTAACCAATAACCAGGAAACTATTTATGTGTATTCGGATAATTTATGGCTAGTGTTCGTGATGAGAAGACTGCGCAGTACAAACCATTGGCCTGGCAACCAGACAGGGCCCCTGATTTAAGATGTTTCACATAACTAGGAAATGTGGTTATTTTGGGAACATAAATAAAGAGTTTAATAGCACTGTGCACCGAAGTGTTAAAGTTATGTTACTGAGGAGGGTGAAGGAGCTATGTGACACCGGGGTCTGCCCCGAGGATAAAGGAGGGAGAAGCCATGTGACTTGGAGTCTGCTCCCCCATCTATAGGGTGACTCAGAGTAGACCATGACATTGTCCTCTATGACTCTATGAGGAACAGGTGGAGACAACGTGAGGAGTGTCAGTTCCTCCCTTAGTTCCCAGGGGATCTCTTCTGAGGTCAGAGAAGACAGCACAATTTAACATAGATATGGGTCACTTCAAGGCTACTATGGTGTCCTGGAAAGAATGCAGACCTGTAGGAGTTTTCGGAAGTAGTCAGATCCTTGTCATATGTCCTTCCTAATGGTGGAGGAGGACCATACAAAGGTGTACCTTACTAAAAGACCATGAGATGAGGCCCTTGGACAGTCTTAGGGCTCTTCAATTTCCTGATGCCTTTTTCCAGCCACCGGCTACCCACAATGGGATGCCAATGCAGGTGAATGGGCCTAATCAGCGTGGAGTCGCGAGCCATAGACTATTCAGCCGTGGCATCTGCAGCAAGATCGAGTAGGATGCTTATTTTTCCAGGGTCCTGCTGCAATCTCTGCCTCTGGTTGAAAACAATGGGAGGCAAAATTTGGGCGGAATCTAATGCTGAACTAGGGGCAGAATCCGCCCCCAAATCAGCGTCTAATTCCTACGTGTGAACAGCCCCTTAGTTGGTCCCAATACATTGTTAGCAAGTAAGGACGAAGGGAAATGGTTCAAGGGCCATGGAGGGGGAAAGCAAACACTAGGTCCTTAGTGCTAGAACCAAGAAATCTGTTTTGGAAGTCAGGAATAGAACTGTTCATAGAAGTCCCTCCAAGGGTTTGTACAGGATTTAAAAACCATTGCTGTCTTTTTCTTTTTAAAGAAACAGTGCCACTCCTGATCATAGGTTGTGTCAGGTATTGCAGCTCAGCTCCATTAAAATAAATAGTGTAAGAATCTCCACCCTCTAACTGAAAGGGGTTGAACTGCGATAACACAAACAACCCGTGGATAGATTTGGCACTGTTTTTGGAAGGAAGTGCCCAGAAGAAGATCACTCCTTTTTGAGTTAATTTGGTAGACAACCATTAGCTACTAAGGTCTAGAGTTTATTTATGGATAGAAGAGGGAATCTTAGAATCGAGTGGGCACAAGGAACCTTACTCTGAGACTGCTTATGTCTATAGGAGGCTTGAGATGGGTGAAGTTCTGGCCAGACGATGTACCCTATGGAGTTTGCTGTCCACTTGTGAGTGATTTGTGAAAGTGACTACACCTTTTGGACTAAAGCTCCATATAAAGCCTTGTCGGATGGGTTTGGAGAGCCCTGACAAGGGGGGTTAGGTCTGTTCTACATCATAGCCTTGTCACAGTCGGACTCTGGCTCTTCATATCCAGGGTAGTGCTTACCCAGAGGGTGGGGGGGACATAAAATAATGTCAGCTCAGTCCTGATAAACACACTTCAGGGTGTAATAATGATGGACAGTATGGTAATGGCCATCTGGTTTGTGTGAGGTCTGCAGGGGGTCTGCTTAGAAGTGTAAAGTCAAGAGAATTAGTTTAGTTTCACAATTTCACGGGACACACCGAAAACTGTCTTTGTGGTCCACGGGTCATGTGTGATAGATTACATGGATTAGAGGTGTGTGGGTCTGGCTCCTGTCTGTGCTATTGCTTAACCCCTTAATGGATATGAATCAAGCAAAGGGCTATGGAACTAAAGGAGATCAACCAGACCTAATGATGGTCCATGACTAAGGTTGTCACCAGTTAGTAAGTGACTGGCCTGGTAACCGATGCCAGAAGGGCTGGTATACTGGTATATTTTACTCTAGAACCCAGGTATTGTTATCCTCTAGAAACCCAC
The DNA here is from genome assembly GCA_947044405.1 of Leptodactylus fallax. NCBI lineage: Eukaryota > Metazoa > Chordata > Amphibia > Anura > Leptodactylidae > Leptodactylus > Leptodactylus fallax. The sequence goes on along the minus strand of CAMRHE010000679.1, from coordinate 336,320 downwards.
ACAAAACAGGGAGAACATACAAACTCCGTGCAGGTGTTGCCCTTGTTCAGAATCGAACCCCAGACCCCTAACAGTGCTAACTACTGTGCCTTCACTTACTGCAGTAGACCACCAGGGACATGGGCATTAACCCCTTACTGCCCTACATCCTCTTACTATTCTAGACCACCAGGAATACTAACATTAACCCCATACTGTCCTAGAACACCAGGAATGTTAAAATTAACCTCTTACTATTCTAGACCAGCAGGGATGTTAAAATTAACCTCTTACTATTCCACTCCACCAAGGATGTCGACAATAACCCGTTACTGCCCTCTTTGTTAAAGTTAACCACTTACTATCAGGGATGCTATAATTAACTACTTACTACCCTAGACCACCAGGGATACTGATATTAACCCCTTACTCTCCTAGACCATTGGGAATGTTAACATTTGCAACTTAATATTCCAGGCCACCAAGGATTCTGACATTAACCCCTTGTGATGATTCCACTGAAATATGGCTATAACTCAGAGCTGTATTTTGATCTCTGGGTAGCGTATCTCTTTACTCATAAGGTGCGCAGCTATAATCCTAGTTGTATGTTATCAGTAGAAGCAACATTGTGACAATAGGGCTTTGTATCCATCCCAGAATGGCTCTATTGTATTCCTACATAGACCTGTGTGATCAAAGAAACATGCATTGTTCAGTCTGGGCTGTTGATCAGATATGGCTGATAACATTGTATCCTTTCACTTGGTCTCAGCTCAATACAAAGAATCTGGACTTGAGTGCGTTAGTCAATCAGACTTGCTGTCGCCGGTGACCTCATTCTGGGAGGTGGCATAAAGGGTATATAAGATGAGGTAAGAGGTCAGTGGGAGGAGATTGTGCTGGGACTACAAGAGAACACTATGAAGAGTTTTTACAGACAGACTACAGGATATTACAGACAGACCACTGTGAAAAGCATGCAGGCTGGATTGTTGTATTGATGCCACATGCTAAGAAGCCTCCACTAGTTATTCACACATGACAGAGCATGTGTGAGTGTTGGATTATAGAGCCACATCAAGGAGATGCGTGGTAAAGTAAATATTTAAATTTTAGTCCCTTTTATTTCATTGCACTGTATCTTGTAACTAGTAACTGTTAATGCTTGCATACATCTGCATATCTGTTCTGAACTGCATGTGTTAGATGTTAATACCGACCCATTTAGGGGTTAATAAATATATAAAATTTAGAAAACTTGTCTTGTATTTATCTTGTGAACCCGGCACTCACTGGCGGTGAGTGTGGTTTTTTATGAAAGAAGACTCAGGTGTGGGCCAACGCGGTGTTGGTGCACTGAGGATCTTTCACACCCCTTACTGCCCTAGTCCACCAGGCATGGTAAAATTAACCACTTACTATTCTTGTCCAACAGGGATACTGACATTAACCCCTTGCTTCTATAGACCATCGGGCATGGTAAAATTAACCACTTACTATTATAGTCCACCAGGGATACTGACATTAACCCCTTGCTTCCATAGACCACCAGGGATGTTAAAATTAACCTCTTACTATTCCAGGCCACCAGTGATGCTGAAATTAACCTTTTACTGCCCTAGACCACCAGGGATGTTAAAATTAACCTTTTACTATTCTAAAACCAGGAATGTTAAAATTATCCCCTTACTATTCAAGACCACCAGGGATACTGACAATTACCTCTTGCTGGCCTAGACCATCATGAATGTTAAAATTAACCTCTTACTATGCCAGACAACCAAGAATGCTGACATTAACCTCTTATTACCCTAGCCCTCCGGGGATATTGACAATATACTATTACTTCCTTAGATCACAGGGTTTCTAAAAATAATCAATTTCCTGCCCCAATGTACCAGAGAAACTTACACTGAACCCCTTCAATGCCCCATACCTCTGGGATTGTGGCATTAACCCTTTTAGTACCCCAGATAACATAACATATTATTTTTCAATTTATAGTTGCTAATGGAGAACTAAGGACAACATAGATGATGCCTCCCGTCTACCCAAGTACTGGCCACTTACAACTCATTAGGTAAGTCACAGAATAGATTTATGGAGTATTGGAATTACCAGACAAATCTTTAATCTGCTTTTAGACATGGGAAGGAAACGCAGAGTTGAAGTCCGGCTATTACATTACTGTCCATTCTGGCCTGGATGATATATTCTATAAATCTTTGTTCCTCTTTCTACCCCTGGTGCGTCACTCCACATATATATATGAACTATACATAGTCTACTGAGTGGCTGTATGTATCAGGCCTGTTTACTGTATGTGTCATGGTGATGAAGAAAAGACCTCCGCTTTGTGCCAGGGCGGGTGTGGCGCCCCATGATAGATGCATATATGGAGTCTGTGTACATTAGCCAAGATTGGGGAGATAATCCATCCTTTTGATGGGGCTGGATATAACTTAGTTGTTTACTACTCAGGAACTTCTACAGGAAAACAGACGCTTGCTACATGGAAGTATCTCCTGAAGTGGAAAGTCCCCAAATTAACTATTTATGCCCAAAAGAAGCATTATAATAAGCTCTAAAACAGTAAAAATAAGACCATTATGTACTCACAAAGACAACTGAAGCAGGTTCTCATAAGTACATAATGAATACAATGCCAGAAATATAGTGAAGACTGACACAAATTTTGGGTAAGAGATACATTTACGCAATTTTTTTTCTCCATACGTCTTAGGTATGACAGTCGCATATTTATAAGACTGCTGCACATCACATGCTACAAAATGTCTGTGTGTAGCCCCAGCGTGGGATAGAGAGGAAGCATGGGGGAACGGTTACACAAGACAGCATGTATAATAGATATTTATATGCCATTACAAATGAGCAGACAGGTGAGTGACACCCCCTATAGATGCTGTAATGGCAGCTGTTAATGTACGCCAGCCGTCCCCTGTTACCTGTGTCATGCACACAATAGTGGAAAACAGCCGTGTGATGTTTTTGTAAAGGCAGTCACACAAATGTTTTTAGAACGCATTGGGACAGATTTATTAAAACGGTCTAAAAACAAACCTGTCTTAGTTGTCCGTAGCAGCCAATCACAGCGCAGCTTTCACATTGTTTTCAGCTCCTGAAAAATGAAAGCTGCGCTGTGATTGGTTGCTATGGGCAACTAAGACAGGTTTGTTTTTAGACCGTTTTAATAAATCTGCTCCATTGATTTCAATATGGCTACTCACATGTTCATTTTTGCCCTATTTTTGTCTGTTTTCAAGGAGCCATAGCCTGAAGTCTATGAGGTATCTGTGAAAGAAGAAGCCTGACGATGCAAAATGATCATAACAAAAATTGGATGTCTCTCCCGTTTTTAACATCTGTTTTTGCTTTTTTTCTCAACCTTTGTGTGCATGAGGCCTTACATAGGGACAGCTTAGGCTAGGTTCACCTCTGTATGTATGCCCTATCCTCATTGCTTGCAGCCAGACAACCCCTTTAATAAGACCCATACAGATCAGGGTCAATTTTACCGTTCATCCTGAGCTTCCTGATTCATGAACATAATGCCAAATCACAGTACAGAATAACACGTCCCAGCTAACAGTTGAATAATTAATACGACCTATTCCTTTATCATCATGGCCATTTTGCTTGTGTTACTTGTACATATTAAATGGAGATAAGTGGCCGCCTAACACCTTTGGCACCGCTTATTGTGAAAACCCAATAAAATCAGATAGGGAAGAATCAATCTGTCTGCTTTATTTTTTACGCCAATGGTCTGGCAGGCCTATAGGTGTTGCATTGCCGCCAAGTCCTACACAAATGGGTGTAATTTGCTGTGTATCTGAAGGTACTCTGTAGCTCAGGCCTGGCCGCGGAGTGGTTAAGGCGTTCGCTTTAGACTCCTCTGATTTCAGGCCTGACTCTTTTTGTGGTGTTTGAGACCTTTCAGTGTTGGGGAATGTCAGGGAGGAGGGTGGGGGGGACCCATGTCAGATAAAGGCGGGTGACTCACTACAAATCTGAGAGGGGGAGGTTTCCATAGTTTCTTTAGAAAGCCTTTCATGACCAGGTTTACATATGAATGCAGTCTCCCCTCTGTGTCCTCACTGCACTCATCCCTCCCCGCTCCTGCCGCATACTGTCCACATTCTCCCACACACAGTCTCTGAAATCTCCCTGTGTTCTGCTCTCCTCCATACACAAGCCCTATCAGTGTGGGAAGGAGGAAACCGGGCCAAGTTCTCAGGAGTTCCCAGGTCTGAGACATGAAACCAGAGCATGTCCTGTAAGGCCGCCCCTCCCTATAAGGTCTGGCAGGTGGAGTGGAAGGTGTGCGCCGCTAGGAGGTATACCTTTATATTAGACATTTAGAGAACTTGCACCCAAATTTACTGTTCTGCGAATATCTAATAGACTTTGGGGCAGATTCACTAAGAATCTGTGCCACTTTTTTGGTGTAAAGTAGTGGTTTGAGACTTTAAAATGCCATTTACGACTTAAATAGTCACAAGTGGCCAAATTCACTAAACTTTGCGCTACTTTGTGTGTCGTAAGCAACAACAAACATCTATGTCAGCTATGAGTGGCCGAGTTGTATGCCCAGTGGAGGGTGCACCTGATTCATGACAAAGAATGCGCCTTGCCATGAATCTGGAGAATCCTGCACCATCGTAAGGATTATCAAGACCAGCAGATAATACGCCAGTCCGGATGAAACCGTCCCTTCCTGTTTCAATTCAATTTGCAAGATCTCTGCACGCTTTTGGTGAATTGGAACATTCTTATGCTAGGTTCACACTGGCGTCGCCTGTCCCTTGCTCTGGTCTGTCGGAGAACCAGAACAATGGACAGGCAGAGAGCAGTTACATATGGAGCCTGGTAGACCCCATGGACTATAATGGGGTCTGTCAGGTGTTTGTTATTTTAAAACTCAAAGCGGCAGAATGAAAAAGTCGTGTGTGCATGACTTTTTCATCCATCGATTTCAGGCAGAAACTGTGATGGAGTCTCCAACGCAAATGTGAACTTAACCTTTATATGCAGAATCTAAAACCCTGTTAGGGTGGGTTCACACTTGTGCCGGCACTCCGTCCGCGCGAATCCGACCTAAATGTCAGAAAACTGGATAGGGTTTTTAAAGCAATGTGCGGGTATGCGCTTACACCCTCTGCGCCACAAAGACGTTTTTTTTTCGTCGGACACAAAATCCTGTATGTCTGACTTTGTTTCCGACAAAAAAAACGGCTTCGCGACCCAGTGAATGGGTTTTTAAGCAAAGCGTCACAAAACTTTCCCTATCCAGTTTTCTGACATTTAGGTCGGATTCGCGGCGGACGGCGTGCTGGCTCAAGTGTGAACCCACCCTTACCCTGTTCAGACCTAATATTTAAAGCATCAAGTGTAGTCAAGCCTCTGTGAGATAAACAGCAGGGACTCCGGACTGATACTTTTTTTCTGACCTGATACATTGTAACAAACTATCAGAACAGGACAGAGATTTATGCAGCTGAAAACAATTTAGACTGGATGCAACAGTAGCAAACAGTCAGCTGTGAGGTGCATTAGGTCAAGGGTTTTGTAATGGATGTAAATAAAGGCATTTACATTCACTGAAAGCAAGCACAGGTCTTAGCCCGTTCCCACTGCATTTTTCGTTTTTTTTTTTTTTCCGTTTTTTACTCCGCATCTTCTAAAAGCCACAACTTTCTTTTTATTTTTCTGTTCACAGTTATATAAGGGCTTATTTTTTGTGGAAAAAACTATTAGGAAGTTGGAAAAAACATCAGAATTGGGTGGAATTAAAAAAAACAAAACAAAAAAAAACTGCAAGTACACCATATTGTTTTTATGGCATTCACTGTGCAGCCATACCATATTTATATAGTTTTTGTTATGTTTTAACACCTTAAAGAAGACCTTTCATGTCCTCCTGCACATGCGGTTTTATATACCGCTAGAAAGCTGACAGTGTGCTGAATTCATCGCACTGTCGGATTTCCTGTTATGTGCCCGGGGCTGGAGATATCGGTGTCGTTAGTTCAGGCACCGATCTCTGCCCACTGTCAGAAGGGCGTTCCTGACAGTCTAGCTGGGCTGTGAGGAACGCCCCTCGGACTGTACTCGTCCATAGACTTGTACTGGGGGGGGGGGCATTCCAGCGTCATTTCTGGGCGGTAAGGAACACCCCTTCTGACAGTACAGGGCTATGGACGAGTACAGTCAGGGGAGGCGTTCCTCACAGCCCAGCTAGACTGTCAGGAATGCCCTTCTGACAGTGGGAAGAGATCGGTGCCGAAAATAACGACACCGATATCTCCAGCCCCAGGGCACATAACAGGAAAGCCGAATTCAGCGCACTGTCGGCTTTCTTGTGGTATATAAAACCGCATGTGCCTGAGGACATGAAAGGTCCTCTTTAACAAAAATCCAAAAAACTGTGTACGGAGTTGTGTAAGGGATCTTATATTTGTAAAAGTTGTACTTTTTACTATTTTGGGATTGTGTGATGTTTTGATCAGTTTTTATAATTTTTTTTTCGAGGAAGCGAAACAGTAAAAAAAAAAACAGCCTCCACCCCCCACTATGGCGTTCACTCTTTGGGGTAAACATTTTAATATGTGTATAGTTTGAGCATTTTTGGACACAAAGATGCCTAATGTGTTTTACGTTTGATTTGTTTCTGAGAATTGAGGACGATCTTGGAAAATTTGGGACAGTTAGTAAGTATTCTACCGCTACTATACAAACCTACTGTATGTTTCTCCATTGTTACATAGTACAAACCAACCAGATCCTGTAGCCATGTGTTACTTCCTTACATCTGTCTCCTCTACTGCTGTCTGTACATTAGTAAGACGAGGGGGCACACGGAGTGGAGTGACAAATGACTGCAGGATCTGACTACGCAGGGTTTGCTTGTATTCTGTCACCATGGAGACACACTAGAATAGAACCTGTATACACAACCAGGTAAAAAATTGTAAATAAAAAATATTTACAAAGTTGCTCCATTTCTAATTCAGATGCATTAGACCAGGGGTAGGCAATCTTTTTTGTTCGGCGTGCCGATTTTAATAAAAAAATCAAAGATGAGGCACTCGGAGTGCTGGTCAATAATTGTAAGTCTGACGACCCCTAAACTAAAGTCATATACCACAAACCATAACACAGAAGTGCTGCCACCAGATGCTTTAGGACGCATGCGTTTACTGCTATTTCCTGGGACGCTCCTGTACTTTCCGATTAGAAGCAATGAAAGTCCATGTGCAGCCGCCAATTAGTGGTAAATGTGTCCAGGAGCACCGTATGGCGGCATCCTTATGGTGAATACACACTATGTATCTGGATGCAGATATATTTGGAACTTTTTAATTCGATGTAAAACTGGTGCATTTTTGCACAAAAAAAAACAAAGCCTGAGTTTTCTGTGCAAAAACACATCCTTAATATAGAAAACACACCGTTATACGGAATAATGTCCCATAGTGGTCCCTGCACACGGTATTATGTCCCATAGCGGTCTCTGCAAACGGTATTATGTCCCATAGCGGTCTCTGCACACGGTATTATGTCCCATAGCGGTCTCTGCAAACGGTATTATGTCCCATAGCGGCCTCTGCACAAAGTATTTGTCCCATAGCGGCCTCTGCACACGGTATTTGTCCCATAGCGGTCCCTGCACAGGGTATTATGTCCCATAGCGGTCCCTGCACATGGTATTATGTCCTATAACGGCCCCTGCACACGGTATTATGTCCCATAGCTGCCTCTGCACACAGTATTTGTCCCATAGCGGCCCCTGCACACAGCAATATGGCCCATAACGGCCCCTACACACGGTATATGTCCCATAGCAGCCCCTGCACACGGTATATGTCCCATAGCGGCCTCTGCACATGGTATTATGCTCCATAGTGGCCCCTGCACACGGTATATGTCCCATAGCGGCCTCTGCACACGGTATTATGCTCCATAGTGGTCCCTGCACACGGTATATGTCCCATAGTGGTCCCTGCACACGATATTATGCTCTATAGTGGCCCCTGCACACGGTATTATGCTCTATAGTGGCCCCTGCACACTCACTAGCTATTATTATACTGTGGGGTCTCTTCAGACCACAGAGTATAATAAGTGGAGGGCAAAGAGAGGTGATGAAACATAAAAAACAATGTTACTCACCATTCCACGCTCCGCAGCCGCTCTGTATCTTCGGGCGCTTCTACCTGTAGTCAGCGACCGCTCATTGAGTCTCAGGGGTCATGTTGCGTCATTATGCGTAATGACGTCAGACGCAGACGTGACACCTGAGGCCCTGTCAGCTGACTTCAGGCAGAAGCGCCTGAAGAGTACAGAGCGGCTGCAGAGCATGGAATAGTGAGTAACATAGTTTTTTATGTTTGATCATCTCCCCGGGGGCTCCGCTTATTATACTCGGGGGGGTCTGAAGAGACCCCACAGTATAATAATAGCAGTTTCGTTTCGGCCGTGTTTGGTCCGATCGAAACTACTGGGTGAGGAGTCCGCTGCCGTGCCAGGGAAATAAGCCATAGGTTGCCGACCCCTGGCTGTACTGTCAGAGGGGGCGTTCCTTACTGCCCGGCGATGACGCTAAGCTGTGAGGAACGCCCCCCCCCCAGTACAAGTCTATGGACTAGTACTGTCAGGGAGGGCGTTCCTCACAGCGCAGCTAGACTGTCAGGAACGCCCTTCTGACGGTGAACCGTGAAACTAAGACCGCTGATATCTCCAGCCCCGGGGCACATACCGGGAAAGCAGACAGTGCACTGAATTCAGCGCACTGTCGGCTTTCTAGTGGTATGTAAAACCGCATATACATGAGGACTTGTAAGGTCCTCTTTAATATGTATTGAATATACATATTAAAGAAGACCCCATCAACTTATTAATAGCAGTAGAGAAAAGGTTAATATTACAATATAAAATTCATATGTACACTGAAATATATTTTATTATGGGTTCTAAAACTCACTGTGATGTATTTCTAATGGACACTGAAGCTGGAGTAGTTTTTCTGGAGGAAAACTCAGCCGTTCAGCCTGTGAGGAATCCTCTCAGCGTCTGTGGATTGTGGCTGGTAGCTATGGAGGTGACGTCATTAGTTAGCAGCCGCGCGATCCTCATTGGACAAGGCTTCGCGCGGCTGCCAGGTCCTACACAAGAAGATCGCTGCGATTTGGGCGGCGGTGGTACAGGTGGTAGCGTCTGGAGGGCTGGTGGCCGGGGGAATGAGTGGGTCTTGACAGGGCGGGATTTACCAGGGGAATGAGTGGTTCTTGACGAGGGGGGATAGCGGATACTATTTGCGTGCCATCCCAATGTCTCCCGCGTGCCAAAGTCGCCACGCGTGCCAGGGGTTGCCGACCCCTGCATTAGAGGAATACAAAATTGGTTGGAAAATTTAATGAATTCAGATATCCCCATTTACACCCAGCAGGCGGGTTTTATTTTCTAATATTAGCCTATGGCCCCTCCTCCTTTGCATCAGTTTTCTCCCATGTCCTACATTATCGCAGCACATCCTTCCAGCTTGGCTCAGTCCTGTTTACCCTCATCTAACTCGTTTCCCCGCTTTCATTACGCTGTACCCAATTCTGTACCGTTCCCCCTCCTTTTACACCTTCCCCGCACGCTACACTGAATGTCCTCAGCAAAGCACTCTGGGTAGAATTAAGGTCAATCAGAGTTGATTCCACCATTGTTGGTCAAATTCTTGGGGATTAACCCTTCCCTCGCTTTCCCTCAGGGCATCTAGTTGTACTAAGAGTATCCGGGATTATACAGCTGCGGAATAAATCCCTGAATATCAGCAGGAAGTTTGTACATATGGTATATTGTAACGTATATAGGAAATCCATAGGGGACTATTTTTTTTTAGGGCTCATGAGAGTATATAGGATTTCCACCATAAATAAACATTTCTGTAAGTAAATGGGTTTGGAAGTCCTATAGAAGTGAATGGAGAGAGATGCACATGCACAGTGCACCCTCCTCTTACTGCAGCCATGAGACGGGTGTCATGGACCCCTGAAATAGATGCAGGTCCCTGAGGTGGGACCAAAATGGCTGCTATTAAAGCTCCTATAGATTTCACCAAGCTTGGCCAGAGTCCTCAATCCCTCCTCGTTTTTGAAGGAATTTAGAAACAGGTTTTTGTTTCATGCATTGACACATCCCCTAGGTGACAACTTTTGTGGGAGTTATAATAGTCATATTGGTTGTCAACCATCTTTCCCACAAACAGATGTAACCAAGAAATGGCTGATTAGGATCCTTGGCAGAGAAAGATGACTTAAAAGGGTTCTCCACTTTAGACAATCCCTTTTTGTTAGAAAAGTCCCTTCACAATAAGCCGATGTTGGTCAAATCCCCGGCGATCCTGGAACCTGACAGTAAGTGTTCAATTTCCCTGCAGTGCCTCCACAGGTGGAAGTAGGTATTACATAGTATCCATTCCAATCTATGGACTATCTATGTAAGGTGGGACGGATGGGTCCTCTATAGAGAGAGATGCACTTTGTAACCTCTCCAAGGAATGTTGTTTTGGTGACATTATGTGACTAAGTGAACCTCAGCTGCACCCGTGAAATGGTGGGAGGTTTGTCCACAAGAAGATGAATGAAAATACATAGGTTGGGAGAGACGGCTGTATATATGTATATAATTATGTGCAGAACCAGGGAGGTCTGTGCTTTATATATCTTGGTCGTGGGCCTGAGGCTATGAAATACTATGAATGGTGGTACTTACAGCAGGACACTGTGGGGAGTAAGACACAAGAGGAGCCTTTTAGAGGGATTGTCCATTGTGTAAATAAAGCTTATTGATTGTATTATAGAAGGTTTTGCAACTTTCCAATAAACTTTGTCAAGATTCCTGCTTGCTGTAAGTGCTTGTTTACATTCAAGACCTTTCCTGACTTCATCCTGCTTGCACACAGCTGACACTTGTTACAGTGTATGAGTGCTGGTTACTATATAAGACCTAATGCACACAACCAAGTGTGCAGGCCGAGGCTCTCCCGATGGGGGTCCGATGCTCCATTCAGCTGATTATAGAGCAGGTCCTATCCTGCTCCATGGCATCGGAACGGAACTCCTCATTGAAGTCAATGGGGGACGAATGGCACTAGGATGATCACCCCAGTGCATTTTTCTATAAATTTAGGCCTCCCCCCTCGTCGTATGCACTCTCAGTCGTGTGCATGTAGCCTAACAGTGTAGGTAAGAAGCTTGACTAGACTTAAAGGGGTTGCCCCACAATAGAGATTTATTACCAGTCCACAGGATAGATGATAAGTCTAATCGCAAGGGGTCCGACCGATGTGAACAGGGCTCTCATGACATCCATTTGACTGAAGTGAAGATCACACGTGAGTACATCTGCTATGGTACTGGGACTGATGCAGATTACAGCACTTAGCTATCTTTGTCAGTCCCATAAACGTTGAATGGAATGGCAATACTCATGTGTGACCATCGCTTCATTCATTAGGGGGACACAGAACCCTGGTGAGGGTCCCAGTAGTGGTATTCCACACGGTCAGGCACCTTTTATCTATATACAGAATATAATTATAGTGGGACAACGCCTATTGGTACATGTGAATACTACCACACCCCCATCCATATAATATTTGCCCCCCACCTCCTTCCCATAATCTCTAGGTTGGGCCTTCTTGCAGTTGCATGGGCTTCCTTTACAGTATGTATACCCTTGAGTGACTTATATTTCCTGAGGGGCTTTTTTATCTTGGGGTTGTTCCTGTGATTGCAATACCTGGGCTCACCACCATGCTATAATTTTACACTGGACTGTGGCTAGGACATAACAATCTGGATATAATGGTACATCCATTTGAAGGAAGGGGTTAATAAGAGATGTCAGGAGGAAGAACAATATGGCCAGACAGGGATGAGCAGTTTTCTTCTTCGCATGCCCAGCTTTGAGAAGAACAGCTGTCCTCAAGGGTGTAGCTACCGGAGGTGCAGTGATAGCAGTCGCTACCTGGCCCTTTGCCTTGAGGGGGCCTTAAGCCACTTCACCCCATGTGGCTACTTCCCAACAGACCAGTAAATCCAGAAATCTGTCTTTATCTGACCACAGTCTGACCTTCACACGGGCCCAGGTGAGGAAGGAAATGAAAAAGATCAAGGCGAGGAAAGCCGCAGGGCCAGATGACATCAGTGCAAGGCTAATTAAGACTTGTGGGGACCAGCTGTGTGGTATAATTACATATATGTATAATATGAGCCTGAGGCAGGAAATAGTCCCTGAATTATGGAAATCTTCTTCTGTGGTACCAGTTCCAAAGAAACCTCACCCTATGGACCTCAACGACTACAGACCTGTAGCACTGACATCCCACTTGATGAAGATCTTAGAGAGATTGGTTCTCACACATCTTCGCCCTCTAGTGAGCCCCGCTATGGACCCTCTCCAGTTTGCTTATCGACCGGGCATTGGGGTAGATGATGCCATCATCCACCTTCTGCACAGGGCTCTGTCTCACCTGGAAAAACCAGGGAACACGGTGAGAATAATGTTCTTTGATTTCTCCAGTGCTTTTAACACCATACAGCCCAGGTTACTGAGAGACAAGCTGGGCCTTGCTGGAGTGGACCACCACCTTTCTAACTGGATCCTAGACTACCTCACAAATCGACCTCAATACGTGAGAGCCCAAGACTGTGTGTCAGGTACCGTTATCTGTAATACTGGGGCACCTCAGGGTACGGTTCTCGCCCCTTTCCTCTTCACACTGTACACTGCAGATTTTAGGTGCAACTCATCCAGCTGCTACCTACAGAAGTATTCTGACGACTCTGCAATAGTAGGCCTCATCACAGACGATGATGACAGGGAGTACAGAGAACTGAACCGGTTTTTTGTGGACTGGTGCCACCAGAACCACCTGAAGATTAACGCGGGGAAGACCAAGGAGATGGTGGTGGACTTCCGTAAAGGCAGATGCCCTCCAAAACCAGTGGACATCCTGGGGACGGGTATCGAGATTGTGAACACCTATAAGTACCTGGGTTTGCTCCTTAATAATAAGCTGGACTGGGCAGATCATATGGAGGCCCTGTACAGGAAGAGCCACAGCAGACTCTACCTGCTTAGGAAGCTGAGAGCCTTTGGAATCCGGGGGGCACTTCTTAGGACTTTCTTCAACTCTGTAGTGGCATCAGCCATCTTCTTTGGAGTGGCCTGCTGGGGGAGCAGTATATCAACCAGGGACAGAAATAAACTTGACAAGCTGATTAGAAGGGCCAGCTCTGTCCCGGGGAGCCCACTGGACCCAGTGCAGGTGGTGGGTGACAGAAGGATACTGTCCGTGGTGAGCTCCATGCAGAAGAAGAAGTCCCATCCCATGCATGAGACTGTGATCGCGCTGAGCAGTACTGTCAGTGACCGACTGCTCCACCCTAGGTGTGAGAAGGAGCGCTATCGGAAGTCTTTCCTCCCCACCGCGGTTAGGCTGTACAACCAACACCGACCTAAGCGGAGATCATTACATACAGAGAACTGAAATATCTCTCTGCCTGTTAATTCCCCCCCCCCCCCCCCCCTCCTCTGCTACGTCCTATCTGTCTGTCTGCTATTAATGTAATGCCTCTCACCTTGGAACATTCCTGTACATGTTGTATTTGTATTTGTATCTGCTTATCTTATCTTATCTTTGCTGCTGTAACACACTGAATTTTCCCATTGTGGGACTATTAAAGGACTATTATTATTATTATTATATTTTATGTGGCAAAAGGTAGGTAGGGGCCCAGTTACAGATTGTACATATTTCTAGCAGTCTATGGATAGCAAGCGTTGCCTAGCAACTAAAATCTTTTTACTGGATCTGTCACGCAACAAGTCCTTAGAACAAGTCTGTCTCAGCATAGTGAGAGCCCAGCTTTGAGTTGATGACACAACTCATGTTTGACAGTCTGGTTACTAGATATACTCTGCCTAGCAACCAAAGTCTTTTCAATGGGGTTGTCAGCACATCCTGAATTACCATTGCCTTTGTTTCAATGGCCATATATTTTGGTTCAGGTGGCAAATCTCTTTAGGTTAAAGCCCCACATAGTGTATCTCAGCTAAAAAAAACACTGCAAAAACGTGCTGCATTTTTTATGCAGAGTTTTTGCTGCTTTCCCCCCCCCCCTATTTAATATATAAGGAAAATACTTGCTATTCTGCATCTAAAATTAACATACTGTGATTTTCATCGCAAGTGTTCTTAGAAAGGCAGCTTTTCCGCAGCTCATGTGTAGACAAGATTGATGAGATCTCATTCACTTTGCTGGTACTGTAAAACGCAGCTTTTTTTGCTCTGCCTTGTTTCCGCTATGTGGGGCCTTAGCTTAATAGTTTTCTGTCCATGGTCATGTTACTCCTTACAAGAAAATGGGCCCAAAGGTCCTAGCTCCTTCCAGCCCCTGGGCCCCGCTTGTCTTGTAGTCCCTGCAGATTGCTTTGACTAGCACAGAATACAGTACAGAAGAGAATGAGGATTATGGCAAGTTCACACAAGCATCTGGGGCAATGCCAGGTGAATGTTGGACAGAGCACAGGCCATGTTGTGTCTATGGCCCGTCAAGCATTTCCTTTGTGCTTCCTTGAGGAGCTCTATACACGGCCTTTGCAGTCCGAAAACAAGTCAGCTACTTCTTTCTTAACTACCGATCTGAATGCATTCCACAAATGAATAGACCTTGAGGACAGGGCACGGTTGTAGGGGTGACACACTGGGCCAATGCAGGGCCAGCAAAGGGAGCTCTGGCGCAAACTAAAACCATGCAGTATTATATCATGTGTTGCAAATGTTACAAATAATGGCAGTATTATTTTGGAAATATAAGGCATGGTATTGGTATAATATGGGCTGAAAATAACACATCTAATGGCCGTAAAAAACAGATGAACATGTTGGTTTTTGATGGCCATTTTTTGTCCATTTTGCATCTGTTCCGTTTTTCCCTTTTTGATAACTGAGTGGCATCCGCGTGCCATCCATTTTCAATGTTCCTTTAAAAAAATTTGTGAATTTCATTGGTTTGTCTTTTTTGACCCAACCCACTGATCCATTACTAATGAATGTAAAATGGACGTCAATCTGTTTTACATCTGTTAAAAATGGATCCATTGATTTATATTGGGTTCATGTGGCTGTCAATATGGACAAAGATAGAGCATGTCAAGTTTTTTGACAGCCGTGATCAATGTGAATCGACATACTGAAATCAATATGTTCTTAAAATTAAGGCCTCATGTAGCAAAGCGCAGCAAAAAGACGCTGCAGAAAAAAAAAACGCGTCGGAAACGGATTACATTTTTTTTTTTGCAGTATTTTTCATTGTGATTTTGCAGAGTTCTCTTCTGTGGACTTTCTGCTCCTATTATAACTGTACGGAAAATTCTAGCGCATAATTGAAATGCTGCGATTTTTAAAATCGCGGGCATTTTTTAAAAAATGTAGCTTTCCCGCTGCAGATTTTTTTCTGCAATGTGTGGATGGGATTAGCCAGAATCTCATCCACTTTGCAGATGTGGGGCCCCATTTTTCACTGTTGTGAGGTGAGTAGGCCCTACTTTGCTTTTACCCAGGTCCCCATTGGTTCCTTTGGAATGTTTTTGCTCTGATAACAGGTGTAACAGGATCTGGAACTACGAAGAGCTAAAGAACAACTCAAGTCTTCTAGAAATGGTACAAAGTTTCCAAACCTTATAAACATAGTGAGTATCATAATGGTCTTAAATGGGCCTGGGTTACATCACGACTTGTTGCCTTCACCGGTCAGTGACCAGAACCGATGAACACTACAAACAAGGCACCCAAGTGATACAATGAACACTGGATTGGCCGTGGATATGAGTAATGGAGCACGCTGCCTGCTGATCTACCATTCATGTGTGCCATCAACGTGTTCTTCATAGGGTTCAGTGAACCTTACAAAGTGCCAGTTCAGCTGCCCGTACCAAGTGCTGAGTGCAAATGAGACACGACATGCTGTATGAGAGGAGCATGAGAGGCAGCCATGTGTATGTGCCCCGAGTCTGACCATTTTATGTACTGATGATTTAGTTCAAGGATAAAAGTTCAAACCATACACGCAACACATCCACATGAAATGTTGAGTAACTGAATATATCACATTACTTATCCTGTACTGATCCCGAGTTGCATCCTGTATTATACTCCAGAGCTGCACTCACTATTCTGCTGGTGCAGTCACTGTGTACATACATTACATTACTTATACTGTACTGATCCTGAGTTACATCCTGTATTATACTCCAGAGCTGCACTCACTATTCTGCTGGAGTCACTGTGTACATATATTACATTACTTATCCTGTACTGATCCTGAGTTACATCCTATATTATACTCCAGAGCTGCACTCACTATTCTGCTGGTACAGTCACTGTGTACATACATTACATTACTTATCCTGTACTGATCCTGAGTTACATCCTGTATTATACTCCAGAGCTGCACTCACTATTCTGCTGGTACAGTCACTGTGTACATACATTACATTACTTATCCTGTACTGATCCTGAGTTATATCCTGTATTATACTCCAGAGCTGCACTCACTATTCTGCTGGTGCAGTCACTGTGTACATACATTACATTACTTATCCTGTACTGATCCTGAGTTACATCCTGTATTATACTCCAGAGCTGCACTCACTATTCTGCTGGTACAGTCACTGTGTACATACATTACATTACTTATCCTGTACTGATCCTGAGTTACATCCTGTATTATACTCCAGAGCTGCACTCACTATTCTGCTGGTGCAGTCACTGTGTACATACATTACATTACTTATCCTGTACTGATCCTGAGTTATATCCTGTATTATACTCCAGAGCTGCGCTCACTATTCTGCTGATGCAGTCACTGTGTACATACATTACATTACTTATCCTGTACTGATCCTGAGTTACATCCTGTATTATACTCCAGAGCTGCGCTCACTATTCTGCTGGAGTCACTATGTACATACATTACATTACTTATCCTGTACTGATCCTGAGTTACATCCTGTATTATACTCCAGAGCTGCGCTCACTATTCTGCTGGTGCAGTCACTGTGTACATACATTACATTACTTATCCTGTACTGATCCTGAGTTACATCCTGTATTATACTCCAGAGCTGCACTCACTATTCTGCTGGTACAGTCACTGTGTACATACATTACATTACTTATCCTGTACTGATCCTGAGTTACATCCTGTATTATACTCCAGAGCTGCACTCACTATTCTGCTGGAGTCACTATGTACATACATTACATTACTTATCCTGTACTGATCCTGAGTTACATCCTGTATTATACTCCAGAGCTGCACTCACTATTCTGCTGGTGCAGTCACTGTGTACATACATTACATTACTTATCCTGTACTGATCCTGAGTTATATCCTGTATTATACTCCAGAGCTGCGCTCACTATTCTGCTGGTGCAGTCACTGTGTACATACATTACATTACTTATCCTGTACTGATCCTGAGTTACATCCTGTATTATGCTCCAGAGCTGCACTCACTATTCTGCTGGAGTCACTGTGTACATACATGACATTATTTATAATGCATGCATTGTAGACACACAGTTTAGAAAGACATTATCACCCATATAGGTTACCCCCAAATTCTCTTACTTTGATCATATAGACAGAACTATTATATTGACTCCCATGACATAAATGTGGGGTCTGCTCAAAAACTACCCCCAGGATAAAGTCCTTGGTAGAGAGGCCTCAGATATGAGGTTGTAGATGCCCATACTACTGGGTAGGATAATGCTGCAGACTATTGACTATATGCTGTATAGTATGTGTAATTTCACAATGTAGTTTCCTTCCATGGTCGCACTTCTGGCACACCCATGTTGTGTGTCGTGTGTACATGGGTTTCACAAGTGTTTGAGGTTTTCTATACGTTTGTGCAGAAGATACTTCCACTTAAAGGGAACCAACACTGTATGAAGTAAAAGTAAACCACAAACACAGTGAACTGAGCACCCCTTGTATACATTGGCTTCTTCCAAAATCGGGTCCCTAAATCAGCAGACTGTCCTTGGGGTTGCCACTTTTTTAGTCCTTGAGACCAATTCCTGGAAGCAGTCATAGTGATTCAAGCTGAGTATGGGGTAGATAGGGGCTTACTGTGACACTGACTCCAAAGACATAATATACAAATGCAGTTGACCTTCCTTTACAGGCTACAAAATACAGGAGAGGTGTCAGATCCTCTTTATATGTGTTATTTTCTGCTTCTATTAGTATATTAAACAGGATCTTTCACCATCTCCACCAACTCCAACTTTTTGCATCCTTCAATAGCTGCTGCTCAGCTGATTCCAGAGCAGTTGGAATTTTTTTTCTAGCCTCTACTGTTCCTGAGTAATCAGTGCTGGTAGTTTCAGCACCCAATATGCTACAGGTGGGCGGGCCTTGGTTGGAGAAGACAGACAGGAACCGCCCATCCAACAGTAGAAAGCATAATTGTGCTGAAGCTAACAATATGATTGCTTGGGAATGGTGTGGGTTACAGAAAAAAATCTAACTACCCTGGAATCAGTGGAGCAGCGAGTATTGCAGGATACAAGAAACTGCAATTGCTGGAGGTGATAAAATGTCCCCTTTAAGTAAAGAGATTATCCAGAATTAGAACAAAATCTTATTTGCTTTACCCAGAATCAAGCTGCTCTTATCAAGGGCCATTTTTGATATAGCAGCTCTGCCTTAT
Source organism: Leptodactylus fallax (assembly GCA_947044405.1). Classification (NCBI taxonomy): domain Eukaryota; kingdom Metazoa; phylum Chordata; class Amphibia; order Anura; family Leptodactylidae; genus Leptodactylus; species Leptodactylus fallax. The sequence continues at coordinate 317,537 of CAMRHE010000679.1, read as the reverse complement.
TCAAGTGTTTTGGTTTAAAATGCAATCCCGGACACAACCTATAGTAAGGGTGGCGCTGTTTCTAGAAAAATAAAGCAGAACTTTTTCTGCTGACTCAAAGCCTTATTGTTTATCTCACATAGCACAGAGGAACTGCAAAGTCACCCATATAGCATAAAAATTTATTTTGCAGGCACGCAAATGTTTATTTGCTATATTTATTGCATAATATTTGGCGATGTTGAAATCTTTGTGAAGGAAAATCAGATTTTGAAATGTTTAATGATAATGTGAAGAAACTTGTTGTGCAAATGCCATATTGCATTTTCTGTAGAGCATTTTCTATACAACTTAGCACGCGTGAGATGAGGGACGTCTTGAGATTTTCTCTAGTCCTATCCTATATAATCAAGTCAAACGAAAATATATTACATATATAGATGGGGCGCTGCATGTTATAGGTTCATGGAAATGTAAATATATTCAATAAAGGGGAACCAATATAAGTTGATAGTCAGCAGGGGGTGCAACTACTGGCAGAATTTGTTGCTGAATTTGAGGCAGATCTTGCCTCAAAATCAGCTTCAGTCTAAGGTCCCATGTTGCGGTACGCAGGTTTTTTTGTTGCAGATTTTGCTGCAGTTTTTTGAGCCAATGCCAAGAATGGCTACAAAAGGAATGGGAAGTATAAAGGAAGCTCTTCTACCTTCTGCTTATTCCCCTCCTGGCTTTGGCTCAAAAAAATGCAGCAAAATCTGAAACAAAAAAAGCTGCGTTTCCGCAACGTGGGGCCTCCACCTTAGATCTGTATCCCATTCATTTCATTGCAAGTCAGATGCTGAATTTTTCCTCTAGCCGATTTTTTTAAGCTAACGGAAAAAATAAGAGTGATGCTCAAACTCAAGGCAGATTCTGTGTGATAACTACCATTTGAAGTGAATGGGATTCAGAAAAATTCCACCTGGCTGATGTGGAATTTGGACAATCCACAACAGATTCCGCAGCACAATTTGATCAAGCAGAAAAATTCAACTTTAAATTCCTGAAGCTGAATTTTTCAGCTAGGAAAAATTCCTCTGTGGGAACCTACCATGCTGGCGGAATCTGCCTTCCAACTCTCCCATTCATTTCAGTGGAAGTCAGTAGCAGTTTTTTGGGGAGTCAGAAGTGTCAGATTCCGCCTTGCAAACCCCATTGAAATGAATCGTAAGTAGAAAAATTACTAGTGTTTTTTTTCAAAGGATTTTTGGAACGGTTTTTACAAAAACAGCTGCAAAAAAAGCTAGCGTTTTTTTCTGGCTCCTATTCATTTCAATGGACTTTGCAAGGTGGAATCAGCCTCGAGATAGATTTGAAGGTTTTCTTTTTCTCTAGTTGAAAAAATCAGCTAGAGGAAAAAATCTGCTAGTGAAGTGAATGGGAGAGTTGGGAGGAATTTTTTTCAGGCGGATTCTGCCTCAAAAATCAGAACAACTCAATGTGGTGTCCTAATTCCAAAAATAGTTCAACAGGATTCCATCTACCCACAGAAGAGTAACATAAAGCTCTTGGGCTCACGTCTACCATGTGTCATTTATAATACTGGTGTCTTCTTACATGGCAGAAAAACAAGTGTTTGGGTCACCTTAAGAACCAGGCCCTGGGTGCAACTGTTTGCTCCAATAGCTAACACAGTTGTCGAAATAGTGATCATAGTTCTTCAGGTATGATAAAAATTCCGACGGTGTCGGAAGCATGTCCTTCAGCTCCCCTCACCACAATGACTTCACCCCATTCACCCCATGTGGCTACTTCCCAACAGACCAGTAAATCCAGAAATCTGTCTTTATATGACCACAGTCTGACCTTCACACAGGCCCAGGTGAGGAAGGAGATGAAAAAGATCAAGGCGAGGAAAGCCGCAGGGCCAGATGACATCAGTGCAAGGCTAATTAAGACTTGTGGGGACCAGCTGTGTGGTATAATTACATATATGTATAATATGAGCCTGAGGCAGGAAATAGTCCCTGAATTATGGAAATCTTCTTGTGTGGTACCAGTTCCAAAGAAACCTCACCCTATGGACCTCAACGACTACAGACCTGTAGCACTGACATCCCACTTGATGAAGATCTTAGAGAGATTGGTTCTCACACATCTTCGCCCTCTAGTGAGCCCCGCTATGGACCCTCTCCAGTTTGCTTATCGACCGGGCATTGGGGTAGATGATGCCATCATCCACCTTCTGCACAGGGCTCTGTCTCACCTGGAAAAACCAGGGAACACGGTGAGAATAATGTTCTTTGATTTCTCCAGTGCTTTTAACACCATACAGCCCAGGTTACTGAGAGACAAGCTGGACCTTGCTGGAGTGGACCACCACCTTTCCAATTGGATCCTAGACTACCTCACAAATCGACCTCAATACGTGAGAGCCCAAGACTGTGTGTCAGGTACCGTGATCTGTAATACGGGGGCACCTCAGGGTACGGTTCTCGCCCCTTTCCTCTTCACACTGTACACTGCTGATTTTAGGTGCAACTCATCCAGCTGCTACCTACAGAAGTATTCTGACGACTCTGCAATAGTAGGCCTCATCACAGATGATGATGACAGGGAGTACAGAGAACTGAACCGGTTTTTTGTGGACTGGTGCCACCGGAACCACCTGAAGATTAACGCGGGGAAGACCAAGGAGATGGTGGTGGACTTCCGTAAAGGCAGATGCCCTCCAAAACCAGTGGACATCCTGGGGACGGGCATCGAGATTGTGAACACCTATAAGTACCTGGGTCTGCTCCTTAATAATAAGCTGGACTGGGCAGATCATATGGAGGCCCGGTACAGGAAGAGCCACAGCAGGCTCTACCTGCTTAGGAAGCTGAGAGCCTTTGGAATCCGGGGGGAACTTCTTAGGACTTTCTTCAACTCTGTAGTGGCATCAGCCATCTTCTTTGGAGTGGCCTGCTGGGGGAGCAGTATATCAACCAGGGACAGAAATAAACTTGACAAGCTGATTAGAAGGGCCAGCTCTGTCCTGGGGAGCCCACTGGACCCAGTGCAGGTGGTGGGTGACAGAAGGATACTGTCCGTGGTGAGCTCCATGCGGGAGAATAACTCCCATCCCATGCATGAGACTGTGATTGCGCTGGGCAGTACTGTCAGTGACCGACTGCTCCACCCTAGGTGTGAGAAGGAGCGCTATCGGAAGTCTTTCCTCCCCACCGCGGTTAGGCTGTACAACCAACACCGACCTAAGCGGAGATCATTACATACAGAGAACTGAAATATCTCTCTGCCTGTTAAATCCCCCCCCCCCTTGCTACGTCCTATCTGTCTGTCTGCTATTAATGTAATGCCTCTCACCTTGGAACATTCCTGTACATGTTGTATTTGTATTTGTATCTGCTTATCTTATCTTTGCTGCTGTAACACACTGAATTTCCCCACTGTGGGACTATTAAAGGACTATTATTATTATTATTAAATACAATTGCTCAATGGTCTGGCACTTAACCACCAATCTTGACTTGTGTGCCCTGCCTCAGTTCCATGTACTTACTATTTTATTGTAAATCTGGGGATTTGTCGCACCTTTTTAGACTTTTTTGACATGAGTGGGGAATAATCCCACTTGATCCACACATTTTATGCATTATTGGAGATCCCCTGCAATGGTGAATTCATGAGAATCAGACAGGTTGACGACTCTCATTGTTGGCTTACATGGATATTAGATTTTTGGTGGATCCCATGAAATTAGACGGGATCCTCCAAGACAAATCTTAAGGTGGCCAAACTCTTAAAGGGAATCTGTCACCAGAAGTCAGCGTATCAATCCTGTCAGATAGATAGGTTAGGGTCACCTAAATCAAACAGTGTATTCCTTTTGTGACTGGGCGCCTCCATTGTTGAGAGATCGCTGTTGTTGTCAATGTGCAAATGAGATCTTTGGAGGAATTAGGGCGTTAACTGCCTCAAATTAGCAATGACAATGCCCTCAAACAGCTCATTTGCATATTAACAAAAACAGAGCGATCTCAGCAATGGAGGCAGTAATTCACAATGGGGAAAAGACTGTGTGATTCAGGTGACCCTAATCTATCTGCAGGGCTTCCTTTAAGACGTACATCAGCCAAACCACTCCTTGGCTGAGCATAGATTTTTTTTCCCCAAAAATAAGAAGACTCCTGTGGTGATTTATCTTCTCAGGAAGAAAGGATCAGACATGTTCAATTCCAATATAGCTGATCCTTCGTTTTCCACCAATATCTGTAGTCAGAAAAGTTGGGAGACTTCCATTTGCTAAAAGACTATAGCAAATTTTCTAAATTTCTCTTTTGCCTTTGAAAACGTTGTCCAGATATACTAAATAAGTTACAAAGTCAAAATTTTGGATGAAGGTCCCAAAGTCTGCTCTCCTCCCCCCCCCCCAAAAAAATGGAGGGAATTCATGCTTCCCTCTAAACCTTTTCTTGCACTAAACGTGAGCCACAAGCCCCGAGCTGCGTCTCGCACGCCACATTGTGCCATTTTGGGCAGAGCGGGGACGCCTCGGCTCAACAGATTTATTACAACTCGTGTCAGTTTTCTGGGTGGAAATCTATGTCAGTTCCCAACGGGCAGCCTCTCCATCAGTCTCTCTTTGCCTGCGCTAGTCAGGCCCTTTAGGAAGACTGGCGTATGATACACCAGTCTTAATAAATTTGCCGCAATGTGATTGTGGCTTCTGCCGTCTGAAACTCTTCAACCAAACCAGAGACGTAGCTAGCAGGGGGCAGGGGATGGTTGCCACGGGCCCACTGACTATGTGGGGCCCACCCCGGGGGCCGCCATTAATACATGCTTTACTTTTAACTAGATCAGTATCTGCAAGACACCAGTCTAGTTAAAATGCATCCTGTAAGTAACTCTCTGTCTCTCTTCAGGACTAGCGCTTTGATGTCACGGCATCACGCCTCGTGCTGAGACGCAGACGTCATATGCGTGGATACAGCACATAGAGAGTGGCATAAGGGGCCATTAGGGGGAATTATGAGGATAAGGAAGGGAACGGTTATTTATATAAGGAGCCATTAGGGGGCATTATGAATATAAGGGGGTAGGTCATTTAGATAAGGTGGCATTAGGGGGCATTATGAACATAAGGGGGGTGTCATTTATATAAGGGGCCATTATGACACAAGTGCCACAGTCACTTCAAACAGCTGATCAGTCGGGGTCCCGGGTTTTGGAAGCCCACCGATTTTTTTTTTATTGATGACCTGGAAGACCTTTTAATTAGGAAACACATGGGGCATTATTAATTATTATTTTTTTATTATTATTATTATTGTTTATTTAATTCCATTAATTCCATGGTGCTGTACATTATTATATTAATTCCATGGTGCTTTAATATGAGGATTTACATACGGTACACAAGATATACAAAACAGATAATACTAACAGTGACCAACTGGCACAGTGGGATAGAGGGCCCTGCCCGCAAGGGCTTACAGTCTATGAGGGATTAATTTTAATAATTTAATATTAATAAGTGGCACTATGTAAGGGGGTCACAGGAGACATTACTAATTTAAAGATGCATTTGGGAATATTATTCATTCTGGGGGGTATATCATACATTTTATAATTGGGGGTAGCAGCAGGATCTATCACTATATGGTCACTGTATAGTGATAAAATACCTGTGTTGGGGGGCCTCCTTGGACATATTTGCCCCCCTGTGCTGAACCCCTAGCTACGCCGATGAAACAAATCTTAGAATCTTGTTCTGTGTTAACCACAAATTTCTACAGTTAGCTGTCAGATATGCACAGTAGATACAGTTGTGTGTTTCTCCTGTCTGTCCTCAGGTGGCATCACGACTGTGACTCTTGACACCATGTAGTCACATAGCAGTTTCTCCAGACATACAAGACAAGTAAACGTGCTCGATCCCTCTCATTTATCACTTTCATTTGACGCCAGGCACCTACAAAACGTTAATTATGCGGGAAGGCCTGGGAATGATGGCAGCCCAACAATAGTCATTTGTCACAATTGTCCGTCAATTGAGGTCACAGTGACTAGTCAGCCGTCAGCTGGTGGATTCCAAATGTTGTTACATCTCCTGTGAAACACAGCACAGGAGGCAGATCATGATGGCGAGTTACGATACGAGTTGACGGAGGGTTATAAAGAACTCATGCATCCTACCCCATGTCTTGCCAACTGGCGGAGCAGAAAGGGTTAACACATTCCTGAGTAGGGGGGTAGTCATAGGTCCATTCATTGGCATGAATGAGGACTCCAGATTCCTACATTGACAGAAATTTCCCACAGGCTATGACTGTTCAAGGGTCTGTTCCGGGAAAGAGGAATTACGACTCTACGTGCTAGAGAATTTTTGAATGCTAGCTCATGTGAACAGAGCCCTAAGTCTTTGACAATGAAATGTTTATGAGTAAACGTGTGTGACTTTTGGCATGGGAGATCTTCAGATCCCTAGGTAGTGGCCAATGGGTTGTCCCAACAAAAAATACATCTATATACGTTAAAGGAGCTAGGATTAGAAAAACATGGCAGCTTACTTCCAAAAATAGTGCCACACCTTTAAATAGGTTGTATCTAGTATCGCAGCTTAGCTCCATTGAAGGAAAAGGGTTGACGTGCAATTCCACACCCCACCTGTGCACAGGTGTGGCGCTGTGTTTTAAAGAGGAGATGGTTGCCAATACTAACTGAAGATCTCATCGACAACTAACCAAGTTTTCAAACCATATGGACAGATGCAGTGCTAAAGGAATAAGCAAAAATTTAGTCACAAGGCTAGCCTGGAGGCAGAATACAGATTGATGGAAACCAAATGCCGTAAAAGGGAAGGGAGGAGGGGGGCAAAAAACTGGGTCAAAAATTTCCCATGGTCTTCTGAGGGACAAAGAGGCTACAAAAGGTGTACTCATTCAATCTGGGTCAACCCTAACCCGGTGATCCCTATAGGCACTGAAGGGTCACCCTCTACTGTGGTCGGCCCATGTGTATGTACTGTCCGAGATCTTGGCTGGCCCCGTTACAGAGAGTAGGAGGGCATGTGATGATGTCACCTAAGAAAGAAGAGGCAAGTTTTTTACAATACAATACAACCTCAATAAAAAAGATTCATTCTTGAAGGAGTTCTGTCATCAGGGACAACTCCTTGAAGAAAATAGTAAAACATGGTGGACATTGAAGTACATGGACAGCTGAAATCATCCACAGATCACTTCCCAAGTGGGGGAACTCTCCTATATAACACATACATGGCATAATCCAACACAGGGACAGGTGTTGTCTCTGGTCACCCTTCTGGTACCCGCACCTACCAGAAGAATAGGGGTCCATGACAGATGGCATACAGGAGGGTGCCAGGTAAAAAGGTGGTGCACCTGGTAATTTCCGCATCTCCTATTGATCTCCTGTTGCGGGTTTACCGACACCTTGACTTTTAGAATGGGATTCAGGGGATACCACAAAACCAGAGAACAGAGGTCCCCTGAGGTCACCCTGTAAGCCAAGGTGTCCGGTAGGCCCGCAAAATACACAGGTGAAAGGAGCCATTAGCTTTACATTCCAAAATGGCTTCTCTTTATTTAAAATTGCAAAACTTTATTTACACAAAGTGTTTTTAACCCTTAAAAAGTTTAACTTTTTAGAAGAAACTTTTTTAACGAGATGTGTGTCTTAACATCCGCATCATCTTGTGCACACGTGTATTTACACTCATGCACGTACATGTAGGCGGGCGTCACACTCTGAACAGCTGCTTCTTGTAATAGTAACATCGCAGCATAGCCCCTATGATAAATTTCCTAGATACAGCCCTCTAGGGATACTTGGAATCTTTCACGAATATCCCTCTTCCCCTTCTCATTAGTTGATAGTAGTATAATGTTGTACCGTGTTAGCCATTGAAAGTAGTGGAAGAGTGAAGAAATCAGGCGATACCTTTTAGAGGCTAACTGAGTATATTTATAAGTAAGCTTTCAGGAGTACTAGCTAGCTCCCTTCATCAGACATGGTGTGATACAAGAACTGAAAATTCACAGATTTTTATACACATGGTTTTCAAAGAATTTTAGAGTCCTTAAAAAAAACCAAAACAAAATGCAATCTAAGTAGAGAAGTTATTTACAACAGGTCAAAAAAAAACAATCTGGAAAGTTGTGGTACATGACAGAGGGATCTGTTATCTGTTTGCTATCAGGAGGTGATTTGTGACCCTCACAGTTCATACATAGTGTGACATGAAGCTGGCATGAATATTAAGTCCAAATTGCAGAGTTTGAAATTTTTGCATAAATTTGTACTCCCATTGTTTCCTCGCCTCCTGCATCTTAAAATGTCCCATTAAAACCACAACCCGCAAATCTTCAATAGAGTGGTTTTCTCTGGAGAAATGTGCGGCCACTGGGAGATCGGTTCTGCTGTTATTAATACTGGATCTGTGTGAGTTCATTCGTTGACTGAGTCTCTGCCCTGTTTCCCCCACATAGAGGCCTGTGGTGGGACATTGCACACACATTATGAGGTACACCACATTGGAAGACCTGCAGGAGAATGTCCCCCTAATTCTGTGCATCTGTTGTGACTGTGGGATAGGTACACTGTCAGCGGTGTGGATGTGCTTGCAGGTCATGCACCTTTTATGTAGGCAAGGTGAGGTGCCATTTTCAGTTGGGGCCTGCTTAAGAAACTTGCACAACTCAACAGCGACATCTTCTTCTTAACAAAATGCAAAAAGGAGAGACTCATCCCAAAAGGCTTCAATTTACATAACCCAACCCGGCACACCTACAACAGCCGATATGCAGAACAACTATGTATTCGGACATCTGAAAGGCTGCGGAACAATATGATAAAAATTTCCTATAACAACAAAAAAAGAACACAGGAGGAGATACAGGCCCTGAAATCATCATTGGATAATGACACAGAGGAAATGAAGGCCAAACTCCACACATACTACTGGAAACTTCAGGATATGCTTATTAACAACAAAAAGAAAAAGCTCCACAGACTGAGACATAAAGGCCTCATTACTACAACCGCAAGTACCAGCCCAGCTCAGCAAAGCTGTGTTGTGAATCTTTCCTCTTATGAGCCAAACAAACACGAAATGTCAGTTCTCTCCAAAGGTCTCTCCTTCTGCCCCTCGGCACACACTGACCATATCAAACTCTGCAATGATATGGAGGAGTTTTTCAGAAAAATTAGATTGAGGGAATATTTTTATGACAAAGACCCTCCATACAGCAGCGACTCTGAGATGGAACAGCCCATAAGGAATCCTACCAAAAAATCTACCTGGACCCCACGCCCTGGAACTAATGCAGCACTGGATAAATATATTGACTGTTTCAGAAGCAAAGTAAAATCAGAAATCCTGGAGAAACAAAAGAAACAGACGCATAACCTAACCCTGCAGGAACAGAAGGCTATTACTTCACTGAAAGAAAATCAGGATATAATAATAAAACCAGCTGACAAAGGGGGCGCAATAGTCATAATGAACACCTCAGACTATATCCAGGAAGCAAACAGGCAACTGTCAAATCCCATCCATTACTCCAAACTTGGAAGTGATCCCACAGAGGCCTATATGAAAGAACTAAAGAGTATGATCAAGAAGTTTCCAGTCCAGATCCAGAATCAGGTAAAAGGACTTATCCCACAAGATCCCAGGCCGGGCTGCTTCTATATGCTCCCAAAGATACACAAAGATGGCAACCCTGGGAGGCCTATCATTTCTGGCATTGGGACACTGACAGAAAACATCTCAGGTTGGGTGGAAAATCTCCTAAAACCCCTTGTCAGGGATACTCCAAGCTATATCCAGGACACCACTGACCTTCTTAACAAACTGAATGGCCTGGGCCCTCTACCTGAGGGTACCATTTTGGCCACCATGGATGTGGAATCCCTGTATACCAACATTCCCCACAAGGATGGAGTTGCAGCATGTCGGGTACACCTGGCAAAACAAAACCTCCCAACAGAACCAGTAACGCAGCTCATACAATTCATCCTCAGCCACAACCATTTTACCTTTGGAGAGGATCTATATCTACAGCGAATGGGAACTTCAATGGGGACCAGATGTGCACCCCAATATGCAAATCTCTTTATGGCAGAACCGGAAGGAACATATTTATCAACATGCATCACCAAATCTATGATTTACCTTCGTTATATCGATGATATCCTTGTCATCTGGACTGCAGATGAGGAGGCCCTACTTCAATTCCATAATGACTTCAATGACTTTCACCCGACCATCAACCTTAAACTTAGCTATTCAGGGAGTGAAATTCACTTTCTGGATACCACAATATACATTAAAGACCACCGGCTACTCACATCAATATACCACAAACCCACAGACAGAACGGCCTACCTGAGAAACGACAGCTTCCACCCCAAGCACACAAGACAATCTATTATCTACAGCCAGGCTATATGATACAATCGTATTTGCTCCGACAAAACAGACCTGGACAAGCACCTCCTGGATCTGAGGATGAAATTTCTCAGACTGGGATACAAACCAAAAGTGACAGACAACCAATTAAACAAAGCAGCAGCCATTAACAGAGACAGTCTGCCCACATATAAAAAGACCCAGAAAGAAGCCCAAGTGCCCCTAGTTGTCACCTACAACCCACAGCTGGAGATCCTACGAAGGATTGCCAAGGAGCTCCAACCTGTGCTACATAGGGACAACAGACTCAAGGACATATTTCCAGTCCCCCCTCTCCTTTCGACAACCACCAAACCTGAGGCGTATTATCGTCCGGAGTGCCCTGAAGGCCCCAACTGAAAATGGCACCTCACCTTGCCTACATAAAAGGTGCATGACCTGCAAGCACATCCACGCCGCTGACAGTGTACCTATCCCACAGTCACAACAGGTGCACAGAATTAGGGGGACATTCTCCTGTAGGTCTTCCAATGTGGTGTACCTCATAATGTGTGTGCAATGTCCCACCACAGGCCTCTATGTGGGGGAAACAGGGCAGAGACTCAGTCAACGAATGAACTCACACAGATCCACCATTAATAACAGCAGAACAGATCTCCCAGTGGCCGCACATTTCTCCGGAGAAAACCACTCTATTGAAGATTTGCAGGTTGTGGTTTTAATGGGACATTTTAAGACGCAGGAGGCGAGGAAACAATGGGAGTACAAATTTATGCAAAAATTTCAAACTCTGCAATTTGGACTTAATATTCATGCCAGCTTCATGTCACACTATGTATGAACTGTGAGGGTCACAAATCACCACCTGATAGCAAACAGATAACAGATCCCTCTGTCACGCACCACAACTTTACAGATTGTTTTTTTTGACCTGTTGTAAATAACTTCTCTACTTAGATTGCATTTTGTTTTGGTTTTTTTTAAGGACTCTAAAATTCTTTGAAAACCATGTGTATAAAAATCTGTGAATTTTCAGTTCTTGTATCACACCATGTCTGATGAAGGGAGCTAGCTAGTACTCCTGAAAGCTTACTTATAAATATACTCAGTTAGCCTCTAAAAGGTATCGCCTGATTTCTTCACTCTTCCCCTTCTCATTAGACATAATGAGAGCCAGTAGGAACGGTCTTGCCAGAATCCTCCAGTGCAGAACTAGGGACAAGTGTCATCCTATGTGACCCATCAGAGGTGATGATAACCCCCTGACCCGCACAATCCCCTGCATTGGCCTGTCTGACCTGCACTCATAACAATTGACCTTGAAAATTGGATTAGCAGCCGCAGAAGCCACATGAAAGGCTTACTGGCTGCAGCACATGGGGGATCCGAAGATCACAGGGCGGTAATAAGTGGCTCACTGTGGGTTATAGAACTACAAGTACCAGCTGACTAACATTCTGATAAACATTACAGCTAAAAATCAATGAGTGCCTGCAATGACTTCTTGTTACCCAGTGAATGTGGCAGTACAAGTCCCAGAATGAAATCCCTGCTGTCTATAAATTAATGGACAGAGTGGACCAAAGGGGCAAATGCCCAGAAAACGTCACTATGGCACTGTTTAGTAGTATTATTTATTCACTTTATAACACTGTTTAAGCACTGTGTGGTAGCATTATTTAGGGACTGCATGCACTGTATGGTAGTATTATTTATGCAATTTATGGCACTGTTTAATAGTATTATTTATGTACTTTATGGCACTGTTCAATAGTATTATTTATGTACTTTATGGCACTGTGTAATAGCATTATTTATGTACTTTATGGCACTGTGTAATAGTATTATTTATGTACTTTATGGCACTGTTTAAGCAGTGTATTAAGCACTAGTATTCTTTAGGCACTGCATGACACTGTTTTGCACTATGTGGTAGTACTATTTAGGCACTTTATGGTACTATTATTAACGTATTTATGGCACTGTGTGATAAAATGTAAGCACTGTTTAGTAGTATTATTTATGTACTTTATGGCACTGTTTAGTGGTATTATTTATGCACTTTATAGCACTGTTTAAGCACTGTGTGGTAGTATTATTTAGGCACTGCATGGCACTGTTTTGGCGTTGTATGGTAATATTATTTAGGCACTGAATGGCACTTTCTGGTAACATTAATGTATTTATGGCACTGTGTGATAGTAAAATGTAGGCACTGTTTTGTCACTGTGTGGTAGTATTATTTATGCACTTTATGGCACTGTTTAGTAGTATCATTTGTGCACTTTGTGGCACTGTGTAGTAGTATTATTTAGGCACTGCATGACACAATGTTGTGGTATTATTTGGGCACTGTGTGGTACTGTCTTATAGGTACTGTATTGCACTCTTGGCACTGTGAGGTAATATTGTTTAGGAACTGTATGACACTGTTTTTGTACTGTATGATTCTATTTGGACACTGTGTAATATGATATATTCACTGTTTTGGCATAGTGTAGCAGTATTATTCAGTCACTTACATCAGTGTTTTGGCACCATGTGGTACTATTATTTTAGCATTGTATGACTTTGTTTTGGTACTGTGTGGTAGTATTATTTAAGTACTTCATGGCATGATGTAGTAGTAAAACAGGCACTGTTTTGTGTGGTAGTATTAATTTGACACTGTTTTGGCACTGTGTTGACGTATGTTTTATTCACTATATGGCACTGTTTTGAGTAAGTGTGGTAGTATCATTTAGGCACTGTATGGCACTGTTTTGTCACTGTGTGGCACTTTATGTAAGCATTGTAAGACACTGTTTTAGCATTGTATTTAGGCAAAGTATGGTACTATTTTGGCATTTCACGGTAGTATTATTTATTTACAGCCTAAAACAAAAATTTATTTATTTATTATCCTGGAAATATACACTGTATTTTATTCCTTTCAAAAATAAGAGTAACCAGGCTATCCATGTGTCCTCCAACACGCATAGACCCACTAAATGCAGATCTACCTTTTAGCCAATAGTGGTTCCTGATATAGTAAACAACGCCACTCTTGACGATTGGTTGTGTCTGGAAGCGCATCTAAAATATATTGAAGTAAATGAGGCTAAGCTGCAGTACTGCACACAACCTTTCGACAGGTGTAGTGTTGTTCTTGAAAGAAAACAACCATGTTTTATCAGTTTTACATACCCCCCTTTAAATTCTCTTCTTGTTTTAATGTGCCATACGTGCCCCTCTGGCGTAGGCCGTCATCTTCAACAATTTTTTTCAGATCTCTGTGACACAGCTTCATCTTATAAGGTCTCTCAGGGCTTAGCATGACACTCATATAGTGTGTGGTTACCTTGCTGCAGGCCTGAAAGGGTAGAGGTGTGACATCATTAAGACAACCACACAGCAATTTTGAGAGAGACACAGGAAGGGGTCACACAATGTGCACTGCACTATTTGGACGGTGTACAGACAGCAGGTGCACCCAAGGAGGAAGGGGCTGATATAATTGTAAAAAATGCAACTTGGATATTGAAGTTATTGAAATTCATCTTCACCTAGTATGGCACATGCACACCTATTCTCAACACTGCAGTTCATGGGGGTGATGCAAAGGAAGGGGGTAGGAAGTAGAATATAAATGCTGCTGTGGTTATCACAGTGGTTACTATCAGCTTTGTAAAGATGCAGGATACTGAATGCTATAATTTAGCTTCAATGCATTATTTTCAGTCTTTAGTGACTTTTTTTGTATGTTTTCACTTAGATGGAAACCATCAGCAAGCAGGTGTTATGTTTTTTTGAAGTGGCATGTGCGACTACTACAGCAATCCTTAGTATTCGCACAAGCCATACCTGTATGATACAGATATACACAGGAATAATAACACTCATGCAGCATACCTGCTTGTTGATGGTTTCCAGATGACAAAAGTAAAAATAAAATAAAGTTAAGCTGTAAATTAAAGCTATAAGGCTGTCAGAATTGACAGTTTCTGCTCTGAGCTATAAATACGTTGTCATGTGTCTTAATAGAGGGAAAACTTTTGAATGCAGCTCTGGATGTGACTGGAGTACAAGACATAATACAAGTCAAAACCAGCTAAAAAAAAACATACATTATAAAATCTATTGTTCATAAGTAGTGTTTCCCACACTGGCACACGGCAATATCAATGTATATTAGGAAATCATTTCTAAACATGACGTGACATGGGACGAGAGGGAGGGGATGTAACCTAAAGGGAAGGGGGGGCAAGCATATAAAAGAGAGCAGAGGGAGTGTGAGTGACTGGGGTGAGCCAGAGATGAATGTGGTTGAACCGGATTTTGACTGTAAATCCTGTCTCCAGGCATCATTTATCAAGAACACCTGGATAAAGGGACAATATTACACACCACGGGGAATGTCATAAATACACGACATATAATACGCATAATGTATATTCTATACAGAGGGATTAGAAACCAACCCTGGGCTGCAGTGCTTGCACTTGTCACATTGGAGTTGTAGTTTCTTTCTTTCACCTGGGGCAAAAATACAGATAGCTGCCCTAGCCCAAGGCAGAGTGCTTTGTTAGCGCCCCCTGGCTCCCAGCATTCCTTCTCCCAGATGATTAAAAGGGTGAAGTAAATTGTACATACCATTCAGAAATTACTTTACTATAATGTGATCAAAATCTCGGGGATGCTAGGGGAAATATATAGAAGCCAGCCATGAAAAACTGATGTCATGACTAATGCAAGGTCTGTGGGGGCGGAGCATGACACAGGGAGTCTCCCCTTCACTCCTTGTTTCCTGCTCAGCCCCCTCAGTCTCAGCACAAGGCATAGCTCATTGCATGTGTATGTAAATTTGACCTTTAAAGGGGCTTTCCGGGAAAAAAATGTTTTTTTTTGTTTGTTTTTTTTTAAAAAAAAAGGTCTGTTAGTGCTATTAATGGGTTAATAAATGCACCCATATACCTTTAGCCGTGTTTTGAGTGATTTCTGGGTGTCTCTGGGAGCTCCTGGCATCTTCTGCATTTGTTTACATGGTTCAGCTTCCTGCTATGTAACTTCCTCACTAACTCCTCTCACCTTAACTCCCCCCTTCTTTCCTCCCATACACCCCCTCCCTGTTTCTATAGCTATCTCCTCACAACTACTAGCCCTTCCCTACTAACTCAGCTCAACCCCAACCTTATCATATATGTACCTGTCTTCCTCCTGTGGGACGCCCATCCTTCTTTTTTGACTGCCGATGCGCGTTCTTGTCCCAGCGCTGCTCTGTAGCGACGATCCATCTCTACTGCACATGCGTGGGAGCTGCGCAGTAGAGGTGGATTATTGTCAGCAGAACAGCACTGGGACAAGCGCGTGCAGTCAGAAAAGAGGGAAGAGCCGTCCCGCAGGAAGAAGCCGGGAAAGTAAGTATGATGGAGTGGATGGGGGGGGGGGGGAGTAGTAGTGACGATCCATTTCCGGAAACGGGGAAACGGATTGTCACCGGATAACTAGCAAATGTTCCTGAGGCGGTCACATGGGTATAATAGAGACAGAAAGTTTGCAGAGCAAAACTCTGCAGAATTTCTAAGAAAAGCGATGCGTGGTCTTTTACACAGCGCTTTTTGGCTGTGGCTTGCTACGTGGGGTCTTATCCTTAAGGGGTTTTCCAAGATATTAAAAAAAAAGGTTTCATTGGGTTTATGAACTTTCTGATCTCCAGTCCCCTTATTTTGCGACTTTCGTTCTCTGCCTGTCACTGTTACATTGTTACGAAACTCACAGATTAAAGAACTCTAGGGACACAATTCACATCTACTTTCATACTTACCGACTCTCCCCTATTTACCAGGACTGTACTGAATTTTTGGTAAAGATTCAGGCAAGTTCAGGCATGTTCCAGCCCAAAAGGAGGTGGGACTTCCTATAGGGCCAGGGTTTGAACAAACCTTGGCTGAAATGGGAATTCTGCTCCAATCTGGATCAGGCCATCTGGCCTATTCTCAAGACTGCAAGGATGGTAGCTATGCACTTTACTTAGTAGTCATCAAATGGCACTAGGTGTGATTCTGAGGCAGGCAGTGGCCGGTAATACAGATAGTTGAGATCGCCAAGGATAAATACCAGACAAATGACTGTAGAAGAATAAAGCTACCAGGAAAGATAACTAGCCAAAATGTGGGTAGCAAAAGAGGCAAAGGACAGTATAAAATCCAACAAGAAAGGTACCAGGTGTCTGAACCAACAAAGCAAGAATGAAAGGCAAGAACATATTAGAAATGCTTAAAAGGACTATATCGGCAATTTATTTATTTATTAAACCAGATAGTAAAATCTATTACTTTTTTCTAATCTGTTTTTATTTTCTTTTTGTAGAGTGTAGATTTTTTTTATTCTATTTTCTGTATGTGGAGCAGCCATCTTGCCTGAGCTTCTCCTCTGCTCTGTTAAAGGGGTTGTGCTGGACTTCAAAAACATGGCTTCTTTCTTCTTCTCAGGAAGTGACATCATATCCATTGATCACATGGTCTGTCTCATTTATGTTACTGGAATGGAGATGTGACCTGCCGTGTGACCAATGGACGTCATGTTTTCGAAGTCCTTTACAACCCCTTTAACAGCATTTAGTGATATGCTTTACAGCCTAATCATGGCCATAGGCAGCAATACTCATTGAGGTCTATAGGAGAGTTTTTTAAGCATGCTTGTGACATGATAAACTGTGACATGATCTATTGTCAGTAGTTACGCAGTGATGGACCTCTATAGAGGTGTTATCTTTTATTGTAATATGGTCTGTGTTGTAAGTGAGGTAACTGATGGAAAGAAAACCACTACAAAATTGGCAAGTGTCTGTCTATTGTTAGCCTTATTGTTCAGAGTGAAAATTGCAGGAATATATATATATATCGTGAAATGGAAAATCAAAAATAAAGTGTTATAAGAACTTGTTTTACAAAATAAGTGAATTAGGTGACATAGTAAGTTTATTATCCTATTATAGGCTGTTAGAAACCTTATATTATATCATGTGATGAAGCAACCATATTGTACAATATAATGTTCTGTATAATCAGTTATATTGCGTGTACTGTGTATAATGTACATTGTGAAATATGGCTATGAGGAGCACTTATCTACAAGATGAATAGGATTTCCTGCGGGGATGAAATGCTGTATAGACGATCAGGTTTCAGCTGCAGAATTCAAGCTATGAAATATTCTAATGTTGCAACTGTTGAAGGAGCGGATTACAAGCTACATTATCTGGATGACATATTACATACAGCTCTAAGATGGAAGAGTATCCCTGACACCAGGCGATGGAGAGATACTTTATACTGATATTATGTGTACACATCACCTGTGCTGTTCTGTTACAACCATACACATTGACGTACCGCACCCTGGAGCATATGTCTAGTGCTCACCGACTACAATAGGATTGTTCCAACTCTGCTGTGAGCCTCAGTTCCTTATCATTTTTATGATCTCTGCCTGCTAATGTGATCCTGATCTTGACAGCATGACACAGGTGCAGGCCTTGTTACAGTGTATCAGTGCTTCTTAAGGAAACAAGTTGTGCATCATGCCTGGTTGTAACATGCAGGTGGATGGACATAAAAACCAGGTTTGGAGTCTCAACTAGTTTGGGCTATGTTCACACGGATTTGTTTGCCATCGGATTTTGACGCGGAATCCGCCTCAAAATCCGCCTGAAAAAACGCCTCCCATTCATTTAAATGGGAGTCAGTAGCGTTTTTTTTTTCCTCTAGCCGTTTTTTTCCGCTAGCAGAAAAAAAAAAGCAACATGACCTATCTTCAGGCGGATTCCGCCCGCGGTGTCCACAGCTCGAGACTCCCTCCTGATTAAGTTCATTCATCCGGGCCTAATCAGGAGCGGGATGCCGTGACGGAATGCTGATGCACTGCATCGGCATCCCGTTGCGGCAGACCGCGGCGAGGGTTCCGGTGGCGGAAAATGATTTTCATTTTCCGCCGTGTAAACACACCCTTACTAGTGCCTGAGAACAAAAACAATTTGATACAGAGAAAGATAACATCTGCCATCACCTCACCTGTGCAAAGGAAGTCTCCCTCTCTTTCTGTCATGCTGCGACTGCAGGTGTCTCCACTTTGTAGTCACTGATGTTCACCTGATGGGAACGAAGTTGCTGATGTACACCCCTCCCGACTTAGGCATCCTGGACTGGTGTTCACCTCCAGAATCCAAGCTGTTGGTAAATGGATACAGAAAGAACATGCAGGCTTGGTGTTTCAACTAGTTTACTGGTGCTTGAAAACAAAGAACAACTTGATACAGAGAATAAACAGGGAAGGATAAGAACAACATTTTCCACCATCTGGCCTGTGCAAGGGAAGTCTCCTTTTCCATCATACAGGGTTTATGATGCTGCTACTGCATTTGTCTCCAGTTTGCAGTCACTGACGTCCACCTCATGGGAACCAAGTTGCTGATAGACTGAAGCCTCCTGTCAGGTCTTCTCTGGACTCTGGTGTTCTCCTCCAGCCTCCTGGCTGCAGGTAGATGGACACAAAAATGACAACCAGCTTCAACTATTTTACTGGTGCTTGAGAACAAAGCTTCTACCAACTCCCTGTACAAGGGAAGTCTCCCTCTCCCTTACACAGGGTTTGTCATGCTGCTACTGCAACCATCATCACTTTGCAGTTGATGCTATGCACCTGACTGGAACCAAGTTGAGGCCTTGCATTGGGGCTTTTCCAGACTTCAGTGTCTTCCTCCAGCTTCAAGGCTGCATCCTGCTCTCAGACCGCTAACCAACTGCGTGCCAAAGTGTGGGCCAGATATATATTCCCTGACTCTGCCCCTCCTGAATTCCCATACTTAGTGGGATGGCCAAATCTGTGGGTGCATCAGCAAAATTCAGTGTGTTACAGCAGCAAGGATATGCAATGCAAGATAAGCAATACATATATACATACAATATATAGAAAACGTTCGAAGGTAGAGGCATCCCATTGGTAGTAGACAGACCGATAGAAAGGTACAGGTAAAGAAGTAGTGGGGGGGGGGGATATTACAACAGAAAGAAATTTCCATTCTCTGTGTGTAATGATCTCCGCTTAGGTCGGTGTTGGTTGTACAGCCTAACCGCGGTGGGGAGGAAAGACTTCTGATAGCGCTCCTTCTCACACCTAGGGTGGAGCAGTCGGTCACTGACAGTACTGCTCAGCGCGATCACAGTCTCATGCATGGGATGGGACTTCTTCTTCTGCATGGAGCTCACCACGGACAGTATCCTTCTGTCACCCACCACCTGCACTGGGTCCAGTGGGCTCCCCAGGACAGAGCTGGCCTTTCTAATCAGCTTGTCGAGTCTATTCCTATCCCTGGTTGCTATACTGCTCCCCCAGCAGGCCACTCAGAAGAAGATGGCTGATGCCACTACCAAGTTGAAAAAAGTCCTAAGAAGTGCCCCCCGGATTCCAAAGGCTCTCAGCCTCCTAAGCAGGTAGAGCCTGCTGTGGCCCTTCCTGTACAGGGCCTCCATATGATCTGCCCAGTCCAGCTTATTATTAAGGAGCAAACCCAGGTACTTATAGGTGTTCACAATCTCGATGCTCATCCCCTGGATGTCCAATGGTTTAGGAGGGCATCTGCATTTACGGAAGTCCACCACCATCTCCTTGGTCTTCCCCGCGTTAATCTTCAGGTGGTTCCGGTGGCACCAGTCCACAAAATCCCGGTTCAGTTCTCTGTACTCCCTATCATCATCGTCTGTGATGAGGCCTACTATTGCAGAGTGGTCAGAATACTTCTGTAGGTAGCAGCTAGATGAGTTGCACCTAAAATCTGCAATACAGGTTACAGCAGCTTGCTTGGGGTCTCAACAGTGGAATAGTCTATGATCAGCTTATCAATGTGAACCTTTTGATTGTCCAAAATGAACAATCCCTTTAACTAGAGAATAGCAAATTATAAAATTTATAAATTCTATAAAATAAATCTTCCTCTAACCATGAGAATGTAAAGAAGAACTCCCACGTAATGGGGGTCATTATGTTGAGACCTTCACGGATTTCCTGAACTAAGAGATAGTCAATAGCTATTATTATTAATTCAACAGAATGTAAGTAGAAGCCTACATAGGCAAAAAAAAAATCCTGGTCATCAGGGTAAGCTGGAAGCAAATAATTAGACACAGCCGATGGATAAGGGTGGAGCTGTTTCTGAAACAACTCCTGTAGGCTGGGGCTGGAGATGAGCGAAGTATTCAAAAATTCAATTCGGCAACTTCGCCGAATTTCGTGATATGAATCTATTTGATCTGAATTAATTTGCGGCAAATAAACAGCGATTTCCTGTCTCCAGAGAGCCGGGGTGGGTGGCAAAATGGTGGAAGCCCTTGGATGCCGCGGTCATGTTTCTCTCTCTCTCTCTCTCTCTCCAGCACGGACTTTTATTCATGTGGCAGGATCTGCTAACAAGCAAAGACACGCCCACTCAATCACATCACTAGAAAATATCATGTAACCGTAAGGTCATTACTAAATATTCGTTACCGCAAAGCATTGAGAAATCCGGATTACATGTGGATTGAATATTTCCTGAAATTTGGATTGAATTCCACTTCTGCAGCTTCGATTCGCTCATCTCTAGCTGGGGTCCCACGTGGTGTAAAAACCGCGATTTGCCTGCAGCGAATCCCATGCCCACTTTGCGGTAAAAAACGCACTGCAGACACCTCTGCGAACTTTCTGTCTAAAGCACTGCGGGAAGAACCACGATGCGTTGCTGCCACGGTTTTTCCCGCAGCGCTTTTTTGCTGTGGGACGCCATGTGGGGCCTTAGCCTAAAGCCCCATGTTGCAAAAACGCATTTTTGCTGCTGTGTAAACAACGCAGAATAAAAAATCTGCATTTTTACAGTACCTGCAAAGTGAATGAGATTCTGGCTAATCCCATCTACACATTGCTGAAAAAAAAGCTGCGGAAAAGCTATGTTTTCAAAAACAGCCATGTTTTTGTAAATCGCATCTTGTCAATTATACCTGTGGAATTGCTAGCGTTTTCCTTATACGTTTAATAATAAGAAAAGATAATCCGCAGAGAAAAATTCAGCAAAAACGCAATACAAAATGCTGCGGTAAAAAAACGTTTTTTATCTGCGTTTCGATATGCGGGGCCTTAGCCTTAAGGCTTATGTGAAGCATTTGCAAAACCTTCCTCCTCATATACACCTTATTAAAGAGGATTCTGCTCTACTCTCTCCCACCATCACTCTGAATCAAAGATCACAGGAGTCTCAAGATGGCATCTTCCTATTGGGTGTTCACGCTACGCCCTTTTTAAAGCAAAATGATCATTTTTGATGATAATTTCCTTGTAAACTTCATTCTCCCATGTTTGTCCCCCCAGGGGGCTGAACATCAGCTAGGCAATTACGTCTCTTTCAATTCAGGTGGCTTTTGTTTAATGGGCCTTTGTGATGTAAAAAGCCGCATTATTGGGCAGGGCGTGTGCCTGTTTGACTCTTAAGTATAGGAATTAGGACACACTTAACCCACACCTGCCCACAGGGGCACATGAGAAGCAGTAAGGATCCCGGATATGTAAATGCACCAACCTGAGGCTTTCTCTCCATTCCAAGACTACAACTCTCAACAGAGCCACAAGTTAGACTCCTATCTACACACTGAAATCACAACTATAGACATTAAGGTGGCCATACACATTAGATGAACGTTGGCCAGACACTTCCATTTCAATGGGATTGACTACTATCTAATACATGGGTGTCCCAACTCTCCGAAATCTTACATGCCAGAACCTTTTGTTTTTGGGGAAGATAAGCCACCACTGGTGACATGTCCAATAGAAAGTTAGTGCACATCAGATGGTCGGTCAGTCCTGCCTACATTGGTGGGTTCGGCTGATATACAGCTAATGTGTAAGGCCAATTTAAAGGATTATTCCATACTTGCCAGCTCTTGAACTCTTCCAGAACTCCTGAAAAGATGAGTGACCACCGGACTCCCAGAAGAGTCTACCCGTCTACACATCTACCGGGCTATCTGTGATTTTATAGGTGACATGGGCACTTTATGTGCCTGTCGCATCCAGAAAAAGGGACATGGCCAGCACATTGCTCACGGCACAAAAAAGTGGCATGGCAGACGCAAAAAAAGGGGCCTGGTTACGGCAATTGGGCATGATGTTCTGTAAACATTTTCTCTCCCAGATGCCAACTGGTAAATGTTGAAAACTATGAGTTGTTCTCATCTCTACAAATCTGTCGAGAAGGGAACAACAGGTCACAAGTCCCGACCACCAGGGCGGGACATTAAGAATCTGCCAAGGAGTGCTGCTCGATGTTATTTCCGTAACCTACACAGATGGGAATGGAAGCTAAGAAAACTGTATGAGCTACGCTGTTTCCATATCTCCATACTTACGGGCACAACGTAGGTAAATGTGCCAAGGTTGAGGAAATTCATGCAGCAGGGACTGTAGCATGCAGGAACTCATGGGTGGAGCGCAGCAATGATATTAACCTAATATGGCGTACTTCCTGCCGTCTTTTCCTCCCTTGTTCCAAACTGGTACAAATAGAGAGCCTCAGCTGTTGGTTTGTGCGAGGCCTTAGAGTTTTGTAACCATTGGCAAGGTCTATCTCGGCCCTTGAGCAATTTCCAGTAACATTTTGTCACCACGGCTGTGGTTTCACTCTACCTTTTCCCACTTCTGTAAATCTAAGTAGGCACGGTCAAGTTTACTACCATCTTCTACTAAAAGGACCTTCAGCGTAGTAAGCTAAAACTATTATTAGCTTCTACATATATATGGGATGGAGCAAATAGTGAGATATTGTAATAAAATGTGAAAGTACTAAAACAGAAGAACATCATGTGATCAAATATTAGCTTCCTCATATGCAGAATACTAATACAAAAGCAATAGATGTTTTTCATATTGAAAACCTCCCAGGACCTTTCACTGTTTGAAAGGTCTTGGGAGGGCTGTAGTGATACTTTTCCTATTACAGTGTATGTTACAGTCATTGGCAGCATGCGGTAAAGTACAAAATTTAGGCAATGCTATACACTGACCTGCTCAGGCTCCACACGCAGGAATGCTTATATCTTATATTAACTCCACCCCCATATGAGGACATCAAAGTCCTGGCAGAAGGAATTACTAAGTTGTCTTCAAAGACATTACTATAGGTTACCCAACACTGCGTGTAACTAGGACCACATGAACTACCATATCCTAGATGCCACAAGTCACCAGTGAAAGGTAAAAAGTTGGAAACGTGGGCACCGGTGGAGGGTTATGGGCCTGTGTGTTGTCTTCCTCCTTCTGTAGTTATACTGGAAGTGTTCTGACTACTCTGTACATGATATTCTACTTCCAATCTCATGCGATGGCCAGAGATGGTCAACTAGATGCTTCCAAAATCCATAACGCGACTGTCTGGGTAGGTTTAATGTTGCCCCACGATACTTCATCTAACAAAACTATGAAGAAATATGAGAATCCTATAAAATTACACCTTATATGATGGAAAGTATGTGAACATCCATACATATTCCAGATTAGAGATGAGTGAATATATATAAAACCAGGGCTAGCACCTGGTATATGTTGGATCTTGTGGACAGAATGGGCTTACTTTCCATACTTACCACCTTTATAGGGGCATTTAAGCCCTGCCCCCAGGACCGCCCCAAATGAAGCCAGAACACCTGTTTCAGATGGATTTGGGTAAACATTGCCCACTTGGGGAGGGTTTTTAGTAACCCCCGCCCTTTTTGCCCTGAATTTTCCTAAACTGTTATTGAAGATTTAGGGCAGTAATTTGCTTGTCTACCCTTCTCTCAAGAACAATGGGTCCAATAGGGTTTGCAACCAAGGATCGATGATTTTTACACACTAAAAACTGATAGGACCTTTGAGGGATGAAGTGTTCTTGTAAAAACAACACCATGAGGGCAAAGACCAGGAAGAGACCTATGACAACTGGGTGAGAGACTGTACAATTGCGGTCCAGCTTATGGCTAACAAAGTAAAAAACAATATGATGTTATGGTTCCCTAGGGCCCAAAGAGCAATTTTTCACTAAAGGGGTTGTCCTCTGACCTCTATATGTCTAGTTAAGTTTATGGAGGTCATGAAGAGGGAGCTTCTACTTGGTTCACCCTTCTATGGGAACTTGTTCAGACAGACTGTGTGTTACGTGTGTTACATGGACAGCTATTCATCTAATAGGTCACAGTGTAATACTACATTTTTCCTGTAGTGGCCACTGCAGAACAGATTAAGAAAGGAGTCGTCCAAGCTTTTTTTTTTTTTTTTTTTTTTATACTGAGGACCTGATCAGTCACCCCAACTGATCAGCTGCTTTTGGTAGCCTCTGGTGGTGTAAATATACAGTGTAAGACGTCAGAAGCAGAAGGCTCTGTACACTGTGTAGTGGCCATGCTGTGCTATTACAGCTCAGCTCCCATTCACTTGCATTATGAGCTAGTTTTTCCAGTGCTCTGAATCACAACCAATGCAGTGATGGAGTGATATATCCCCGGCTTTCATATCACTCTAACTAAGCAGATATGGTCACAGGGCACTAGGAAAGCTGAGTGACATGATCCAAAATGACTCATTCAGCACTCACATTTCTTTGTTGTATCTATATTTGGGTGACAACTGATAAATCTCTCAGTGACACTGCCACCTTACTTTCCTAGCACCCTGAAAGGAAAACTACTTAGTTATGAAGTTTTATATCTCCATGCTTCAATTTAACTGAAAACTAGGCAGATTTACTGTTCAGAATTGTAGGAAAGCTGGGTGACATACCCCCTGAAATATTCAGTAACTACACACGCAGTCCCTAGTTATATCTGCTTCGGGTAAAGCTGGTTGACAACTGATATATACAACTAAGATGGGGGAAAGCCATTTTGGAATTTTAACGGCAGTCCTATTGGTTGAGCTGGTCACCAAGCTTTTCTGGGATCAGATATAACTGACTATGACTCTTTAGAATCTTTGCCCAAATAAGGCTTCATTCACACATTCCATTTAGTGGCAGTATTTTGATATACTTTGGATCCACCTTTTCCTTTGGTTGAAAAAAAAAACTGCATCAAAAACTGCATGTGTGATTCCATCCTAAGAGTCTATTCACACCCACCAGGCACGTTTGTTGCAGAAATATCTGCAACTGAAAATCAGGGTTGTGCAAGCTCCAGCCAGGTGACAGAGACCTATGCAGAAATTTCTGCAGCAAATCTGTCACATGTGAATATATCCTACAACTCGAGGACTGACATTTACTAAAAATATTTAGGGGCAAATGCCCTTTAGTCTAGGATTACATATGCAGGTTTTTTTTAACCTAATGCCAGAAGTGGATCCAAAAAGAAGGAAATATATATAGGAAAGAGTGATACTTCTCTCTTTTGTATGAATTTCTGGCTTTGGCTCAAAAAACTGCATCAAAAACTGCATGTGTGATTCCAACCCGACACCAGGAAAGAGTAAAGATCCAGCCTGAAAGAAGGGTGGAAGTGGAGCAGATACAGACTTGTGCACTTTATAGAGGATAGCTGTGGGGCCGGCATATATGGGCAGGCTATTCGTATTTAAGTCTAGTGGATGGGCAGGGCTGGGGTGCAGAGCAAGGGGAGGAGGGCTCAGTCTTATCTGCTGCCTGTAACAGGCACAGACTTGGGATTTCTTCTCCGCTCCTCCAAGAACCTGAGAATCCTGGACATCAGAACTTTGCAGCCCAGGGTAAGCTGTGCCCATTAACTCCTTCTCCTCCTTGCAGCATCTTGATTTTTCACAATTTCTTATCTTTCTTGCTCTCCCCATCTCTCCTTAAGAGCCTGCAGTGCACAGTAATGGTATGCAGCTAAACTATCCCGAGTAGCCTCTCCATAGTCCAGTCTAGTGTGATATTCATTCCAGATGTGCAGTATAGTATAGCCTGCATAGAATATAGTGCAAGCTCTGCGGGGGAGATCGCATCTCGTGTTGCATCGTCTTCGCCGCCTTGGTCCCTTGTCACCTCTTGATGGACTACTTGATGGATGGTTCATTGCTTGGGGCATTACCTCATCGCTGGCACAAAAGAGAGATTAGCGGGAGAAAATTCTTTTCTTTTGCAGGGAAAGTTGGAGAAATCTTAACTTTGACTTATTTGCTGTGTATATCTAGATAAGAAATGGTAACATAAGATATTCCTAGTCATTTGTATCACTAGAGGATATAGTGAGCAGCTGCGTGCAGATGGTACTTCTGAATTTTTGTTTGTATTATTTGTAGGAGATAACTGTAAGATAGATAGATATGAGATAGATAGATAGAGGTCATTTACTTTTTTCTTTCTGTATTTCAGAGTGCTGTCTATTTTTGAAACTGGATGGATGGATAGACAGATAGATAGATAGATATGAGATAGATAGATAGATAGAACAATGTATACACAGATAGTGTCCTTTGCTTGTGAGCAAAATGTTGCAAGTGAAATAAAAGTTTAATTTTTCTTTGTATATTTTCGATTGCTGCCCATAACATAGAGAGAATGATGGATGGATAGATAGATAGATAGATAGATATCGGACAGGTTGATATAAATAGAGAGAACGATAGACAGAATGGTAGATACACAGATATGAGAGATACATAGATAGATATGAGATAGATATGAGATAGATATTAGATAGATAGATATGAGATAGATATTAGATAGATAGATAGATAGATAGATATGAGATAGATATTAGATAGATAGACAGATAGATAGATAGATAGTATTAGATAGATACATAGATAGATAGATAGATAGATAGATAGGAGACAGATAGATAGATAGATAGATAGATAGATAGATAGGAGATATTTACAGATGGAGAATAAGCTTGAGGATGGTTTTTATAACTAGATAGATGGATACGAAATAGATAGAAGAATGGATAAACAGATAGCTTGAGAACGGTTCTTTGCTTGAGGCCCAAAACATTGTAAATGGTATAAAAGTTTGATTTTTTCTTTCTATATTTTATACCACTGCCTGTTTTTGAAACTAAATAGATAGATATGAAATTCCCAGGTGATGGATATGTAGATAGATAGATAGATAGATAGGTGTAAGCTATAGATATGAGGCAGATAGGTTAATAGATAGATACTGTACAGTTACATCCAGTGTGTTCAGTTTTTTGGTTGCTGGTGCTGCCCCATATTATCTGCCCTCTACTGATGATATATAAGGGTCAGCACTAGTGCGCTGTTCACACTATCTGAGCATAGCCTCAGGTGGCGGCTGTTGGTGTACAGTGTGCGGGATTATAATTACAATGGGGCCTATCACTGGACACCAGCTCAATGACCAATTCACATGCAATCAGCATGGAAGTGTGCAGGAAGCGTCAGACTGCCCGGTCACTCAGTGTATGTGTACTAACACTATCTATCTATCTATCTATCTATCTATCTATCTATCTGGACAGATTCATACAACTGTCTAAAAGAAAATTTGTCTTTGTTGCGCCCATAGCAACCAATCACAGCGCAGCTTTCATTTTTCAAGATCAGAATACAGAATGAAAGCTGTGCTGTGATTGGTTGCTATGGCCTATAAAGACTGATTTTTACTTACAATAGTTCATCAATTGTCTCCCTCAATTGTTTCCTTTAAGAAAACCACCTGTGCACCATTGTGGCAACCATGAGGTTGTCTCTTGAAGGACAAATCTGCTTTCTTTGTAAATGACGATTATATAACTGTATAACATAGTTACCATTAGGGACTGTAGAAAAGCTGGGTGATAACAGTTATGGAAGTTGTATTAATGGCCCTATTGGTTACTCTCTTTCTCATTGCCGTGCCTGTCTGTTGTCAGCAGTGATGCGGTGACATCATAGTTTACACAATCTTAAGGACTTACTAAATGTTATGGTTATATTGTTTATTATTGATGCTGACCAGAGCACGATCAAAGTTTGTTGGTCCCTGGGTAAAACATGTGTGTCCACCCTCCTAAAACTGAAGTAATGTCAAAATAATATGATCATACAAGGCACATGAAATACCACCATATAGTGCCAGAAAATACCTCCATGTCGTGTCAATAATACCAACATACAGTGTCAATTAATAGTGCTATACAGTGCCCACGTAATAGTATGGTATAGTGCAAAATAATACATCCGTGCCGTGCCTAATGTCACCATTTAGTGCCAAATAACAGCACTATATAGCGATAAATAACACTATCATATAGTGGATAAATAATAGTATGATATAGTACAAAATAATACACACATGTCGTTCCAAATAATATCACCATATAGTGCCAAATAACAGTACCATATAGCGATAAATAACACTATTGTATAGTGGCTAAATAATAGTATGATATAGTACAAAAATAATTCCCCCCCGCCGTACCAAATAATATCACCATTTAGTGCCAAATAATAGTACCATATAGAGGCAAATAATACCACCATGCCTTGCTAAATAATACCACGATAAAGTACCAAATAACTACAATATAGCAATAAATAACAATACTGTATAGTGCCTAAATAATACTATGATAATTGTGCAAACTAATACTACCATGCCTCGCTAAATAAAAGCACCATGTAGTGTCAACAACAGTACCTTATAGCAATAAATAACAGTGTCTAAATAACATAATACATTAATAATATTTTGATGAAGTAAAAATTATTACGTCCATGCCGTGCCAAATAATGTCACCATATAGGGATAAATAACAGTACCATATATTGCCTGAATAATAGTGATATAGTGCAAAATAAGATATCCACAACATGGCAATTAATATCACTATAAAGTGCCAAAAAGCAGTACTATATAGCGATAAATATCAGTGCCATATAGTAACTAAATAATAGTATGATATAGTGTAAAATAATACATCCATGACATGGCAATTAATGTCACTATAAAGTGCCAAAGCAGTACTATATAGCGATAAATACCAGTGCAGTATAGTAATTAAATAATAGTATGATATAGTGTAAAATAATACATCCATGATGGGCCAAATATAATTTCCATATAATACCAAATGGCAGTACCATATAGTGATAAATAACAGTACCATATAGCGCCAAATAATATTGTATAATAGGGGGGAAGATTGGTGTGGACCAATAGTGAAGGCTCTAGATTTATTGCCCCTTTGCCCATACTATGCTATAATCTCATTCTGATATCGGTGATACATAAAACGCCAGAGATCGGGTTCTCTGATACAAAGCTCCAAATCCCCTGCACAGACAAAGAAATAAATGATTTACCACTATGTAGCCTGGAGGTGTTTCAAGTATCTTAAGAGGCAGTGAGTCACCAGACATCAAATAGATTGCCCCAGTAAAATGACGGGTCGGTATCCCATTTGGGGTGGCGATTTAAAGAGCAATATACAAATTAAGGCATCTCTCTGTATGATTAACCAGGAGGTACTATAGGTTACATGTAAAGCATAAATTCATGTCATCTGCATAAGCGTTTCAGTAATTTTATAAATACATTATTTGAGTTACAGCCTGTACCATACTACAAAGCTGCATTCACAATTGTGCAGGCTTCGGAGCTGAAATCTCTCAATATTTTTTACTGTCTCGAAGCACAGAGCGTGACCTGATGATCGGATCTCTGGAAAGTGTCATCTTTACACACGTCTTTGCTCTGTGCGAGGCATGGAAAGGTTGTTTCATGGCGACTGATTGCCAGGAAGAGCTGACAGAGGGAGAAGAGAAATCTAAAGCCCAAAAAGGCAGAGAGTACAAGGAAATAAGCATTGTCAGATTTAGATGAAGTGTCTGTGGTTAACAGTGACACCTACAGGTAGCAAGGTGGAACAAACAAAAATTAGAAGTGCAAAATATTAGTATTGTATGGCTGACGCTCTGCACATAGGTTGTCACTCCTTGTGGTTCTGCTCCCTGACCTCGTACTTTATTTTTGGGTGCTCTGAGATTGTCCGACTTTTTCCCATCTCACAGACTCCGCCGTCTATTGTCTGTCTGCACGGGAAGGCTGTGTTATTTTTTACTTTTATAGTGGGATGTGAAGAGGCGACCCCTACATAAATAGCAGGAGATAAACTTTCCTGCCTCTTGGGAAAGAATAGTTGTCCGTCACGTTTCAGGAAATCTACAGTTCCCAAAAAAAACCAGTGTTTGTGTAATAACCCGAATGCATGACCATAGGAGATAAAAGATGGTGGCTATTGCTGCAAACCCTGCATCCTATACTGATAATGATATATAGGCTCTTCTCAATAAGGCTAGGGCTGCATGACGGTTTCCACTGCGACAAAAAATTGTACCTTCACTATGCTACATTATGGCACAATGAAGGTTGAATGGGGTTACGTTGCGACTCGTGGCGAGCAGGACATAACAGTCACAAGAAATCAAGAAACTGTGAACAACTACCTTCATTGTAGTTTAGTGAAAGTGCAATTTTTTTGTCGTGTGAAGGGAGTCGCAGCTGAAATCGCAGAGAAGGAGCCTACGCTCGGGGTCTGCTGGGGTCAGAAGGAAGACTTTGGATTTCCTTTTCCTGCATCACTAAAATGAGGAAGTGATGGGTGATAGACAGACACTGACTTCTTATGTACCAGTCATTGCCGAGAAAACAAATTCACTATTAACCCCATGTGTACATAGGGGAGTAGCCATACACACAGGACATTGATACTGTCCCAGGTTCTGTAAGATATGCTGAGTATCCCAAAAATGCTGGAACGCTCACGAGTCACACAAATCTTGCTGTGTAGGGCCCTCTATTTTAAGGGAACATATGAGGTGCACTTGGGATACTAAATCACCATGACTGCTCCTGGCGCATGCGCAGTTCTCCTGTGAGGCTGGAACCTCAGCTTGGTTACTGCCCCAGCTTATGTGAATGCACCGACACAAGTCCAATGAAGTGATTTTAAAGGCATGGTCCAAGTCCAAAGGGTATTGGATTCTATCCCAGGTTCTACCACTAGAGTATATGGAGCTCTGTACACTATAGCCGTGACACCAGAGAATTGTAGCTCTGCTCCCATTCACTTGAGTAGTAGCAGAGCTGCTTTCAGCCGTTTACCACGTATATGGCTTCCAGCACACAGATCCAGCTGGATCAGCTGATCGGTGTGGATTCTGGGTGTTGGACCCCTAGCGATCGCATAATGATGACCCATTAGTATTCAATACCCTTTACTCTTGGACAACCCCTTTAAAGACTAATTTTTAACCCAGGCATAATATAAAGATATTTGGGAAACTAAATCATCTGTCCATAAGGACCTGTTGGTGCTTTAGTGTCCAAAATTTACTGGATAGATTCCCTTTAATCTTCCAAAGTGGAGGGCCTCTAACAATTCAGTTTATACGTGAACCAACCCCTTGTCAGGGATTATCTGGTTTGGATTCTGTATTTTTTAAACCCTGTAATAAAGAGTTAATAAGGGGGAGCACCCTTTTAGGATCCCCATCTCTAAGTCTAATTGGAAGTGCAGCTGCAAAGAGCGTTTTTCCATCTGGAGGACTCGGCACACAGGTATCCCTTTGATTTAAACAGAAACTGTGTAATACTTCTTTTCACCTGTGGTGTCAGTGTAGGAGAATTAAACACTTACTGCTCAGTTATCTCACAGCTCACATGGAAGAATTTGGAGAGCATTTTGAGATGTTCTTCCGCCTCAAAAACTTCTCTAAAATCTGGCCCTATTTTGCCTCCCATTGTTTTCAATGTAGGCAGCGATGGACCTTCTTTTTAAGTTTGCTAAAAATAGATGTAATATAAGATAAGATAATCCTTTAATAGTCCCACCATGTGGAAATTCAGTGTGTTACAGCAGCAAAGATAATACAAATACAAAAGCTCCAAGGTGGAGGCATTACAGTGACAGTAGGTACAGATAAAAAGGTAAAGGTAAAAAAGTAGTAGAAGGGACACCACAACTTAAAGATCTTTTAGTTCTCTGTATGGAATAAGCTCCGCTTAGGTCAGTGTTGGTTGTACAGCCTAACTGCAGCGGGGAGGAAAGACTTCCGATAGCGCTCCTTCTCACACTTAGGGTGAAGCAGTCGGTCACTGACAGTACTGCCCAGCGCTATCACTGTGTGCCCTGCTCAATCTTGCCCCGATTTGTTTGAGGCTGATCATGCGTGCAGACCCTTTCCAAAAACCCAAGGTTCAGCCTCGGCTTTCTGCTGTTGCTTCCCTAGGGTCGGTATTTGGAGAGGATTTTGAAGTGGAAGACCGTTAGATTCCTCCATGTGAACGTATCCTTAGGGTCCTGACAGTGGACGTCCTAGTAATCAGGGGAACTCCTTACAAAATAGGAACGTCCAATTCGGAGAACCATGGAAAAATCATGAAAAATAATATCAAGTTTACTCATTGGGGGGAAATCTCTGTGTATTTGTAATTTTAAAAAATATTTGTCACGTCATAGTGTCAAGTTTTAGATTTTCCTCTATTGGGGTCCGGGAGCTTGGACCACTTTGATGGCTAAAATAAAGGGGCAGAAGTGCACGGATGGGCACCCCTGCCACTTAATTTTAACCATTGGAGGGGGGTGTCCGCACCTGGACTCCCACCAATCAAAAAGCATGATATGTTGAAACTTCTATAGTGAGAGCCAGCAGTTAAAAGGGGAATAATAACTACATTTACTTCCCGATCAAGGCACCCTCTTTTGTGGTAATGTCTATATGGTAGCTCTGAATATAAATTTAGCTAAAATTCCCCTTGAAGTGGACGTGGAGACGTCAACTGCAGAAATACACGCCGGGGAATCCTTAGGTTGTCATGTATAATATTTCCTCAGTATTGGTAAGACATTCTTTGGTTCTAAACTTCTTCTTTTAATGTGCCATTTTTGACTTCTTGGAAAAATCCCCTAATTTGATGCTGACAGATTATTTGACCGATGTGATTTATAGAATAAATGTAGACGCCAACAAGTTGTAGGTCTTCAGTGACAAAGTCTTTATGGCTAGGAGTAAACAGAGTTTTTGTAGCCACTTTATCTAGTGACAGTGGTCGTCTAAGTTACACGCAACTCCTGTAGCTTGATAGTTAAAAGTGGAAAGCATCACTTTGGTTAAACCAATGTGCTATGTCTAGTGCAGAGCCTGAGGACACCCATAAACACCCCTTCGATAAGTGTAATGGTAGCACCCAGTTGTCAGTTTAGTCATAAATTTATAGGAGGAATAGAAGACATAGTAACATAGATGATAAGGTTGGGTGAAGATATAAGATTTAGTGTTGATCCAGAGGAAGCCATGTAATAATCACATTTCCCTTGCAGTGTCTATGTTGCATTACTTCTGTTTTTGCATCTCAGAACATGGACCTTAGTGCGGTAACATGAAATATGACTTGAAATATAAATGAAAAACTAGTCGCACTGTACCAGCCCTTATGTGTCTTACCATATGTGACATTTGTGGTTGTCACCCTTGTTGTACTGCACTGCCGGAAAGTCAAACAAACAATAAATGTTGAGAGTGTGTGGTTTACGGGTGGGGGCTATGTGGTAGGTGGGAAAGAACAAGTGTAAAATACAAAAGTTAGTGGCATGTCATGCAAAAAGATTAGAGAATGTACTCATACACATACCAAACTATAACAGAAACCAGGACATGGCCTATAATACAGAACAACTGTACCTTAAAGGGTTACTCCACCTACATCGGTATAGGTAGGTCTTTTAATATCGACTGTAAAAGTAGAGATACATCCACAGGATTGCCCAAAAATGACCCTTTCTAAGCAGATAAACTCCACTCATTTAGTAGTCTTGTGAAGGAGACAATCTTGTAAAAATTGGGACCATTGATAACTGCGCTCGTCTCTGCGCTTCTCTATCATGAGCATTGCGAAGGGGACTCAATGGAATGAATTCATCACGGGATTAAGGTGCTACATAGAGCACCGTCCCCTGAGGGAATTAGTAGAGGTCCTATCTCATGGACCCCAAAGATGTCACCTTCTGGCATGTTGGAAAAGGTTCTAAATCCATACTGCGTACACTATGGAAGACCATATGGTTTTAATCAAGTTTTTGGGTGATTGTTCATCTAACTACCTGCATGGGTTGGGTTTGGTATGGCTATAGATTTATCCCTCATCCATGGGTGACCCTGTGTAAGCAAAAATACAGGGACCCCACTACAATTATGAACCTCAAGATCACCACAAGTGGATCTATTGGCTATGCCCAGAGAGTCCCTATAACTTACAAGAACGAAAAAAGTTCAAACATGACCATGTAAGCAAAACAAGGTCTTGAGGTCACCGCAAGTGGATCAATTGGCTGTGCCCAGAGAACCCCTATAACATACAAGAACAAAAAGTTTAGACTTGACTATGTAAGTTAAACAAGGTCTTTAGGTCACAAGTAAACGAATTGGTTATGCCCATAGAGTCCCTATAACTTACAAGAACGAAAAGTTCAGCTATGGCCATGTATGCTAAACAAGATCCTGAGGTCACCACAAGTGGATCTATTGGCTTTGTCCAGAGAACCCCTATAACATACAAGAACAAAAAGTTTAGACTT
The DNA here is from genome assembly GCA_947044405.1 of Leptodactylus fallax. Classification (NCBI taxonomy): domain Eukaryota; kingdom Metazoa; phylum Chordata; class Amphibia; order Anura; family Leptodactylidae; genus Leptodactylus; species Leptodactylus fallax. Next base: position 282,563 of record CAMRHE010000679.1, on the reverse strand, counting down.
GACCATGCAAGCTAAACAAAGTCTTGAGGTCTCCACAAGTGAATCAGTTGACTATGCCAAGAAAATCCCTATAACATACAAGAACAAAAAGTTCAGACTTGACCATGTAGGCTAAACAAGGTGACCACAAGTGGATCAGTTGGCTATGTCCAGAGAATCCCTATAACTTACAAGGACGAAAAGTTCAGGTATGACCATATAAGGTAAACAAGGTAGTAATAGCTTGCTATGGGTTGTTGAGCACTTACACACATGACGCCCAATATGTTTAGCAGGGGATATCCTTCTGAAAAGTTATTACCATTATGCTAGAATCTTATGATGTCATCAGGAGGTTGTATCACTCTTGTCCTGGTTCTTCTTTTCATGAGGTGGCCACACTCGGTGGGCTCAACATCAAAAAGAGCACAAGAAGACATTTTTCCCATAGAGATTTCATATCGTGATGTTTTTGGGCATGTCTAGCTGACATGTCAGAAGATCATAGGAATACCACTTTAAGAACAGATAATTTCTACCATATGAGAAAGTTCTATGAAAGTGACATGACAGGACGTGTTGCAGTTTATCATATGCGGTAATTATTACTGCCAGGTACGCGCTGTCTATGCCTTTTTTGTCTATCTCCACTCCCTGTTTCCCCTGCACTTTCTGGCCAGATGAACCTCCTCCGTGCAATCATTTTATGGGGGATTTTGTATCAGATTTTTATATGGTAGGTTTTTCATGTCTTGGTTTTCTGAGGAAGTTTCTCATAAATGCTTGAAGATTATTTGACCGATGTGTTCTATATAATGAATGTTCATGCCAACAACCTGTAGATCTTCAGTCAAAAAGAGTTTAGGACTACGACTACACAGACTTTTTGCAACCACAACAATTAGTGGTACATGACAAGTCTAAGATCTGCTACTTGTAAAACACCCTAATAGTGACTGATAAGAATGTACAATCTATCACTTGTACAACAGTGAGCGCAACTCTTCCTGCACATGGTCATAACTTTTCAGACTTGTCAACTGTACCAGGCCTGAAAAAGACATAATGCATGGAATATCAGATTAGTGAGGGAGGTCCAACACTCCCCACTGCAGAGTGTCGGTGGGGTCTGACACCCTGCAGCATTCACAGTACTATGGCCTCTTCATTGCTTACCAGGCACAGCACCATACATTGGTTGTGCTTGGTATTGCAGCTCAACCCCATTCACTTGAATAGGACTGAGCTGTGAACAGGCCACGTGACCGATGAATGTTAAGTCATATGGTTTGACGACTGCTGCTGCTTCAATCAAGTGATTGTTGGGGTTTTCCGAGTGTCAGATCTGATAAAGGTCACACAAAATATTGATGGGATTTACATTTCTCTTTCATTCATTCCCTTCCTTTTGTTAATTGACACACCTACCTGAAACTTTTGCACAGTACTGTATATGGCAGCTGTTCATTACGCCATACTTGGCCAAGGAAAACACCGAAGCTGGTGGAAGATATCAACTGCTTCAGAATGGCCAAATGTCTGACATCCCCCTACTCTTTGTAGGATTTCTAATACTTTTGATCTGTAGAATAAGAGGATGGTTATAAGCAGGGACAGGCTGAAATAACATTTGCTATATAATCCCCTTGTTATGCCAGCTTTACCGCATATAGTGACAACTGTTGCAAGGCCGAGACACATGGAGTGCATCTTGGGTTGTACAAACAGAGCAGGATCCCTCACTAACTTTAGTAATATTTATATGCCCAGATTGTAGGATACAGTAAAAGTCCTATAATCCCGCATTAATAGAACCAGAGGAATTCTTAATATTCTATGTGTGAGGTTTCAGATCTGGAAACCTCTATGGCTTGTGATGTTACCTAAATAGGAGCACCCGATAATGTCCTACTTAAATGCATGAATGAGCAAGGAGCTACCATGCCAAACACAAGCAGTAATGCTCCGTCATCTAAATTTTGCCTGTGTAGCCTAAATATCTGGCAGTTTTCCTCTGGAGGATGAATCAGTGTCTGACAGGAGCCTGTTAAAACAAAGGGCCGAGCCTCGTGGATCTCTAAAAGTAGGAAGTCTAGAAAGTAACACAAAAGAAAGGACACAGCAGAACTGAGCTGACTATATGTGAGGCAGACGGAAGACCACAGCCAAAAATTCCAGGTCAGAATTTGTCTCTCCTATTATTTTCCATGTATTACAGTGGAATCATCTTACTATTAAGAGCGCAAGCTCTGCAGATCAGAATTCACGGCTTACGTCATCAGCCTTGTAGAATAGAAAGAGAATTTGCTTAGCTTGTCATATCTGAAATCCATCTGTATTATATCAATGTCCTCTGTATTGGAACGTGAGGTTCCAAAATTTTTAGTGCACGCCTCGGTTGTACTCGTTCAGCAACTCTTTAATATACAGTTTGCATAAATTTTCAAATCCAAAAATTTTCCGAGCAAATACGTCAAAAGTTATTTTTGAAGTACCATTATAGGCATTGTTTGCATGCATATTTTTTTTTTCTGGAAATTCAATAGTTTACTTTTTTTTGGACTTAAGTAACTTTCTTTTTTTTTTCATGTAGATTGTATCGGCATGTGTGGATGGTACGTCGGTTAAATGAAGGAACACTGACACTATGTGGAGACCTGGTGGAAATGCAGCAGCACAAAATGAACAGATTTTTGGATGAAGCGTCTACAGGGTCACAATACATGGGTGTCTGAGTGGAATCCATGCTGGGATAATATACTTCTGGACGTTGCCGACCATACATCTACTATTGCTCGGATATGATCTTGTCTATAGTTGAGGTCCAGCCAAGGTTCTAAACTTCTGAGAGCTTCGAGAAGACCAGCGGTGAACCATGGATGGTGTAACACATCAATATCATCTAAACCGATTGTACAGGGAATACCAGAACAATAGCGTCATTGCTCTTCATTACAACTACACTGGCAAGCTGAGCACGAGTCGATACAAGGGTGGACTAAAGACTGAGGCCGTGGTCTTTTTGGTGGTCTGCATCCTCATTGTTCTGGAGAACCTCATTGTACTTTTGGCTCTATGGCGTAACAAAAAGTTTCATTCACCTATGTTCTACCTTCTAGGCAACTTGACTTTGTCTGACCTCCTGGCTGGAGTGGCGTACATGGTGAATATTGTGTTGTCAGGGGCAAAAACACTCCAACTCACTCCCGTTATGTGGTTTGTTAGGGAAGGGGGTGTCTTTGTTACGTTGACTGCCTCCATCTTCAGCTTGCTTGCAATCGCTATAGAACGTCACATCACCATGGTTCGCATGAAGCTCTACAGTGGAGACAAACAGGGACGAATGGCTTTGCTCGTAGGTGCCAGTTGGCTTGTCTCTATTTTGTTGGGTGTCCTTCCAATACTAGGATGGAATTGTATCACGCAGCTTCCTTCCTGCTCTACCATCCTACCCCTATATTCCAAGGATTACATATTATTTTGCATTACCATCTTTCTGGCCATCCTTATCTCCATCGTGGTCCTCTACCTACGCATATATAGGATTGTTAAGATGAACAGTCAAAGACTGGGCACGCTACGAAAAGGAGCACTGAAAAAGTCCCAAAAATACATGGCCTTGTTGAAGACTGTTACTATAGTGGTGGGAACCTTCATTGGGTGTTGGCTTCCTCTTTTTGTCCTTCTCCTCTTCGATGTGTCGTGTGAGGTCAACGCATGCCCTGTTCTTCTAAAAGCTGACTATTTTCTTGGTTTGGCCATGATAAATTCTCTTCTAAACCCGATCATCTACACACTGACCAGCAGAGACATTAGAAGAGCCATTCTGAAGCTGGTCTGCTTCTTCTGCTTCGTCAATGAGGATGGAGAGACCAGAGGGAGATTTGGATTCTTCCCGGTCATTGAACGAAGCACAAGCAAATCTGAAAAGTCATCCCACAAGCAGGAAGGTTTGGAGACAACGGTGTCTTCAGGAAATGGGACTCCTACACCAGTCAAGTGTCTTGTGGCCACCAAAAAGTACTGAGTCAAGTCAAGGTCGAAAACCATCAAAATATTCTTGTATTTCTAAAAGGGAATTGTCTGCGCCGTCTGCTGAATCTTATTTTACTTGGCCTGGAATTTATGAATTATGTTGGAAGGTTTTGGGAAAAAAAAGCTACAAAACATGTAAAACCAAGAGATGGCAGAGTGTTTTCTTTAGTGCAGCCTAGCAGACACATAGATTTCCATTAATGACGCCATGGAAATGTAAAGATCCGTCAACTATCCAAGTGGTTAGGAAAGCTGACCTGTAAGCAGTTTGCCCACTTTTATCTCTGCAAGTGTAATAGAGCCCCAATCCATTCGGATTCATGGTCTTTCCCATGGATTGGGAGAACCCGTTCCACAGGCACCTCAATGTTAGCAAGCAAGACAGAATAAGTCCCCTGAAGGTTTTGCCATTCTTCTTACGCAGTTAAAAAAGTTGAATGTTGTAGACAGACTTCATGACTTTCCCATCCCAGGAAAGGGGCATGGGGTGGTATTAATCTCTGCCAGGAAGAGTTAGAGAGGGGCACTTAGATTTGGGCTGTTGAGCCTTTATGGATGCTCATGCACGATTATTATTTTTGTCAGAGCTAGACATTAAAGATGGCCGAACTTTTATTCCTGACCCTCCCATACAAAGTTATGATAAATTTGACCATGTGCTTTCAATAGGAAAGAGGGAAGAAGCAACTAGAAACATCTGGCGGCAGCTTATCTCCCTCAAAATGGGTTTTCTGGTCTTCAGGTGTTTTTTAGTACTGATGATCTATTCGCAGGACCAACCCCGTGCCAACCACCTGATCACATGTTCTTTTCAGTAGCTGGAAGCTACTGAACAGAACATGGCTGGAAGCTCCTGTTCAAGTAATAGGTGCAGGGCTGCAGCACCATCCACTGTATAGTGGTGGTACTGGGGTACTGCAGCTCTCGGTCTATTTTTTTTAAAAAAGAGCAGAGTTGCTTCTGGTCTCATCCAGTCCTGTAGCTTCCCCGAGGCAGTCAGATCAGCTAGCTAGTGCAGGGTCTGATTTTCTGACCCCCCACCAACAGGATACTGATGACCTATCCTGTTGATAGGTCATCGGTATAAAAAAAAACAAAAAAAAAAAAAAACACTATTGGGGCAGGAAAATCCTTTTAAGAAGAGAAACATAAAGCATGTTCAAATCCAACAAGCCTGATCTTTCTTTCCACCGAAATCTGCCTTCGAGGTATAGTTGATACTCCCATACTCCCATTAAAAGTTCAGCTGGTCTCTCTAAAATCTACAGGTTTGGACGGTGTTCATATAATGTGTTTCAGGTTACAGCCTCTGCACGCCTTTCCCAAGATGCCGCTTATGGTGTAATCATAACATCCGCTGCCAAATGTAGCAATATTGTATTGAAATCTGTCATTGTCTCAACAACATGCAAGCAGGTGCAAAGAAAGTTATAGGGAGATGGACCTTATGGACTTGACTATACAGTTGTCAAATAGAATTTCAAGCCTTTACAGAGCCCACCGTGGGATTGATGGGGTTAATGTTGTACATTTGTATATATGTATATATAAAAGTGTATAAATTAATAATGTATTAATTGAAACAGCATTAACATCAATGTATAGCGCTCAAGAAAAAGAATAAAGAAAAAAAAAATGAAGTTGTGAAGCAGATGTGTCCAAAGATTTGGTTCTCTTTGTGGAGATCTGGCTAGTGTTGGGAGTCTTACAGGCAATGATCCCTGGGAACAAGTATACAAATTAGCTGGACCCCAGAAGGAAGAGAAATGTCTCTCTAGTGCCACCTATAGGTAGTCATGAGCCTTGACCATGTCTAGGAATATCAATCAAACCAGACAGATCTGTAGACAGCTGTTATGGAGTTCTCGCTTTTTGTCTGTAAAGCAGGCTACTGGTTGGCTGGGTATAGCTGACATCTCTAGTCATGTTTCAAGGCTCCTTATTAAAGGGATTGTGTTGTTACGGACACTTATCTCCTATCCACAGGACATGGAATAAGTGTCCGATTGCTGGAGGCCGAGTCGCTGGATCCCCTAGTGATTAGGGCAGAGACTGGAAGTCCCTTTGAGGCCTCCTTGTGACGATCAGGCCCCCAGCCATTGGACACTTATCCCGTGTCTTGTGGATAGGGAATAAGTGTCCATAATGGCACAACCACTTTAAGACATTGACTTACATGGCAGCTACCTAGAGGGACAGCTTTTTTTTTTTTCTTTTACTTTGCAAAGATTTGGTGAAACAACTAGTTTGAACAGGAATTATAGTTCAGCTTCTTGTATAAAACTTCAATATATTCCACAGCAGTGTACACTTGTAGTAGTCCCTGTACACAATGGGGTTCACAACAAAGCTAGCGCACACACTGTCACAATTTCATAGAAAGCAAATAACCAAAAATAAGTATGCTTTTGGAATATGGAAGGAAGAGGTAATGCCTAGGAGTGGATTGTCAAAACATGCAGAGTTGTCACCACTAGAGGGCAATGTATGTACAGCTGTATATGGCTTTAAAAGGGTTTTCTAGGATTAGGATACCGATGACGTATCCTGAAGATAGTTCATCAATATTAAATCAGCAGTGCTGTACTTGGTAAGAGGTTGTCTAAACACAGCAGCCTCTTCAAGCAGCTGATCAGTGGAGGTTTGGGGTGTTGGGCCCCAACAGATCCGATATTGATGACCTATTCTTAGGATAGGTCATCACTAAGAGTCTAGGAAAATCCCTCTTGGCCTGAATAGAAGCTGTATGCAATTTGGATCCCCTAGTGGTGGCTGAAATGTTTAGGCTGTATTCATATATTTTATCTGTGTCTAGCCAGTTGTTTTACGCTTGAGCCGGACATGACTGAAAACATATTTTGGCACGGTCTATAGCCAGACAAAAAAAAATGTTGCAGCCAGTGTTTCTTTGTCTGCTACAGAAAAAATCTGGCATCAGATTCCAAAAACAATCCCAAAGAAAACAATAGGATCAGTTCTGGAAATTGCCTGACGTATGTGAACTCAGCTTTACAAGTCTATGTGGGAGATTTATAAATCTCCTAATGGCATAAAAAGTTGCAACGCTAAGGTTATAAACACTACTTGTAACAAAAAATATTGTAACTGGTGTTTTTATGGCACCCTCGCCACTTTCTGGAAATGGGGTGTGGCAAGGCTATGCTGGGGGAATTGGCCTAGCCAGGTTTATCTTCATTTAAGACAGAAAACTGCAGGCAAATGTCCTGGCGGAGACTGCACCTAATTTATGAGGAGCCGCATGCCCTCCAAAAATCAGGCGCATCCTCCATTGGTGCAAGAGATGTGAAGACCATTGCTGAAAACTCCAGTCTTCATAAATCATCCCCTATGGGTAGGGCTGTGTATTACAGAACCGCTACTGACTCCTAGTAAGGAAAATTAGAGTTCATTTTATTTCTCAGTTAAACAGACAAATAAAGGACAAAACTTTACATTTTATGCACAAATGTGAAAAAGAACGAATTTGAAATATCTGGTAGAAAATAGCTGAAGGTAACAAAACATACACACAAATATATATATCTATAGGATCACAATGAGGTCCACAGCAGGAGGCACAATATGGAGTATAAATAGGGTTCATAGTACAGCAGTGTGAGGGCCGGTTACCATTCTGTGGACAGGAGGCTCCATAGATAGTCACAGATGAAGATCTTAGAGTGCTGGGAGCTGTCAATGCTGATGGGCTGAGCGATCTCTCCTCCATAGTGGACTGAAATTAGGCCTAGTTAAGGAGGTAGCATGGAAGATATGAAATATGTACATACGCTACTAAAGCATCTACTAAAAGTAATATTTTCATTAATACTAAATAGCAATTTTGTCACATGACAATGGCTGTAAAGTCTAAGAAAGTCAAATGTTGCAAGCAATTTCTATTGAAAAAAAGAAACCAATTGCATATGGATATTTTTTTCTGCAGATGCTCATTTTCTAGGGACATTATTCCGGGAATAATCCCGGCCCTTCAACAACTCCTGCTGCAAGGTTTTAGGCTAAGGCCCCACATTGCGGAAACACGGTAGAAATAAAACACAGCTTTTTACAGTACCAGGAAAAGTGAATGAGATTTTGGTTAATCTCATCCACATGTTGCGGACAAAATAAAAAGAGCTACGGAAAAGAAAATGCATGAGTTTTTGAAAAACGCTGCATTTAGGTGCAGAAACACAGAGAAAAACGCAGCAAAAACAGAATAAAAAATGAAGCAGAAAAAAACTCTTTAGTGCAGGTCATTAAGTGGGGCCTTAGCCTTAAGGTGGCCGCAGCAGATGTGGAAACCAAGCCTTCAGATCCTGAGCGTTGCCACTCATAGCTGGAGCTTCCAAACACTGATATTGCTGCCCTAATGCGATCGCACATGACCCCGAGGCACAGTAATATTATGATCATGTCATGACACCCCAAAATTTCCCCAAGTAAATTAGATAGCTCTCCCACAGAGACATTTTTTAATATTTGTAATAATGATGCAATTGACATCAATTTTACAATAGCCAGTGTCAACCCAAATGTGTGAGGAACCTATTCAATATCTGATTGGTGGGGTCCGACACCCAGGACCCACACAGATCATTTGTTTAAAGAGACCAAAAGATCAAGTTGAGACCTGAGGCCTCTTCACTGAATGCCAAGCACTGTGCCATATCTTGCATGGTGGCTGTGCTTGGTATTGCAGATCTGCCCAATTCTGTGCACCTTGCATTAATATGTGATTGGCACCTTACAGAAGTCTATTCTGTGTGTCTTTGGAATACTAGGCATCCACCCTCCTCATGGATTGTAAGGCCTCATGCATACGACTGAGTGTGCAGTCCGAGGCTCTTTTGAGGTGGTTTCCGATGCTCTGTTTTGTTCCAGTATCTATAGAGCAGGTCCTATACTGCTCTGTGTAAACAGATCACAACCCACCCATTAAAATTAATGGAGCAAGGAAGGCACTCGGATGTCATCCAAGTGTCATCTGAGCGCCTTCTGTTAAAAGGATCGGAAACCCACTCAGCCTGCACACTTAGTCATGAGCATGAGGCCTAAGTGTGTGCTGAATGTTATATCAGTATCTCGCACCTGTGCAGTCTCCATTGTATACTACTTTGGCCTATGTGTGTCCTGCAGTGAACCATTGCCTAATCTACCATGAGATATATGTGGCCTTTTTCCGGTGATGTGATTTATAATGACGTATCGCTCACTGAAGTGTCTCTGCCCAATTCACTTGACTGAGACTGAGCTACGAACAGGCCATGTGATGAGTGAATGAATGTGACATCACTGGCCTGTGAAGTGGAGCTGGTGTTCACTTGAGTGATTATGCCACAGGATAGGTCGTCAGAATGTGATCTTTTGGGATCCAACACCCGTACCCCGCACAAATGATCCCTTTTAGCAACCTCCAGGTGCCGTAAGCTGCTAATGAACGGGTGGCATGTGCTGCACTGCTCCTATACAAGTAATAGGATTAATGCTGCAGCTCACCGGAACCACCGCTATGCAGTGGATGGGGATGCAGTGCCGATCCAATTACTTGTATAGGAGCAGTGCTGCACGCGTTGCCCTTTCACTAGCAGCTTCCGGCACCCAGAGGCTGCTAGAATGGATAATTTGTGTGAGGTCTGGGTGTTGCAACCCGAGAGATCACATACTGATGACTTATCCTGGGGATAGGTCATCAGTATGAAACTTTGATTTGTGGCCAGACAATCCCTGTAAATCATATCAGAAGAAAGGATACTGCCTTTGATGAGTGTAGAGTCACAGTTATAATCCCAGTCTATCTTGGTGACCGTGTGGAACAGCTTTGCCATATACCTGCAGAGAGCAGAAAATAAACTATAATACACTAGAGGATAAAAAACAAAACTAAAAAGCACTTCTATTATAATTCCAGAAAAGATGTGAGATGTTGAAGTGCCACCTACAGACTACAGAAGGAAACTGCACTGTATGAGCAGCTATGACCTTCAGGCATCATCCTCAAGGTGGCTGTGGCCAGAAGAATTGTTTCAGCATTAAAAAATATTCACAAAATTTTTTATTTTTTTCATGAGGTCTAAACATTTCTTTATATAAAATATCTAAATCCAGGATAATGTTGAGAATGTTACCAAATTCTGACACGGTTTGTAGAGTCTCCAGCAGGATGGAAGGCGTAAAATAGGGATTCAAAGAAAAATGGGATTCTCTGAGTCATGCGATGCCCCATCAAGATATTTAAGGGGGTGCCAGACATTTATGGCATATCCAAAGACTAATGTAGGCAAGGCCGCCATGAGGGCAGTGCAACTGGTACTGCTATTAGGGGTCCAGGCAAATTTGTTTAAAAGAAGCCCGCAGCCATATGCCGCCTCTTACTCTATTCATCTGGTAGTGACTAGTGGGTCCAATTTACAAAAGCTGGGCCCTGTAGAGCTAGGCAGCTATCCTGACATTGGGGAGGAGAGAAGGATGAAGACAGGAGAAGTTCAGAAAGAAGTTGCAAATGGGGTCCGGACACTTCAGCATAGAGAGGAAGAAATGAGGAGAGGGCTGGAGCTGCTTATCCACTTACAGTGGGTACGGAAAGTATTCAGACCCCTTTAAATTTTTCAGTCTTTGTTTCATTGCAACCATTTGCTAAAAGCAAAAAAAGTTCATTTTATTTCTCATTAATGTACACTCAGCTCCCCATCTTGACAGAAAAAAACAGAAATGTAGATATTTTTGCAAATTTATTAAAAAAGAAAAACTGAAATCTCACATGGTCATAAGTATTCAGACCCTTTGCTCAGTATTGAGTAGAAGCCGCTTCCTTTTGAGCTAGCACAGCCAGGAGTCTTCTTGGGAATGATGCAACAAGTTTTTCACATCTGGATTTGGGGATCCTCTGCCATTCTTCCTTGCAGATCCTCTCCAGTTCCGTCAGGTTGGATGGTGAACGTTGGTGGAGACATTTTCAGGTCTCTTCAGAGATGCTCAATTGGGTTGAGGTCAGGGCTCTGGCTGGGCCAGTCAAGAATGGTCCTTTGTTATTTTAGCTGTGTGCTTAGGGTCATTGTCTTGTTGGAAGGTGAACCTTCAGTCCAGTCTGAGGTCCAGAGCACTCTGGTAGAGGTTTTCTTCCAGGATATCTCTGTACTTGGCTGCATTCATCTTTCCTTCAATTGCAACCAGTCGTCCTGTCCCCCATAGCATGATGCTGCCACCACCATGTCTCACTGTTGGGATTGTATTGGGCAGGTGATGAGCAGTGCCTGGTTTTCTCCACACATACCGCTTAGAATTAACGCCAAAAAGTTCAATCTTCGTCTCATCAGACCAGAGAATCTTATTTCTCATAGTCTGGGAGTCCTCTATGCGAGCTTTCATATGTCTTGCACTGAGGAGAGGCTTCCTTCGGGCCACTGCCATAAAGCCCCGACTGGTGGAGGCTGCAGTGATAGGTGACTTTGTGGAACTTTCTCCCATCTCCCTACTGCATCTCTGGAGCTCAGCCACAGTGATCTTTGGGGTCTTCTTTACCTCTCTCACCAAGGCTCTTCTCCCACGATTGCTCAGTTTGGATGGACGGCCAGGTCTAGGAAGAGTTCTGGTCGTCCCAAACTTTTTCCATTTAAGGATTATGGAGGCCACTGTGCTCTTAGGAACCTTGAGTGCTGCAGAAATTCTTTTGTAACCTTGGCCAGATCTGTGCTTGCCACAATTCTGTCTCTGAGCTCCTTGGGCAGTTCCTTTGACCTCATGATTCTCATTTGCTCTGACATGCACTGTGAGCTGTGAGGTCTTATATAGACAGGTGTGCGCCTTTCCTAATCAAGTCCAGTTAGTTTAATTAAACACAGCTGGACTCCAATGAAGGAGTAGAAACATCTCAAGGAGGATCAGAAGGAAATGGACAGCATGTGAGTTATATATGAGTATCACAGCAAAGGGTCTGAATACTTATGACCATGTGATATTTCAGTTTTTCTTTTTTAATAAATTTGCAAAAATATCTACATTTCTGTTTTTTTCTGTCAAGATGGGGAGCTGAGTGTACATTAATGAGAAATAAAATGAACTATTTTTGCTTTTAGCAAATGGCTGCAATGAAACAAAGAGTGAAAAATTTAAAGGGGTCTGAATACTTTCCGTACCCACTGTATGTATAGCATTGTTTCTACCTTTCAACCCACACAGCCCTTTACCCCCGATAGAATGGGTCCCATTCCCTTCCACTGAGACCTTGGTCCAGGTACATTAGGGCCACCTCCTCAGCCTTTGGCCCCGTTTTAGAATGAGTCCCCACCACTACAGAGCACATTGTCCTTTGTAGACTGGATCTCCTTATTCCATAAGTTCTTGTTCCTTGGTAATACCCCTCCTACATGCACTGCAAAAATCGTGAATGTTGGCATCTACAGGGGCCAAACTAATGTAAAAATGTATCTGAGCATGCATGGTCACACTTCAGAAACAACAAGCCTAGTGAGAGTACTCTCTCTATTGCTTTCCCCCCAGTTGTCAGACGCCACCATTCAGACTTTTAGTGACATACATATGCCACACCATTGTGTCATGCATACAAGCATAAATTTACAGGAAGAAATTGTTACTGTTAGACGGACAAACCGCCATGGTGTACAGGAAGGAGAATCGTTAATGGAGGGCACAAAGGGCTGAAGCTTTGGCATTATGGGGCCCAGAAATATCTCATGGCAGCCCAGATTGTGAATCCCACCTCCGAGACCCTCATCTATGCCGTGCAAGGAAGTCCCTGATAAGCCTGGTGTGGTGGCTGCAGCAAGAGGTGACTCTCCATGATCCATATCCGTGATCTCCCCATTCACTTCTATGGGGTATATGTATACAGAGAAGTACATTCTGAACATAGGTTCGGGTAATAAAACTTGCATCTATTACACATTTATGGCTTATCTTGTGTATGTGCCATAAGTATCTGTGATGGGAATACCTGCTTAGAGTTAAAGTTTCATTGTGTGAAATGTGCTGGAAAAGTAAATCCGATATATGGAAGCCACACTTCACAATTTACCGGACTTATACAGGATCTGCTGCTAACCTCTTGGTGCTAGATACCACAGGACGCCTTCAGTGGTCTTGTGGAGTCCATGCCTTAACAGGTCAGAGATATTTTGGCAGCAAAAAGGGGAACCTACATAATATTAGATTTTTATGTTATTGCTGAGGTGTAAGTCCATATGCAGTGAACTCCCTCTAGTGGTAACTTCAGGCATAATATCCCTGGTTTAGCTTGGTATCAATACTCACAGAGCTGAGGGAATGACTACTGTGGTGTCCTCCTGAGCCTCTCTCTCCACCTCCGCTATTTCCTCTTCCAGCAGTCTCACTTCCTCAAGCTCTTTTTGCAGGAATGTACTGACATTAAGGAAATGTAATGAGGAGACGCAAAGTGGACACTGTGAAGTATTACACCTAGTGCAATAGTCCTTTAAAGCGGAGGACCCCTTTAATCCCATGAAACATGCATATTTTCATCAGCAGAGAACATTAGGCCAGCCTTTGTAGTCCCAGAGCCAGTGAAGGGAGCGCCTCGGGGGCAACATACACCAGCTCGTAGCTGGCAAACATTTCTCCCATCATTTATGCCAGATCCCTGAAGTAAATGATGACAAATCTCTCGGGGCTGATTGTGACTTTTTTTTAAACTCTGTGTCGCCCTGCCCGCTCCCTTTTCAGGGAAGTGGCAATAGCGGAACAAAGTTTATTTAAAAAAATAAATAAATAAATCGCAATTGTTTGCACAGAATAAAAAAATAGCAACTTTTTATGACTTGGAAACCATAAAACTAGCGTACATGGCATAGTAAACCTGTACCACTGTGTTACTAGCTAGAATGTACACTAAAATGAACCAACTCGTGATGAACCTTTTACCTATGTGTCTAAAGACCATTGTACCAAGAGTACCGGTTTAAGTGTCCATATTTGAGGAAAAAGCTTCAGTTTAAAGAGACTTAAACCTTTTTCTCTTTAGAAATATAGCTCATAATAAAAAAAATAAAATATAATTAAAAACTAGGGCTGGGCAATTAATTGAATAACCGAAACCGACCATCAATCCGGATAAGTGACATGACTTTGTGCACGACTGTTTTTTCGGTTGTTATTACATTATTGCAAGCCTTTGCCTGCAGTTTTGTTCGGACTGAACACGTCCAAACTGGAACTCTCTTCAGACCCCAGAGTATAATGAGGTAGGAACTGTGTTAATGACCTCTCTTGGTCTCCGGCACTGGTCTATGTCTTCTTCCGGGTTCCTAAATAACGTAAGGGTCAGTGGTCCCTGACATCATTCAGTAGGCCTGAAGAAGACCAGGAGCAGCACCGGAGCTCAGGGGAGGTGAGTAACCTTACCTCCCCTATCCCTCTGTTAATTATACTCTGGGGTCCGAAAAGACATGCCCAACACATGCTCATACCTGAAAAGGAGTGTGACCTAAAATAATCACCATTAATCATAATCGAGGTAATATGCCCGATTAATCGTGATTTTGAATTAGGTCATAGTCGCCCAACCCTATTAAAAACCATAAAATAAAGTATATAATAAAATAAGTAATTTTGTAATATAAAGGTTATTTCAATGTTGTATCATTATAGTCCTCATTGTGTCCCCTGTGTACATATGTTGGGTGTCTTCACTACTACCTTGGCCTTGTCAAGTGAATAAGGAGAGCTAGCACCGATGTCAGTTTTGGTCTGGTGACATCAGCAGAGAGGCGGAGCTGGTGTAGTGATATATACCGTCACAGTAGTAATGTAACCCAATATATCACCTTTGTATGGATATTAACCAACATGACTAGACCCACTCCCAAAGACCTGTAGCCCCATCTCCCTCTCTAGAAAATCTTAGTGATGGACTATGAAAAAACGATAGATTATAACCTGTCACAAGACTATCTTTGACATATAAAGGATATTTAATGCTGCTTTCCAGTGAAGAATTTTTGTCTTGTACTTCTTGCAGCTCCTGCTCAATCTTCCGGAGTTTGGAGGACGACTTCTGCTTACTTTCTTCCGTTTCCAGAAGGGTCTGAGCTACATCTTCTTCGACAGACAGGAAATCTAAAAACATGTTAGATCAAATTTACCAAATATACTGTACAAACTCTATTATATAAGGGGTCATATAGCTGGACAGGATCCCATACCTCTGATGAGGTCCGAGACCTGGCTCTCCTTCTCTAAAAGAGAATCAATCATGGCCTCTTGGCAGTCAAGGCTCTTCTTCAGGACAGCAGCAGCGTTGTCGGACACCATGACCTTGACAATCTCCCGACTAACCTCTACATACTCCTGCATCTGTTCTCGAAACATTTTATCTGGAATGTGA
Source organism: Leptodactylus fallax (assembly GCA_947044405.1). Classification (NCBI taxonomy): domain Eukaryota; kingdom Metazoa; phylum Chordata; class Amphibia; order Anura; family Leptodactylidae; genus Leptodactylus; species Leptodactylus fallax. The sequence continues at coordinate 267,193 of CAMRHE010000679.1, read as the reverse complement.
ATATGAAGATGGAAGCGATCGGGAGTAACAAAGGCGGCCTAGAAGAAAAGTAACAACTTCAAATACAACAAAATTATTTAATTTTTATGCTCTTTACATCACTTTTTATTTGGTGTCCCAGTGCCGGTGACAGTATAGGTCACAAGTCGAAAACAATGTAAGTACATCCGAAACTATAGCGATGAGAATGAGCAACATTTTTATACTTTGCATCCACTTTCAGAATTTCCTTCTCAAAAGTTGGCAAGTATGCTATAAGTTAATGGGGTTCATCCAGCGCTTGCCATTTCAGTACTGCATAGTGACTGAAGCTGGCCATACACATTAGATTTTAGACTGCCATCGCTTGTCTGAAATGAACTGTGGTTGGTTGGTCATACGACCAACTGTCCCAAATACATGAACAACCATAAACCTTCCAATGGGCCTTCAACTATCCCAGAGGAAAGTCATTCAATACTAATGAAGTGCTGAAAACTGCAAATGGCGGACACTTTGTGGGTGTGTTAGTCGTACAAACTCATGACCACAATACAAAAATCTCACACAGGTCTGTCAGTCTAGTCCATACACAACAGATCATAGCAGCAAAATCCAACAAGACAGATTTTGGTTGCGTCTGTTTTTTTCGCTGTTTTGCCTCCCGTAAAAATTTTATTAAAAAGCAATCAAAACATCAGACGTTCCCCACTAAAAAGTGCATCTGTTCCTGCTAAAAAAGACACCTTACGCATCCCTGTACACAGAAAAATATAAAGAAGTTATGGGTGTCAGAATACGGTGACTCCAAGAATTTTGTTTTGCAAAGTTGTTTTTTTTTTTTTTAACCACTTCAGTACCGGGCCAATTTCTAGTTCAGGACCAGACACATTTTCGGTTTTTTTTGTATGTGCGGATTTGAGAGCCGTAACATTTTTATCATTTGGGTTATTCAAATAATTTCTGCGTCTTTTTTCAGTGACACATGGGGCTTTATTTTTATGTTGTTTTTATTTTTGCATGTGTTTTCATTTTTTTTTTTATAGCCGGGAAAATATAAACAAAAGAAGAGGGAAAACGGGTCTGGTTTTCACTTTTCATTTTTTTTTTTAATTTAATAACAAAGTGCTACTAAAAAACTTTTTTAAATAGTTTTTCCTCTCCGTTACGGTAATTTTTATTTTATATGGTGTCATTGGGGGTGGGGCTATAACCTTTAATAACAGCGTTTTATTGACATATTATTATTATTTTATTTACTTTTTTTTTTTTTTTTACATTGTGTCCCCACAAGCTCATAATAGACCTTTGGGGACATCTGATCACTTTTTTTTTTTTTTTTTTTGGGGGGGGGGGGAGGGTACATTTTTTGGGGGGGTACATTTAGCCCCAGTTGCAGGAGTATTACAGCCTCCTGCACCTTACTATAGAGCTGATCTGGGTCCTGTAGGACCCAACAGCACTAACACACTCTGATCCTGGTGGATCATGTGACCGCCGAGTCAGAGGGGAGCAGCATCATGGCAGCGCCCATAGCGGTGTATACAGCCCTCATTAAGCGCTGTATACACAATGATCGGGAAGGCAGGGAAGGTAATTAACCTTCCCTGTCTTCTCTCTGGGAGCTCAGGCTGAAGTTACAGCCGGCTCCCGTTTCAGCAGCTGCATGATTTTGTGCAGCTGCTGAAATCTGCTTGGACGTATCAGTACGTCCTTGCAGAACTAGACAACCACCTTCCGGACGTAAAAACTCAATAGGCGGTCTGGAAGTGGTTAAAGGGGTTGTCCAGGAAAAAATGTTTTTTCTCTGGAGACCAGGGAAGGTGAAAAACAATAAAAAAAAAAAAACCATACTCACCTGTCCCTGTTGTCCAAGGCCGCTGTTCAGTCTCGCAGTGCCACAGGGATTTTCCAGCGGAAGTCCCTGCCACACACGACTGCTGAGGCCAATCAGCGGCCTCAGGAAAGGACACAAGTCGTCACTCGCATATGTCACCTGTGACGCCCCGGTTCCTTTCTGATCCATTCCATTCCGATTAAATGGATGATTATAGAGCAGGTTCTACTCTGCTCCGTGTTATCGGAAAGGAATGGATCCGGAAGCTCCATAGACGTGAATGCTTTATTTATCTATTTTGCTTACTTGTATACCGCCATCATATTCTGCAGCGCTTTACATACAGTCATATGAAAAAGTTTGGGCACCCCTATTAATCTTAATCATTTTTAGTTCTAAATATTTGGGTTTTTGCAACAGCCATTTCAATTTGATATATCTAATAACTGATGGACACAGTAATATTTCAGGATTGAAATGAGGTTTATTGTACTAACAGAAAATGTGCAATATGCATTAAACCAAAATTTGACCGGTGCAAAAGTATGGGCACCTCAACAGAAAAGTGACATTAATATTTAGTAGATCCTCCTTTTGCAAAAATAACAGCCTCTAGTCGCTTCCTGTAGCTTTTAATCAGTTCCTGGATCCTGGATGAAGGTATTTTTGACCATTCCTCTTTACAAAACAATTCCAGTTCAGTTAAGTTTGATGGTCGCCGAGCATGGACAGCCCGCTTCAAATTATCCCACAGATGTTCAATGATATTCAGGTCTGGGGACTGGGATGGCCATTCCAGAACATTGTAATTGTTCCTCTGCATGAATGCCTGAGTAGATTTGGATCATTGTCTTGCTGAAATATCCATCCCCGGCGTAACTTCAAATTCGTCACTGATTCTTGTACATTATTCTCAAGAATCTGCTGATACTGAGTTGAATCCATGCGACCCTCAACTTTAACAAGATTCCTGGTGCCGGCATTGGCCACACAGCCCCAAAGCATGATGGAACCTCCACCAAATTTTACAGTGGGTAGCAAGTGTTTTTCTTGGAATGCTGTGTTTTTTGGACGCCATGCATAACGCCTTTTTGTATGACCAAACAACTCAATCTTTGTTTCATCAGTCCACAGGACCTTCTTCCAAAATGAAGCTGGCTTGTCCAAATGTGCTTTTGCATACCTCAGGCGACTCTGTTTGTGGCGTGCTTTCAGAAACGGCTTCTTTCGCATCACTCTCCCATACAGCTTCTCCTTGTGCAAAGTGTGCTGTATTGTTGACCGATGCACAGTGACACCATCTGCAGCAAGATGATGCTGCAGCTCTTTGGAGGTGGTCTGTGGATTGTCCTTGACTGTTCTCACCATTCTTCTTCTCTGCCTTTCTGATATTTTTCTTGGCCTGCCACTTCAGGGCTTAACAAGAACTGTCCCTGTGGTCTTCCATTTCCTTACTATGTTCCTCACAGTGGAAACTGACAGGTTAAATCTCTGAGACAACTTTTTGTATCCTTCCCCTGAACAACTATGTTGAACAATCTTTGTTTTCAGATCATTTGAGAGTTGTTTTGAGGAGCCCATGATGCCACTCTTCAGAGGAGATTCAAATAGGAGAACAACTTGCAATTGGCCACCTTAAATACCTTTTCTCATGATTGGATACACCTGGCTATGAAGTTCAAAGCTCAGTGAGGTTACAAAACCAATTTTGTGCTTCAGTAAGTCAGTAAAAAGTAGTTAGGAGTATTCAAATCAATAAAATGATAAGGGTACCCAAATTTTTGCACCGGTCAAATTTTGGTTTAATGCATATTGCACATTTTCTGTTAGTACAATAAACCTTATTTCAATCCTGAAATATTACTGTGTCCATCAGTTATTAGATATATCAAATTGAAATGGCTGTTGCAAACACCCAAATATTTAGAACCAAAAATGATTAAGATTAATAGGGGTGCCCAAACTTTTTCATATGACTGTATATTGACAGTCACTGTCCCATATAGGGCTCATAATCTACATTCCCTATCAGGATGTCTTTGGAGTGTGGGAGGAAACCGGAGTACCTGCTTGCGTTTTTAAAAATCGCAGCATGTCAATTCTACCTACGGAAACGCTGGTGTTTTCCATATAGGTATAATAGGGGCAGAAAGTCTGCAGAGGAAAACTCTCTGGACTTTCTGTGAAAAACGCTGCGGAAAAAAAAAAAACACGATTCGTTTCCGCTGCGGTCTTTTTCGCAGCGTTTTATGGCTGCGGCTTGCTACTTGGGGGTCTTACATTTCATAGATGTTATTGGAGATTATCACTTCAGTGGGGAGAAATACTAATGATTCGCCTCAGACTAAGGCTACAAGGGGACTTTAACCACGATACACATTGCGCAACCAAAGATCATCGTCACCTTGCAAGGACCACGATGAAACCTCTGCACCTTAGGATTTATTCACATATGTGTTCACAATGCAGATTTTGGCTGTGATTTTGTATAAAACTGCAGCAACATCATTGAATTTGGATGTGATTTAGCAAAATACACCACAAATTACTATAGGACGTCTGACTAAACTATAAGGGTCTATTCACATCTGCATCACCATTTCTGTTAATGACAGAAACATAACACACTGACATACAGGTCCAAACTGACTTAATGGAGTGCGGTAAACATAGTACTGTGTGAACAGAGCCTTACTGGCCTATGCTTTCTGCATATATGAAATGACGATACTACTGTTCTATAGCAGTATCTGTGTTAGAAGGAATAAAGGAGCCGCCATTACTCTTATGATTTACCATATTAGTTACACTTATTCTCCCCTCACAACTGTACACCGCTGTAGTCCCGCCTCAGCTGTCAATCATCACCACAAAACCTTTCCCGCTCCGCCTATCCACCAATCACTGATCAGCCCTGGAGTTATGTCTCCGGTAGTCATGGCAACCGCATGCTTTCTGTCCAATCAGAGCGCATTCAGGATTCCTCCTCCCTCCCCGCGTGCACGTTCTGAGGTGACCGTTTGAATTCAACTTTTCCCGCCCAATCGTCGCCTCATAACGAGCTCTGTGTGACAGCGCGGTACGTCCGGTGGTTGCGTCTTGACACCGTTACCTGTGCGGTATCGCTGCCGGTCCTGACCGCTTCGGGTCTGGGCAGTGTATAGCCGGGGTACGTCAGCGTGTGTATCTGGCACTGGAGCCCGCCTTGTCCTGAGAGGAGGAGGAGGAGGAGTGAGCGCTGCCTCCCTCATACCGGGGCGGGTTTCTCCCTATAACCAATAATAAAGGAGCGGGCCGGGCGTGCGTGTGTCTCCTGCCCTGGTTATTACCGGGCTCATATGACGGCTGTACATTTACCTCATGACTGTGTCCGTACATGTAAAGATTATGTGATAGCGAACATGGCGGTCTGTGACTCCAGTCATTCCCTATGAGCTAGAAGGAGAGGAAAATTGTCATTTTTAAGCTGTGACACAACGTTTTTGACCATGACTAAGATCACCAGATGTTTAGGTGATGTTCACACCGAGTCTTTTCTGAAGTGGACAAATCCACTTTAAAATCTCCTCCTAAAAAATGTGAGTTTTTGGATGAGGTTTTTGTAATGGCTGCAAGACTTTTGATACGTTTTTGTCTTGTCCTTTGAGGTTTTTCATCCTCCCTCAGACGTCTATTGGATCAACAATGTCACTTGTCACTTCTGTTTTTCCTAAGTGTGCGGTCACACTAGCGTTGGGTGACCGTTCATGGATTATGGCCCCCATTCTACCGACTTTTCTCTCTGCCGATTTTGGGCGGAAACCCAATAGACCCCATTATAGTTTACGGGGTTCCGGGGTAACCACTTTTTAAGCGGATAGGTTTTCCGTTTTTTTCAGGTTCCCAAGCGGACCTGATGAATAGAAACCCAAACGCTAGTGTAAACCTAGCGCCACTGAGGTTCTAAAAAAACTTCATGAGGTAAAAACTGCACCTATGGAACAGATCATGTGGTTTTTCCATTGAAGTGAATGTGAAACTTCATGCAACAATTTTCCACTTGGATTTTGGTATTAGCGCCATGAACACGGCTAGCACACTAACCCATTATCTTATAATGGGATCATGAGTGCGAAGGAAAACTCTGGACCTGTCCATTTTGCAGACCGGGATTACTGAAGGCTATTAAAGGAGTTGCACAGGACCGGAACGTTTTTGAGACTGATGACCTCAAAATCACATTGGTTGGGGTCTGTGGCGTGAACCGATCAGCTGATTATGCTGCCGGAAGCTGTATACGGCTAGAAGCAGCCCTGCTCCTATTCAAGTGAATGGGATGGGATCGGGGCTGCAGTTCCAGGAAGTGTAGCGGCGCCTGAAACTGCAGTACTTCTCCCATTCACTTGGAGGACCTTTTATGTCCTCTGACATCGGTGGTATTATATACCGATAGAAAGCTGGCAGTGTGCTAAATTCAGTGCGCTGTCAGCTTTTGTCAGTATGCGCTTGGGTGCCTGAGATATCGCTGCTGAAACTATCAGCACCCAGGCTCATCCGCCGGTCTGACAGTGAAGGGATATCGGTGCTGAAACTAACGGCAACCCAGGCTCATCCGCTGGTCTGACAGTGAAGGGATATTGGTGCTGAAACTAACGGCACCCCAGGCTCATCTGCCGGTCTGAAAGTGAAGGGATATCGGTGCTGAAACTGACGGCACCGAAATCTCAGGCACATGCCGGCAAAGCTGAATTCAGTGCACTGTCAGCTTACTAGCAGTATATGATACCACCATTGCTGGAGAATGTGAAAGGTCATCTTTAAATAGGGGCAGGGCTGCTTCCAGCTGTATACTTAGTATATGGCTTCTGGTGGCTGCATCAGCTGATGGATGGATGTCAGATCCTAGTCATCAGTATGAAAAATGTTCAGTTCCTGGACAATCCCTTTAATGGGTTCGTTGAGGAAAAGGTGACACATGGGTATCATCCATGTGCTGCTCAGCCACAGCCCCGGCACATACAGATGGTTGTGTGCCTGTAGCTGAAATGCTCTAAATACTCAAGGGGAGTTAATGCCCGCTATCAGTGTGGGCATTGCCGCTGATTTTTTTGCTGTATTATACAGCGGGAACCTGGTGGCTGTGGCGTTTGCTCAGCTACCGAGCAGCTGCCGTATTTTAATACCCAGCGTCCACTGTAATAGTACAGAGGACGTCGGGAAAGGGTTAACAAGTTTTCCCTGAACTTTGCTATTGATGACCAATACTTAGGATTGATCTCCATCACAAGGTTGTTGTGGGTCTGACTCATGAGACCTCCATCAATAAGCTGTTTAAATGGGCCATCTATAGCAGTAGATATGGCGCGACTCTGTCCACTGTGCAGTGGCTCAAACTAGAATTGCTGCTCTCACTGTATAGTGAGCATTGCAACTCCAAGGGTACCGTGACTTCATGTCGCAAAAAGTTGACCAATGGTAGACTGTTGCTGCGTTCTCGGGGTCACAATGCAACTCCATTCAGTAACATTAGTGATATAATCACAGGGTGATCCAGCGATCTCTGGTTGCAGCCACAATCGCTGTGTAGCCCTAGCTTAAAGAGAATTTATAACCAGAATATCAACTCGCGCAAATAGATAGGTTAGGGTCAACTGAAACAAACAGTGATTTACCCTTGTGAACGAGGCCTCTACTACTGAGATATCTCTGTTTTTGTCAACATGGAAATGCGCTCTTTGGATCAATGGGGGAACTTTCATTGGAGCAAAGAGGTAAGAGGCAATACCTTCCTTGTGCCAAAGAACTCATTTGCATATTGAAGAAACGGTGATATCACGGCGATTCACAAGGGAAGAACACTGGTTAAGGTGACCTTAAGCAATCTATCTGCTCCGCTAGGTTGATATTCTCGGTTCTGCTGACAGACTCCCTTTAAGATTGTAAAGGTTATACCATTAGTTGGATTATGCCAGGTTCACATGAGCACTGGGTGTCTGTCACAGGGCCAGAGAAACAGACCCCGGACAACCTCTGTAAGCCCTGCTAAACCTTGCGTAGGAACACCCCATTGCAGCGAACTTCCACCCCCTCGCCAAACTAGTCAGAAAGATTGTCTTAAAACTAGATGCACCCTTTTCGTGCAGAAATGCACCAGATCTGGTTCCAAAATATGAAAAGACGCAAAAACAAAATAGTAAACGTGGGTCGATGTATTAAAAAAATTGTACACGGTTTTATGGTGGAATAAATGAAAAAGAACAGACATTTTGCTAAATTTCACAATTCTGCTACCTTAGTAATTTTATGACACTAGTCCTGGTACGTGATGACACGTGTTTGTAAAAGCCAGTCACTGACTGACAGGTTGTAGTCTGTCACTAAGGAGATGTTAGATTAGTATGCAGCTAATATAACCCAGGTATGACCTGTGATGCAGGAGCCTTGGGACAATCCGCCATTGTTTCTTCTGTCCACCTGTGTTGTCCTCACCTTACTTGTTTTGAGCTATGTGCTTTCTGTAAGGTTTCACGTGCAGCTGTATTGTGTACCTGGGGCATTGTCCTTAAAACACCTCAGCACAAATTATCTTGGGATATGACAGGCCGGGTAGCGGAGGCTCAGGGACTCCTTCAGGATAAAACAAGACTGCGCACAGTATGAATGAATCTGAACCAAACTGTTAGGATAATTTCAGTGTTTCTATATGACCTTGAAAAAACAAAATATGTAATGCTTTTTATATTTTTTTTTCCCTATAGGCAAACACTGTTACCTGAAAGTCAAGGTAAGTTTCACATTGAATGGTAGGAGTTTTTGCATCTATCAGATATGGCAATCTCTTAGAAGCTTTTGTACCAACTAAATGCATCCTCCGAAAAATTTCAAATTCAGAATTTCATGCTGTTTGCTAGACGTCACTCCTGTTATGTGACCTACTCCACTGCGCTTTAACATATGTGGCGTGTGCCACGTAAAAGCTCCCAGCCAATCAGCTGGGAATAGATGATAGGTTTCTCCACAGTTTCACCAAAAGTAAATTTGAGGCTGATTCAGCGCTACTATAGTAGCCAATGCTTTATTATTATTCGGGCACCTAGATTTCCTTGTTAGATCCCTTGTGAGTATTACCTGGGTGATGAAGACAAAGGCAATGCAATGAAAACATATAAGAAGTTAGGTGACTGTCTCAGGCCTTATTCACATGACTGTGTCCATTTGTTGGCCATGAAAAATGGATGAATCAGTCTATTTTTTAACGATCATTTACGTCCAGTCCGTGTCTATTTTTGATGGCCAAGTGTCATACGTTTTGGATCTGTTTTTACCGGACTGTTAAAAAAACAAAAAAAAAAAAAAAACGGATTTCATATTTTTAAAATGTGAAAAAAATTGCAAATCATTTTTCCTTATTATGCTAAAAATGCATCCTAAAAGAAAAAGTTTAATGCATTATACCAGCTCCAAAATGGTTCAATTAAAAAACTACAAAGTATGGCTGTAATATGCCCGCAGCCCCAAAAAGTGAGTGGAGCGCCAGTCACGCAAGTGCAATGGTGCTCCATTGACAAGAAGGCTTTAAAGGGACTTTTGGTTCTCTCCTCCTGATAACTGCGGAACCCAGCGATTGGACACTTATCCCCTGTCCTGTGGATAGGGAATAAGTGTCCATAGTGGGACGACCCCTTTAAGTATTTTTATTTCTAGAACATTGCTGGATGTAGTTTCATATAGCCATATTTGTGGACTACAATGTTGTGTAAACAAAGAACAAAATAAATTCTTATCTCTCATCGGTGTAGGGTGCAACTTGTATGTCCTGGGCTCCAATGTAACAGTGTCTCTAAATAGGCCCCTTCACCAGGTGCCATTTCCAATACTAATGTCATGCAGAGGGTCCTCATAGACCAGATTCCAGATACAAATACTATCACTACACCCGACCTGCTCATCTTATAGTAGCAGCTTTCTCTGAAGGTTTCCTGTCACTAACTTAGATTCAGTACTGGAGTTCATAGATCCATTACACATTCCTCGGAAGGGTGGAAAACACTTGTGGCTATGGCAAAGTTCTATATACACATGCGCTATCTGGCACGATAATCGCAGACACGTGCCATAACTATTTTGTTGTAAATGGTTCCTCCCGATTTTCACAGCCAGTTAGACTGACTATGGGTCCACTATGAAGGAAAGTCTCAGATCAAGAATGTGAAATCCTGGTGTCACAAAAATGCAGCCTAACTATGGACACACAGAATTCTGCATAAGAGCTTTATACATAAAATAACCGCAATAAAAAATAAAAAATTGCAAAGGTATTTATTTATTTTGCTTACTTGTATAGCGCCATCATATTCCGCAGCGCTTTACAGACATTGACAGTCACTGTCCCATATAGGGCTCACAATCTACATTCCCTATCAGTATGTCTTTGGAATGTGGGAGGAAACCCACCAAACACGGGGAGAACATACAGTAACAGTATACATACCCTTTAAGGGTTTATTCACAATGCATGTTGACTCCAGTTTTCCATACAGTGGGAAAAAAAGGGATTTCAGCCCAAATAAGTGAGTAATTCTTCATTTTCCGCCGTGTGAACATAGAGGGATGGGTCCTGGAACTGGAAGCTCTCAGAGCAGTCACTTGTTATACAGATGGAAAGGTAAAGAGGACTGGCTAACCCACGGCCTGGTTAATGGTCAAACAGAGCCTTAGAGTGAGAGTGTGCTTACTTAGGTTAAAAAAACAGGAATGTATGTATAGGTGGCCGTACCAATGAGAAACTGCAATGCTAACCAGAGTAACATAGTACAAAGTCTAGACAGTCTTAAATTGCACCAGCTTTAATAATGTCTGATAATATGGTGTACTTTTTAGACTGCCTGGTCTAACTCTATATCACTTATTAGTGGATTAATTTAAAACAGTATTTTGGATTAAAAAAAAAAAAATCTGGCAAGATGGCTGAAATTTTGGTGCAATTTTTGCCTCACAGTTTAGCATAATAAATCAAACCTCCTTTTCTACAAACTCCACTTACATGCGTCTAAAACACATAGAAACTAAGGTGTAAAGCATGTACACCAATTTTGGTGCATGTTTATTAGCTGGTTCATGTATGTTTATCACCCAGAAGTGGCCAGAAGGATTAGAAGTGTTCCAGTTAAAGCTAATGGTGTTATGACAAGCGACACTTTTAAAGACGTGTAACCCTGCTTATGGACTTTGGCTGAGAACTGTTACCAGGGACTGCTCTCTATGTGGAATGAAAGTGGTGGAGATGTATTCCATACACGTAACTGTGGAAGGTCAGAAGTACACAAAAATGTAACCAGATGCTACTCAGAGGCTACATTTGGGTACTGTACATCATGATGAGAGATCATTGACTGATAAATATGCCACTTTGATGCACTTGAAGACATTTTGCCCAATTGAAAGACCTTGAGAGGGGGCAAATACTTGGACTGAGAGAATCAGAGTGGTCGTTCTTATGAATTGCACGCCATCTAGACTATTCTGACATAGCTTTTAGATGATGGGAGTAGTGGTTACATGAGGGCACATAGATGGCAAGTAGACTCCAGATGGGCCTGGCAGACCACCAGTAGAGAGGGTCGTTTGATCTGACAACAACCACAAGCAGCTCTCCAGACACGGGGCGCCTTCATTACACACCCCTTTCTCTGTTAGACTTAGCAGAAGGATATGTTTTTCGGTGCTCATGACATGGCCAGCTGCCGGTTTCCTCATTTGCAGTGTTGTGAGCGAGAAAACAGACTAGAACTGTATCATCTATAGTGACAATTCCAGGTTCTTTTTTGGATCCAATGACTGTCAGGCTCAAATATGGAGGTCCTGCGGTGAGCCTCAGCAATAATGATAATCCTGCGGCTGCTTTCCTGTACAAGAGCATTTGCCCAATTTGTGTGAGAGAACCAACTAAAGGTATCGCACCTCTAAAAGTGCATGTAGCCATTAATCTTTGTGTGCCATTTAAAGTGACACTAACAGCTAAAAGTGTCTTGGAGTGAGAAGGAATAAAGGTTGTTATTTTTGCAGTGTGCGCAACATTTCCCGCGGGGTGTAACCCCATGACAAAGCATTATGGAAAAGTAACCAAATAACATTGGCTGAAACAAGATTAAACTGCATTGGTCACAGCCATACATTCCTTCTTCAGCACAAGACACAGCGAATCAGCAGCGCACAATGACTCAGCGATACACTGAAGAGACAGGTTGTGCTCTGTGCACAGAAACTTCCTTGTCTGTGAAAAATATTTAACCCACCTCTTGTGTAATGCCCTGGGGAGATTCCAGGAATAAGAGGGCAGTGAACACAGGGAGGGGCTGCCAGCAACAACATGGAGCAGATATAGGGCGAGGTTATATGGACAGGTTATATAGACTGATAAAGGGAGAGGTTATAGAGCAATAGAAGATCTGTGGAGAGGTTATATAAACTTAGGAGATATAGGAGAGGATATATGGAGTAATAGGAGGAGCTATAGGGAGGATATATGGAGTAATAGGAGGAGCTATAGGGAGGATATATGGAGTAATAGGAGGAGATATAGGGGAGGATATAGGGGGTAATAGGAGGAGATATAGGGGAGGATATATGGAGTAATAGGAGGAGATATAGGGGAGGATATATGGAGTAATAGGAGGAGATATAGGGAGGATATATGGAGAAATAGGAGGAGCTATAGGGGAGGATATATGGAGTAATAGGAGATATAGGGAGAGGATATATGGAGTAATAGGAGGAGATATAGGGGAGGATATATGGAGTAATAGGAGATATAGGGAGGATATATGGAGTAATAGGAGGAGATATAGGGAGAGGATATATGGAGTAATAGGAGGAGATATAGGGAGGATATATGGAGTAATAGGAGGAGATATAGGGGAGGATATATGGAGTAATAGGAGGAGATATAGGGGGAGGATATATGGAGTAATAGGAGGAGATATAGGGGAGGATATATGGAGTAATAGGAGGAGATATAGGGAGGATATATGGAGTAATAGGAGGAGATATAGGGGAGGATATATGGAGTAATAGGAGGAGATATAGGGGGAGGATATATGGAGTAATAGGAGGAGATATAGGGGAGGATATATGGAGTAATAGGAGGAGATATAGGGAGGATATATGGAGAAATAGGAGGAGCTATAGGGGAGGATATATGGAGTAATAGGAGATATAGGGAGAGGATATATGGAGTAATAGGAGGAGATATAGGGGAGGATATATGGAGTAATAGGAGGAGATATAGGGAGGATATATGGAGAAATAGGAGGAGCTATAGGGGAGGATATATGGAGTAATAGGAGATATAGGGAGAGGATATATGGAGTAATAGGAGGAGATATAGGGGAGGATATATGGAGTAATAGGAGATATAGGGAGAGTATATATGGAGTAATAGGAGGAGATATAGGGGAGGATATATGGAGTAATAGGAGGAGATATAGGGAGGATATATGGAGTAATAGGAGGAGATATAGCGGAGGATATATGGAGTAATAGGAGGAGATATAGGGGAGGATATATGGAGTAATAGGAGATATAGGGGAGGATATATGGAGTAATAGGAGGAGATATAGGGGAGGATATATGGAGTAATAGGAGATATAGGAGAGGATATATGGAGTAATAGGTGGCGATATAAGGGAGGATATATGGAGTAATAGGAGGAGATATAGAGAGAGGATATATGGAGTAGTAGGAGGAGATATAGAAAGAGGATATATGGAGTAATAGGAGGAGATATAGGGGAGGATATATGGAGTAATAGGAGGAGATATAGGGAGGATATATGGAGTAGTAGGAGGAGATATAGGGGAGGATATATGGAGTAATAGGAGGAGATATAGGGGAGGATATATGGAGTAATAGGAGGAGATATAGGGAGGATATATGGAGTAATAGGAGGAGATATAGGGAGGATATATGGAGTAGTAGGAGGAGATATAGGGGAGGATATATGGAGTAATAGGAGGAGATATAGGGGAGGATATATGGAGTAATAGGAGGAGATATAGGGAGGATATATGGAGTAATAGGAGGAGATATAGGGAGGATATATGGAGTAGTAGGAGGAGATATAGGGGAGGATATATGGAGTAATAGGAGGAGATATAGGGGAGGATATATGGAGTAATAGGAGGAGATATAGGAGAGGATATATGGAGTAATAGGAGGAGATATAGGGGAGGATATATGGAGTAATAGGAGGAGATATAGGGGAGGATATATGGAGTAATAGGAGGAGATATAGGAGAGGATATATGGAGTAATAGGTGGAGATATAAGGGAGGATATATGGAGTAATAGGAGGAGATATAGAGAGAGGATATATGGAGTAATAGAAGGAGATATAGGGGAGGATATATGGAGTAATAGGAGGAGATATAGGGAGAGGATATATGGAGTAATAGGAGGAGATATAGGGGAGGATATATGGAGTAATAGGAGGAGATATAGGGAGGATATATGGAGTAATAGGAGGAGATATAGGGGAGGATATATGGAGTAATAGGTGGAGAGATAGAGAGGATATATGGAGATATAGGGAGAGGATATATGGAGTAATAGGAGGAGATATAGGGGAGGATATATGGAGTAATAGGAGGAGATATAGGGAGGATATATGGAGTAACAGGAGGAGATATAGGGGAGGATATATGGAGTAACAGGAGGAGATATAGGGGAGGATATATGGAGTAATAGGGGGAGATATAGGGAGAGGATATATGGAGTAATAGGAGGAGATATAGGGGAGGATATATGGAGTAATAGGAGGAGATATAGGGAGGATATATGGAGTAATAGGAGGAGATATAGGGAGGATATATGGAGTAATAGGAGGAGATATAGGGGAGGATATGTGGAGTAATAGGAGGAGATATAGGAGAGGATATATGGGGTAATAGGAGGAGATATAGGGGAGGATATATGGAGTAATAGGAGGAGATATAGGGGAAGATATATGGAGTAAGGGGGAGATATAGGGAGAGGATATATGGGGTAATAGGAGGAGATATAGGGGAGGATATATGGAGTAATAGGGGGAGATATAGGAGAGGATATATGGAGTAATAGGAGGAGATATAGGGGAAGATATATGGAGTAATAGGAGGAGATATAGGGGAAGATATATGGAGTAAGGGGGAGATATAGGGAGAGGATATATGGAGTAATAGGAGGAGATATAGGGGAAGATATATGGAGTAAGGAGGAGATATAGAGGAGGATATATGGAGTAATAGGAGGAGATATAGGGGAGGATATATGGAGTAATAGGAGGAGATATAGGGGAAGATATATGGAGTAATAGGAGGAGATATAGGGGAAGATATATGGAGTAAGGGGGAGATATAGGGAGAGGATATATGGAGTAATAGGAGGAGATATAGGGGAAGATATATGGAGTAAGGAGGAGATATAGAGGAGGATATATGGAGTAATAGGAGGAGATATAGGTGAAGGACATATGAAGGAACAACGAGTAACCAAAGTGCGTTTGAGAACACATTAGGAAGATAGCTGGTTTTATGAGGAAGATAGCTTGTTAAATGGGAGGTTTTCCAAGGGTGGACTTGGGGGGACGGGAGAGATGCTACAGAGACCATATTCAGAGGTCATAGTGTTCTGTGGAGCATAGCAGAGCAGTGTGGAGAGCACCAGAAAGATAAGTTGAGAAGCCGAGTAATAGGTCATAGGAGAATAGTTCGCTTTTGAGAAAGTGGTGATAGCCTCCTTGTCCATTAGTCACGGACACAAATGCAGTGGAATGTAATGAGGTGTTTGCATTCTCCTATGGTCACCAGGTGTCCTAGTACAGGTCTCTGACCTAGAGTGTGTAAGTTGGCAAGACCACAAGTGTAATGTGTTTGCTAAGTGGACAAGCTGGGCATAGAGAACAGCTGGTGTACGCCACATTTAGTAACAAAGCTACTGAGACTGTTTCCCAAAAGGCAATTCCTCTACTTGGAGTCAATATAGGGTGATTTGAAAAGAATGGTGCAGAATTATAGCCTCCATATTCATAACCAAAAGAATATAACACAAATATATTGACATGAAAAAACACAAAAAGAAAATCTATCCAAGTTTTATCTATACACTACATATGTTCAATGTGATTGCCACTGGTAACATGGCCGTTGTCTAGGTGGTAGTCCAGTTCTGTCCAGGCGTATGTCAGAATATCCTTGCATATGGACTCCAGTGATTCGTCATCTCAGGTCCTTGGTTGGGGGATGGGGGAAATAGCTTAGGGCAAATTTATTAAGACTGGCATATCATACACCAGTCTTAATAAATGACCCATCTAGCGCAGGGAAAGGGAGATTTATAAAGAAGCCTCAGTCTCTTCATAAATCTGTCTGATGTCCAAGCGCTAGAATGGAAATCTACGGCAGGTAGAAACTGGCCTAGATTTCCATTGTAATGCACATCATAAAACTTGCATGAGTTATAATAAATCGGTCAGGCCGAGGCACAGGAGCTTTGTTCCACCCTGCATCGGCCACATTCACACAGTATGGCGGGCCTTCTATGGATCAGGATTTGAGGTGCAGTTTGGTGGAAGAAAGGGCCTTGTGCAGAAGGTGCGCCTCAATATCATCCCTCTATGCCAGTTTTATGGCATAGAGGCAATGATGAATTTGCCCCATTAAGTCCATGGTGTAGCCTAACAGAAAGAAGTTTCAGGGTGTTAGGTCTGGTAATAGGGGAGACCAGCACGCTATTGTTCTCAGAATTAGCAAACATCCTATAGACTATGTTTGGCATATCTTCCTCCATCTGTGATATAAACCATTCCTTTGACATGTCCAGGTAGGAGCGGTCAGTAACAGTATCCTCTGCAAAAAAAAAAAAAAAGGAACCGTAGACTTTGTGTCTGATCATTTCACAAAACCTGTTTAGTCTGAGTTCCTCAATAAAGGAACATGGTGTTTGAGCCTCAAATTCTAATGTTGTGGCGACTGACCTTCCCACTGAGATTACATGTAGCCTCATCACTGAAAACTAACCTTCCTATCGGCCCTGCAAGTCCATGCAGAAGTCAGTGTTTTGGTTTGTTGTCTGGCTTATGTCTTATGACACAGACCTTTTCCTAAGATATACCATGCCGTGGTTTGTGACACCTGTAGCTCCATACTATTAGCTTGGTTGACTTTCTAGGACTGCGCTCATACATGGCTCAAATCCTGTTCTTTGTCTCTTCCTGAGTCTTTGGGCAGTCCACACTTTTCCCATGACATAGACACATAGTGATTTTCAACTGCTTCAACCCCTGAGTAATGCAGTTTCTATGTGGAGCACATTTATTGAGGTTATTCTGTGTACTGCCCCAGCACACCCCATTCTTACAAATTCCAACACACAAAAACTTTTTCTTGCCACAGTGTCATACCATGTAAGCACATTTCACATTACCCTCTGAAAAATGAAAGTTTTGCTGTGATTGGTTCCTGTGGACATTGCCCATTTACCACTAATGTTACTTTAACTACAGGCCTTTTACTTTTGCACCATCCTTTTTGAAACCCTGTATTTAGAAACTATTGTGCTAAGTTGTTCTGCGATCTGTTGACGCCATTAACTCCTTCCTGACATCTGCTGTACTATTAGAGCAGATTTCGGGTATGTAATTATGACAGACCCCCAGCAATTGAGTGGCTGCCATAGCTGCGAGGTCGCCGCTGTGTCATAGAGGAGAGACCCCACAGCAATGCCTGCAGTTAGTACCCGATCGCGGGTATTACCCACTTAAAGCTTTAGTATTAGGTAGCCTGTAATAGAAGCATCAGCATTAGCATTGCAGTGTATTGAATGTGATCAGACCCCGTGGGGTTCAAGACTCCTATGGGAGGGGGGCAGGTGTCTAAAAATAAAAGTAAAAATGAAGTTAAAGAAAAATATATAAAAATATTAAAAATTCACATCACTCCCTTCCCATAAAATAAAACACATACACATTAGGTATTTCTATGTCCAAAAACGCCCGGTCTACAAACAAAAATATTTTTCTCATACAGTGAACACTGTAGCGGGAAAAAAAAAAAATTCAATGCCTCAAGAATTTTTTTTTTTTTGCAAAGTTTTGGATATTTTTAGGCTAAGGCCCCACATAGCGAGCTGCGGCGGCAATGCATCACAGTTTTTCAAGCAGCGCTTTTCACAGAAAGTCATTCTGCTTCCATTTTACCTATAGGGAAACCGCCGACATTTCTGTAGGTATAATTGACATGCTGCGATTTACAAAAACGCGACTGTTTTGGAAATTGAAGCATTTCCACTGCACGTATTTTTCAGAAATGTGTGGATGGGATTCGCTAGAATTCCATTCACTTTGCAGGGACTGTAAAACGACGCGGTTTACGCCATGTGGGGCCCTGGCCTAAGGCTCCACGTGGCATCCCGCAGCAAAAAATTGCTGTGGGAAAAACCATGGCGGCAACGCATCGCAGTTCTTCCCACAGTGCTTTGGACAGAAAGTATGCAGCGTTTTCCTCTGCGGACTTTCTGCTTCAATTATATCTATAGGGAAACCGCCGGCATTTCCGTAGGTATAATTAACATGCTGTGATTTACAAAACCGCAACTGTTTAGGAAATCACCACGTGTCCACAGCGTGTATTTTAACGCAAAGTGGGGATGGGCTTTTTTCCCCAAAGTGGGGCTCCGGCCTAAAGGAGTTTTCTCATCTCTCCCCTCCAATTGCTGCTCTCCCGCTCATTCTTGCACAGAGCTCCTGCTTGCTCTAAATGAGTTATCTCTAGATTTACATTCACAGATCACAGAGACCCTGCTAAAGAAACTTATCTAGGCTTTCCCAGTGCTCAAAAAACTGAAAGCCATATGTAGTGTGAGAGAAGAGAATAAAGATGGCCAGGAGTCATTATGCCGAACTTTGAGCTGGACTGTAACCTAGGCAACCAGCTGTAAACAATGAGTTGAGAATTTTAGTTGCATCTGGCAAACAGAGCAAGATAGATAAGGCAATGTGAGTTTTCTGTATTTTCTTGACTATAAAAATTGTAGATTCACACTGAAGGCATCAAAACTATGAATTAACACATGTGGAATTATATACTTAACAAAAAAGTGTGAAACAACTGAAAATATGTCTTATATTCTAGGTTCTTCAAAGTAGCCACCTTTTGCTTTGATTACTGCTTTGCACACTCTTGGCATTCTCTTGATGAGCTTCAAGAGGTAGTCACCTGAAATGGTTTTCACTTCACAGGTGTGCCCTGTCAGGTTTAATAAGTGGGATTTCTTGCCTTATAAATGGGATTGGGACCATCAGTTGTGTTGTTCAGAAGTCAGGTGGATACACAGCTGATAGTCCTACTGAATGGAGTGTTAGAATTTGTATTATGGCAAGAAAAAAGCAGCTAAGTAAAGAAAAACGAGTGGCCATCATTACTTTAAGAAATGAAGGTCAGTCAGTCCGAAAAATTGGGAAAACTTTGAAAGTGTCCTCAAGTGCAGTGGCCAAAACCATCAGTAGCCATGGTAGCTGCTCTGCAGAGTGGCCGCCATCTTTAAGGACCTGGCATCTGCTGTAATTGCACAGCAGATGTCGGGAAGTAGTTAAATCCAACTGTATCTAGGGCTTATTTTTGGAGTAGGGCTTATATTTCAAGCGTACTCCAAAAAACCTGGAAAATCTAGCTAGGACTTATTTTTGGAGAAACACGGTAGTAGAGTGTAGTATTTACACCAGACACTATACACTAATACTAGTATATTAGTGTCTATCTATCTATCTAGTATATTAGTTTACTATATAGTAAAAAAAAAAAAAAAAAAAAATTGCCCCTCACAAGCTAAGAGGCCTATCTGACAACAACTTTGCTGACTGTTTCCAGTGGCATCCATACGAATTGTGACTGCAGCCATGGCGGCCGCTCTGCTGAGGCGAATGTCAGGAAGGGGTTAAGCACATAATTTAGTCATAAGACATACTGATAGGGAATATATAGATTGTGAGACCTATATGGGACAGTGACTGACACTATCTGTAAAGCGCTGCGGAATATGATGACGCAAGTGAGCATACTAAAATAAATAATGTAATTGAGTCATTGTATTGTGGTAGTATAGTGGCCAGGGGCAGACATATCATATGTGCAGCCTGTGCGTATACACAGGGACCCATTACCACCTTTTAAAGCAACCCTGCTCTCTATTAGATTGCACATAAGGTAAAGAGTTAATGAACTTCATAGCTCACTACTACTGGTGGATTGTTAGACTTATGTGGATACTTTAAGATTTTTGGGGGTGAAAGGCGTCCATATAATGTTTTTGCATGGCTTCCTTCAGCTGTGTCAGCTTCTGATTATGGCAGTATTATTCAGTCATTGCGTGGTGGGATTATAGTAATATTAAGTCACTGAATGGGGTTATTACTTAGTCATGGTATGGCAGTTTATTCCAGTCACTGTATGATAATAGTATGAAGTACTTATTACTTAGTAGTGTTATGAAATAACTGTATGGCGGTGTTATTCTGACACAATGTGGTCATGTTATTATAGGGCTAATGTTATTCAGTCACACCAATGTTACTAGCTCAGTCTGAGCTGGGGCTAGACATCTTTGCACCTGGGGCAAAAGTTGTTTTCTGCCCTAGCCCACATGCCCCTGGCACAATATACGATGCTATTCAGTAACTGTATGCAACTATTTGGCTCACTGTATGACCAGACACATTTTTGGGTTTTTTCGTATGTGAGGTTTTGAGGGCTGTAACCTTTTTATCATTTGTGTTATTCAACTAATTTTTGCATCTTTATTCGGTGACACATTGGGCTTTATTTTTATGTTTTTATTTTTGCATATATTATTTATTTATTAATTATATCCAGGAAAATATAAACACAAGAGGAGGGAAAACGTGTCTGTTTTTCCCTTTTTTTTTTTTTTTTAAATTTAATAAAAAAAATGTTTAAAATAGTTTTCCCTCTCCATTATGGTAATTTTTATTTTGTATAGTGTTGTCGGGGGTGGGGCTAGAACCTGCGATGGGGGCGTGTTATTGGCCTATTTTTTATTTATTTTTTAAATGATTTTACTTTAATTTTTTTTTTTTTTTTTTTACATTTCTAGTTATTTATTTCTTTACATTGTGCCCCCATAAGGTCATAATAGACCTTTGGGAGTATATTAACACTATTGTTTTTTTTGTGCGTGTGTGTTGGGGGGGGATGATTTCCTCTGTAGCTGGGGCTGATACCTTAGCCCTAGTTACAGGAGGAATACAGCCCCCTGCCCATAACTACAGAGCTGATCCCCGGAGGATCACATGACCGCTGGGTCAGAGGGGAGCCGCATCATGGCGGCCCCCATAGCTGTGTATACAGCGCTATTGAGCACTGTGTACACAGCGATCGGAAAGGCACCGGTATGTCCTTGCAGAACGAGACAACCACTATCCGGATGTAAAAACCCAATGGGCAGTTTGGGAGTGGTTAAGAAAATGTATCATTACACCAGTTTTATATTTAATGCGTTTCTGGTGGGTTTTTGGGTGTTCACCCTTATAGTTGAATTCTATAGTAAGGACCCTTACTATAAGCCACAAGTAACAGCCGCCATCAGTGCCAACATGGCCGCCGCCATCTTGGAACTGATCACTGCTTCCCTACAACACCAGGAGGGGAAAGGCAATCAGTTGCCATGACAGCTGGGAACCTATCAAAGACTAAGTTAAAAAAACAAAACAAAAAAAAACCTCTCTCTATTGAATTTGCCCTACTTTCCACAGGTTTTTAGGAAAAAGATCATTCTGTATAAGCCCAGTAGCCACTTCATGGCATCCTCTGTATAGTGGGTCCCCTATGCATTGAGTGATGTGCGACTGCTACCACTACAGCACAGTGCCCACAGGGGGAGCAACTGAGCAGCCCAACAGCACCCCTGCTGCCAGGCTAATGCCCTCCCTTTAGGGTAAGATCATACTAGCGTGCGTTTGTTCAGCCTATTCTTCTCTTCCATCATAGGAACCAAAAAACAGACTGGCCTGTGAAGACAGATCAGTCTAATGATGGGCACCAAGGCCTTATGTACACGACTGTGTGCACAGACCGAGGGGGCTCTAATGTTTTATCTAATGTACAGTGTATGGAATATTAAAGGATGCCATTAGGTAGTAATTTATTCAGCACATAACAAAGCCCTCATATGGCTATAGGTACAGAAAAATTAATACAGGATGAAAAATATAAATAAAATATTGAATTCACCATGGCGGGAAGGGGTTAATCATATTTAGATGCAGATAGATGTTCCTGAAAATCAGATTGTGGACCATTCCCAACACAGGAACAGCTCAGCATCCAAGAGAATTGGATCAAGTAGGTACTGTACTGTCCTTCCAAAATGTAAGTGTCCTCCCAGGCCTGCTCTTCCTGCTAGGTGCCAGGACACTGTTCACAGCCAGCGATTACACAGACTCCTCTCCTGAGAATCAGCTGCTCAGGATGAACTTTCACTTCCACAAAGTTCTAAGCCCTGCGCGTCTCAGCCAATCAGCGCGCTTCTCTCGCTCCCCCGCCCTCCTCTCTAGGTCATGACGCACAGGCTCCGCCTACGTGTCTGCCTTGTGACGTGTAGCCACGCCCCTTCTGCTTATTGTGACGCTGCTGGGTCCTGCTGCTTAGTCACGGTGACTGCTCAGAGTATGGCGGGGGCGGAGGACCGAAGCGCTCGGAGACGGTGAGAATCCGGGGCATGGGAGCCAGGCCAGGGATATGTCAACAAGCAGAAGTGAGGCGGATGGAGGACAATGCAGGGTGTTAGTAGCGGGGAGGAGAGGAGGAGTAGTAGTCTGTGGTGAGGCGGAAGTATTACATGGAGGGCAGCATTGCCAGGGCTGCCACTATCTGATCACTGCGGGGAGGAGACTGCAACATATGGATCAATAGCCGGTGTTCTGGGACCTGCTGTCTTGGGGATGGTAGCAGACAGCTGGTAGTGCCAGGGATAATGGTAGAGGGGCAGGCTGATAGCTGGACAAGACATGGTAGTGCCAGGTGTAGTAGTAGAGGGGCAGGATGATAGGCGATAGCTGGACAAGACATGGTAGTGCCAGGTGTAGTAGTAGAGGGGCAGGATGATAGGCGATAGCTGGACAAGACATGGTAGTGCCAGGGGTAGTAGTAGAGGGGCAGGCTGATAGGAGATAGCTGGACAAGACATGGTAGTGCCAGGTGTAGTAGTAGAGGGGCAGGCTGATAGGAGATAGCTGGACAGGACATGGTAGTGCCAGGGGTAGTAGTAGAGGGGCAGGCTGATAGGAGATAGCTGGACAAGGCATGGTAGTGCCAGGTGTAGTAGTAGAAGGGCAGACTTATAGGAGATAGCTGGACAGGACATGGTAGTGCCAGGGGTAATAGTAGAGGGGCAGGCTGATAGCCAGACAGGGGATGGGTAGTGCCAGGGGTAGTAGTAGAGGGGCAGGCTGATAGGGGATAGCTGGACAGGGGATGGAAGTGCCAGGTGTAGTAGTAAAGGAGTAAGGCTGATAGCCGGACAGGGAATAGGTAGTGCCAGGTGTAGTAGTAGAGGGTCAAGCTGATAGGAGATCGATGAACAGGGAATAGGTAGTGCCAGGTGTAGTAGTAGAGGGGCAGGCTGATAGGAGTTAACCGGATAGGGGATAGGTAGTGCCAGGTATAGTAGTAGAGGGGCAGGCTGATAGGAGATAGATGGAAAGGATGGGTAGTAGCAGAAGGGCTGGCTGGTCAGGTGAGCATGGCTGGTAAGATAACGGATATTACCTGGTGTAATAATACAGTGGCAGGCTGATAGGATACAGCTGGACAGAGCATGGGCAGTGCCAGGAGTAGTAGCAGAAGGGTGGTAGGGTGGTCATGCTGATGGACTGTAGCTGGTAAGATGATGTATATTGCCAGGTGTAATAGTACAGGGGCAGGCTGATGGGATATAGATGGTCAGG
The DNA here is from genome assembly GCA_947044405.1 of Leptodactylus fallax. Taxonomy (NCBI): domain Eukaryota; kingdom Metazoa; phylum Chordata; class Amphibia; order Anura; family Leptodactylidae; genus Leptodactylus; species Leptodactylus fallax. Next base: position 243,404 of record CAMRHE010000679.1, on the reverse strand, counting down.
TGCTGGATATTGCCAGTAATAATAATAGAGGGACAGGTTTATAGGAGCTGGTACTATGCAGCACCTGGCAAACCAAGCTTATTAGTAGTGGAGAGACAGTCTGTGCAATCCTATAGAGGGGACATCAGGCAGGATGACAGGTGGTAGTTTTCAGATTCTGGGTGCTGACAAGGCAGGCAGGAGAGAGGTAGTCAGTACTGGCAGGTACTGTATAGGTGAACGGTTCTAGGGATGTTCGTAGAGAAATGCTAGGAGAAAGCAGCTTATGTCCTGGCCAGTATCAAGGCTGACAATAGGGGGGTTATGGGGCTGGCTTGTAGGTCCTGGGAAGCACCAGGTTAACTTGGTACTAGTTGAATGGTTAGGTCCTGAGCAGGGCCAGTAGTAGAGGGGTAATGGGGGCAGACTGATGAGAAATCCGGCAGTGCTGGGGTGGGTAGTAAATGGTTTCTAAAGGCAGACTGATAGGAAATAGGTGGTTAAGTCCTGGGCAGTGTAGGGGTGACAAGGGCAGGCTGGTAGGAAATAGTTGGCCGGTTTCAGGGCAGGTTGGTCCTATGTGCCATGAGTGATCACAAGTATAAAGTTGCAAGAGACCTCGCAGCTTATGTAGTGTTTGTACAATAAGCAAGAAAGTCACATGGGAGTTTGCCAACCTTGTAGGGTAATAATTTACACCCTGATAGATGGCACCCATATCGCTGTCTGCTTGTGTCGTGGAAATTCTCTATAACATAGGATCGGAGAGTGGAAGTCACATGAGGCAGAGCTGCCACACTATCTGTATGCTCTGGAAAAGACAGGACTAGTGGATAAGGAAGGGTGAACCCTAACAACACATATATGAAGGGTGGGGATACTGCCTGCAAGCGAAGAGATGGTATCGGTGATACCTACAGAGCCGAGTAATATGTGCACTGGGATCAGGGCAGGGAACTCCATTTATAAAGTATGTGTCTCTCTAACCTGGGCAGCTCTGTCTTTAGCACTAGTACCAGTTTCCAGTGGTTTTACCTTGTATAATAATACTTCATTGACCATTTTCAAGATCCCTACTTACTGTCTGTGAATGGAGACCTTATTATGTACTTGCAAGTGCAGGACCCATTACAGGGTGTTAAATGTATTTCTTGTAACAAACCCTGCACCTGTGTCATCAGGACATTAGATTCCTGTGTGTAGGGATTCTTCTATTCACTGACATCTAACAGAGATCTGGACAATAGTTAGCGAATGAAATGCAAAGTATATTAGAAAGTTGCATAACAAAGCTTTTTCCATCTCCACCATTCAACTTGGCCGAGTGTGCATATTGTTTTAAAAGGGAAGGAAAAATGGTTGCCAGGCAGCTCTTATGCTTGTTATCTCCGGGGGAAACGAATGAGTATATGGGTTATAAATGTGAGGGACAGCGGACAACTCTCTCATGTGCATAACCAACTTTAGGTCATGTGCACACTAGTACACTACAAGAGCATTTTTAGACCCTTAGTACGGCCGCATATACCTGTCTGACTGCAGGTTATAGATCCCTTTGTTAGTTAGTTCAGGTCATTAGACCTCCGTTCACACCATAATTTGTAGCCAGAGTTCATGAATGCACTTGTAGTGTTCTCATGTAGAACTGACATGTGACAGGATATTTGTACCTGGTTAGGGCGCTGTGTAGGGCAGAATTTCAGCAGTATTGTATTGCAACTTCAGTGTTTACAAATCTTGCAAGTCACCTCGTGACATTACAGAATATCTGGCCAAGTAGGACTGAAGTCTTGGCGGAGTTGCAATAATGCTATGATTTTACCTGGTGTTACTTTAGATGGTGCTCCTTAGCTCTTGCCACCTTACATGCACTGTTACTAACTAAAGAGCAAGTATTGAGGTGTGTTGGTTTTTTTTTTTTTTGCTGAGGAGCAAGTGAATCGGTTACAGTTATCTGCTGCATATATGTACAAAAGTAAAGGCAAGTCCTGCTAAAACATTGCAGCCTGTTCAGACCTAGCAGACCTTGAAGGGTGCAGAGAATGTGTGTAGTCATTGTACCATGCAGGAAATGAGGCAGACTGTATTCTGGGATAGATGAGGATAGCGCAGGGTAAGTGACATGTTACTGCATAAGGTTATACTAACACAGGATCAGTGTGAAAGGGAAAGTGCAAAGGGAGTGAGATCGAGGGTGCAGCAGGCGCGTAGCTATAGGGGGTGCAGTGGTAGCAGTCGCTACTGGACTCTGAGGGGTCCCCAATGGTACCTCTGACACATAAATTATACCACTATTCTAAAGGGCAGAAGGTAGGTAGGGCCCCCCATTACAGAATTTACACTGGGCACCAGTAGTAAGCTGCTATTGGATGACACTGAGCGTGGTGTATCTCCTGGAGGAACAAATGCCCGATCTCAGATCTCAACCTGTCCTGCTGAAGTTCACCCCAATGAGATCCTCGAGGTCTTGTCTTGTTACTTATCCTGCTGCTAAAGGTGTTTTCTGTACCTCACTCCATGCGCAGCTTTCCAATATATTTTTTGTTTGTTTAAGATCTCTGCTTCCAGCCATTGAATGAGAACCATCATTGCTTACATCAAGGCAGTCTGTCCTGGTCATGTGACTGTTACACAAGACAGAGCCCTGGTAACTGCACTGTAACGGATCACGCAGCGGTGTCCTCATCACATGGTCAGGGCAAAGTCTCATCCTCTGCAAGCAAATAATGCAGGTTACAATTCAATGACAGCGAGCAGAGACCTTGAAAACTGAGAAATTGATACATTTGTAAAACTATAACTTATTATACACATTTATTATGGTGACACTAGTTGTACAACTAGGGAATGTTCCCCCCACCCCGCTTCCTTCGGTTCATCCACGTTCCCTGCAGGGCAAGTGTATTATTAGGTTGCACCTATAGAAGCCAAGGGACAGCCACATAATACATGACTATATGAGGTCGTGAGGTGCTCCTCTGTGTGATGGACATCCCTGTTTTAAAAATTTTGGACGACTTCTACATCACAGAGGCCTCTCTGCTGCTTGAAGTGGCTGATGACAGAGGACAATAGACTGTACTCAACGCCTAACCTGATGGTACAGGTAAAACTGTTCATATATAAAATACGTTGAAGCCACTTACAACAATTTTTTTTTTTTTGTTTCATTTCTTAAAGGTATCAAACGAAGAATGAACTAGGCTGCGCACTCTCGGACTTTCTTTAGCTGGATTTTGGAGTTTGCTATGGAATAAGGGTTTCCCATTGCAATGTTCAGGGCTTCCAGTGTTGGTCCAGGGAATGGTCATTGGGACACAATGGAGTAATTTATTATTTTTGGGTGAAATATTTTGTAATTGCGTTTTTTTTTAACAGTTTTCTTTTTTACGTAAGCCCAAGACAATATCCTCTAGAAAAGTAGTTTAGACTCTTTTTGAAGTCGAAACCATTATATAATTCTTGCTGTTTCCCTGGATAATGTGCAATTGAAGAGCGGTTGGCAACGTGACGGGGATGTATGCCACCGAGTGCCAGGCTGAAGTGACTCCCTCACACACCAATGGCAATCGCCAGTTCCATTACTCTCTGGCGGATCATACCAACCAGGCTTTCCAGATTATGAATGAGCTGAGACTGGGGCAGCAGCTGTGTGACGTGACGCTGCGGGTCAAGTACCATGAGGTGGAGGCGGATTTTGTGGCCCATAAAGTCGTCCTGGCTTCCAGCAGCCCCGTCTTCAGAGCCATGTTTACCAATGGGCTCAGGGAGTGTGGCATGGAGACAGTGCCCATTGAAGGCATTCACCCCAAGGTCATGGAACGGCTCCTGGAGTTTGCCTACACGGCTAGCATCTCGGTAGGAGAAAAGTGCGTCATCCATGTCATGAACGGGGCGGTCATGTATCAGATGGACAGTGTGGTTAAGGCCTGCTGTGACTTCCTCATCCAGCAGCTGGACCCAAGCAATGCAATTGGGATCGCAAGTTTTGCTGAGCAGATCGGCTGCCAGGAGCTCCACGAGAAGGCCCGAGAGTATATATACATGCACTTTGGAGAGGTAAGATGAAACCTAAAGCAGTAACCACTCGTGTCAGTACAGAACAGGACAGGTGCTCCAGAGCAAGTGACACTCTTTGTAGCCACTCTCCATTCTGGTTGACAAGAGGATCCCCATTTAAAGGCATTGTCTGGGGAATGTTTTATTTATTTTCTTGCTTGTATAGCTCCAACATATTCCATAGTGCTTTACAGACATTGTGCTCACTGTCCACAATCTAAACTTCCTAACAATATGTCTTTGGAGTGTGGGAGGAAATCAGAGTACTCTGAGGAAACCCAGCCACAACTCCTTGCAGATGGTGTCCTTGGTCGGAACCTCAGACTCTAGCCCTCTAAGGCCCCACTGAGCCATATTACTAATGTTTATAAAAAAAATGACTTCCTCCGGGGTCCTGCATGTGCAGAACCTTAGGTTTCTGGGCTGGTTCCAACTCTGGGTTATGTTATTGGAAGCAGCACCCGGCCTCCAAGTCGCTCTGCTGAAGCTGGTCTGGTGAAGCTTCATAGAATTTACATCTTTATTATCATTACTTGTAACACTTATTATCAGTTGTTTTGTGAAGTTCCTTCATGGCAGATATGGGAATGTCACATTGTAGCCGATTCTGTGACTTGAGGTTTCTCAGATCTCAGTTTTGTGAAAGCACCGAGTATCCCCCACATTTACTGAATCAGCATTCTGGTCAGTGATTGGTGACCTTAGACTCAGTTAGTTCTGCATCAGACTGAAGGTCCCGGCAGCTCTTAAATCAGTTCAGCTCATCGGCTGCAGCCTACGATTTATTATTATTAATAATAATAATAATATTATTCATCATCATATGTTCCTGGGCTGTTTCCTATCAATACTATGAAAGTTCTTCTTGTCCAGTTGCTAAAAAATCAACTTGGCCATTCCTGCTAAAAATGTTTGCTCAATTTGAGCAATCCTTCTCTTATCTATAGCAAACTGGATACATGAGATCCTCAATGTGCGGCAGATGTTAAGCATGTAGTGGACTTTAAAGGGGGTTTTCCAGAAACAGGATATTGATTACCTATCCCAGCCAAATGCTGTGGCCTCTTCACTGTTTCTTGGTTTGTATGCTGTACTTATTGGCAGTGGTGCAGGGTGCTCAGCTCTGTGCCATTTAAGTAAAGAGGCTCCAGCTTTTGACCAGCTGGTTGAAGGAGCTGTGGTGCTTATCCACAGGAGTGCTAAGAATCGGATATCTGCCAATTTGATATGATCAGCATCCAGATCCCAGAAAACGCCTTTAAATTAAATGGTTTGTCCCATTAAGGACACTTATCCCCTATCCACAATACAGGGAATAAGTGTCTGATCGCTGGAGGGTCCAATCACTTGGTCCTCCAGTGATCAGGAGGATGGGGGATCAAAAGTCCCTGCTACGGCCTCCTTGTGAATATTGTGCTTGTGTGACCGATGCTGCAGACGCTGCCGGACATTACAGTCCTGGCGACCCTGTACAAGTGAATGGAGCGCTGGTCACACAAGAGCACTGGCCCTCCATTCACAGGGAGGCCTTAGGGGACTTTTGGTCCTTGGTCCTCCTGATCACTAGGCGACCCAGAGATCGGACACTTATACCTTATCCACAGGACAGGGGATAAGTGTCCATAACGGGACAACCCCTTTAACTTTCAATTGAAGGGGTTGTCCATGACTGTTATTGAGTGCTGCTTCTGCTTCATAGGTCACCTGACTTCATATTTGTTGATCACATGACTCATTCCTATTTATAGTCCGCTCCTAAGCAAAGACTTAGCTAAAAGAGTCAAATTGCTTAACTTTTTCTGACATTTGTGGGCAAACTCCTGGAAGAGTGTCACAAAGGTGATCGATAAACCTGACCAATAACACATAATTAGAGCTGCAGTAACAGACGGGGAAGGGGGTGCTCTTTTTTCTAATCTCTGTAAATAAACTTGCATATCTGTCTCTCATCAGAAGGTAGATGGCAGGAGGAGCTGGCAGATGAGTGCCTGTCTGGTAGCGGGAGGACGTGTGGGTTTAAAGGTTGTAATGTGAATGTAAACAGCAGCAGAGATGATGCACTCAGCCAGAATGATGTTTGCAGTGCACAAGCAGAAACGGGGATCAGGGTCCAGGATGGTCATCTGGTAAGAGGAAAGGCCTTCCCCACAAGGCTTCATGCACACATTGTGGATGACGAATTCTCATGTGGAAAAACTGCAGTGTGTTACATTTAGCATTTGTCAGTTTTGTTCATCTCTGCCAATTCTTTGTGTGGATTTTCTCTGCAGATTTCACCTATTAGAAACAAAATCTACATGTGGATTTTGACGATGAAAATCTGCAGAAAACATTTTTAAGTGTGCATATAGTCTAAGGTTACTGATACAGCAGTCCAATCTCTGGCTCTACAGCTGGTATAAAACTGTCAAGACATGCTGGGAGTTGTAGTTTTAGCATTGATAAAAAGTCAAGTCACTGTGTAAATACAATACAATACTGATCCTGAGTTGCATCCTGTATTATACTCCAGAGCTGCACTCACTATTCTGCTGGTACGGTCACTGTGTACATACATTACATTACTTATCCTGTACTGATCCTGAGTTATATCCTGTATTATACTCCAGAGCTGCACTCACTATTCTGCTGGTACAGTCACTGTGTACATACATTACATTACTTATCCTGAGTTACTTCCTGTATTATACTCCAGAGCTGCGCTCACTATTCTGCTGGTGCAGTCACTGTGTACATACATTACATTACTTATCCTGTACTGATCCTGAGTTACATCCTGTATTATACTCCAGAGCAGCACTCACTATTCTGCTGGTGCAGTCACTGTGTACATACATTACATTACTTATCCTGTACCGATCCTGAGTTACATCCTGTATTATACTCCGGAGCTGCACTCACTATTCTGCTGGTGCAGTCACTGTGTACATACATTACATTACTTATCCTGTACTGATCCTGAGTTACATCCTGTATTATACTCCGGAGCTGCACTCACTATTCTGCTGGTACAGTCACTGTGTACATACATTACATTACTGATCCTGAGTTACATCCTGTATTATACTCCAGAGCTGCACTCACTATTCTGCTGGTGCAGTCACTGTGTACATACATTACATTACATTACTTATCCTGTACTGATCCTGAGTTACATCCTGTATTATACTCCAGAGCTGCACTCACTATTCTGCTGCTGGAGTCACTGTGTACGTACATTACATTACTTATCCTGTACCGATCCTGAGTTACATCCTGTATTATACTCCAGAGCTGCACTCACTATTCTGCTGGTGCAGTCACTGTGTACGTACATTACATTAGTTATCCTGTACTGATCCTGAGTTACATCCTGTATTATACTCCGGAGCTGCACTCACTATTCTGCTGGTACAGTCACTGTGTACATACATTACATTACTTATCCTGTACTGATCCTGAGTTACATCCTGTATTATACTCCAGAGCAGCACTCACTATTCTGCTGGTGCAGTCACTGTGTACATACATTACATTACTTATCCTGTACTTATCCTGAGTTACATCCTGTATTATACTCCAGAGCTGCACTCACTATTCTGCCGGTACAGTCACTGTGTACATACATTACATTACTTATCCTGTACTGATCCTGAGTTACATCCTGTATTATACTCCAGAGCTGCACTCACTATTCTGCTGGTGCAGTCACTGTGTACATACATTACATTACTTATCCTGTACTGAACCTGAGTTACATCCTGTATTATACTCCAGAGCAGCACTCACTATTCTGCTTGTGCAGTCACTGTATATACTGTGCTCCGTTTCTTTAGCTCTCTTCGACACAGTCTCTTATTTCTTTCCAAGAACTGGATATAGAAGGTTTGCAGAGTTCTTATCATTGCTGTGTAATGTGACCTCCCTGGTGCCTCGCTCCTCGCTCTACATTCCTCTTACTTCTTGAGGCCGGAGGTTTGTGTACTTACTCTGTTTTCTTAATTACCAGTTACCTGCCTAGTTACAGAGTCACAACCGTATCAAAGTTAGTGTTATAGGAGTTGACTACTGGAAGATGCCTCACTCCTACAGATCACGTGTGTCATTACATTCTGCATCTGTCACGGGATAGTCACTGCAGTCAGGGCCCTTTTTGATCTCATGCAGTGGTCTGCAGCCTGTAGTTCTCCTGCTTGCTCTCACAAAGCTACAACTCCTGGCATGCTGGGTATGGGTATGCTTAGGAGTTGTCATTTTTTTTCCAAGAGCTCTGGCCAGCCACCTGTTGCCAAATATGCAAACACCCAGACCCTAACCCAAGTTGTCTCATTTTCCTGCCAAGTTTCCAAAAAAACATTGATGTCAGCCATGTTTTAGTAAAATGTACCGATGGTAAACTGTGACTCCAAGTACAGGTGCCTTGTGACAAAACGCAAACTCAGCTGTGAGAAGTACAATGTTACGACTGTATGTGGTTCTGTTCACTGACACCAAGCAGAGATATTGAAGAGGGGAGAAGAATTTAAACTTTCATTCTAAAAAAAAACCTTCTCATTTAGATACGAATCTGGACAAGGTTTTTAGGCTGTGGTTCTAAATGTAGAATATTCCTATTCACTGACAGCTAGCAGAGATCTTAAATATGAGACATTGGCATGTAAAGGCGATCAGAAGTGTTAGGCTGCATGCAGTAAACATGACGCGGAAGGCGCACGGATCACTGTCCGTGTTTCATCTGTGATTTTTCACTGACCCATTCATTGAAAAGAATTGACCGGCCCAGACACACCACCACAAAATGACGACTGTGTGTATGGGGTCTTAGAAATAAATCCGCAATTGAGGATAAAAACTGCGGTCGTGTGCATGAGGCCTTGTACATATGGATTCTCTGGTTTGTTTTGAGTACAGCTTTTTTACATTGCGCAGTTTTCCACACTGTTTGAAGTCCTCACCATTTTCAATGTCCCTGCTTGATGTCAGTGAATGGAAATATTCTTATACTATACTAAACTATACTTTTTTGTAATGATCATGTATTGCTGTCACCCGACACCACCACATTTCAGAAACATTACTTGTGACGCTGCACTGCCACCTTGCAATCTTATTGTCACATAACCAAAGACGCTGCATAGCCCCAATCCTAAATATTTACATTCCACTCCATTTCAAGATCTGTTAGATGTCAGTGAATAGAAAATCTGTCATGTGACACAATCCCTGGTGTGATGGTTGTCAGAATAATGAATGTTACGTAAAGAGGAATGGAGCAGATTTATGAAGACCGTGCCTAATTTCTGGCATAGATTATGGTAATTCGGACATTTATCCACTGTTCTGTACATAACACAACCCCTTTAAATATTGATAACCTGTCCTTAGGCTCTGCTGGTGGTCTGATACCTGGGACTCCCACCAATCAGCTGGCTGAAGCAGCAGCACCACTTCTTCTTCATGGGCTGTTGGCTTCATGTTCATTTGTCACTTGGCCTGTTTACAGCTCAGTCCCCTTCATGTAAATGGGGCTGAGCTGCATTGCAAAGCATTTTTGACCTTGTCCATAACAACCAATCAGCTCAGCATTTATTGGAATACTGAAAGGCATCCTCATTCAACTACACACCACATAAAGCTTATTGACAAGAAATGGAGCCATACTTTGTGTTCAGGGTTGTCCAGTAACGTCTGATTTCTGTTGGGAATGTCTGATAATCGGAAGTTTTTGACATCAGACGATAAAGGTGTCAATCATAGACTGCAGTGAACGCAGTGAGATGTTTACTGGGTAAGTCACACGTCCTTGTGTCTTGCTGAGTCATTGCCTCCTCCTGGGCAGGAATGTGCACTCTCTCGCTGGGGTCACTTATATAATGATGATACCAGGAAAAACAGGACTGACAGGCAAGGGTGTGCAGTGTCATATGGATATTATATGCACCGCTGCTGTGCCATCTGCTGTGCATACAGACTTATACATGATCCAATTCTGGTTACGAGATGAGTACTGTGCTCAGATCACCAGCACACTGACTCTTTATACTCTATGACCCCATACACACAACCTTGTTTTTTCACGGGCCCATGTTTGGGGCGTCCAGAAGTAAATGAATGATATCATCCATGTGCCGCTCAACTAAGGCACATCCACACTTTTTACTTTGATATTTTTTTGATACTTGCTTATAACTGTTTAGTTTTTTTGTGTATGACACCATATGACAGCATTATTTATATTTTCTCGAATGTCCTGCATGGAATTTGATCTACTTGCCTTGATCAGATTGCCTCATGGAAAGGTCTGCAGTATTTCGGCCTCCCTGGTTGACCATATACACTTAGTCTTTGTCCCTCATTGTCCGTATTTGCGTGTCTCGTATCTGTCACCTCCTCATATTGTTTTGTTTCACACAGGTGTCCAAGCAGGAGGAATTCTTCAACCTCTCCCGCTGTCAGCTGGTCAACCTCATCAGCCGGGATGACCTGGAACGTGCGCTGCGAGTCTGAGGTCTTCCATGCCTGTATAAACTGGGTTAAGTATGACTGTGAGAACCGGCGTCCCTACATTCAAGCTCTGTTAAAGGCAGTTCGCTGCCATTCACTGACCCCTAACTTCCTGAAGTTACAGCTCCAGCGCTGTGAGATCCTGCGTGGAGACAGCCGTTGTCAGGACTACTTGGCTCAGATCTTCCAGGATCTCACTCTCCATAAGCTCACCAGACCTCAGGGGAGGAGTCCTAACGTTCCTCAGTTTATCTACGTAGCTGGAGGCTACTTTCGACAGTCCCTCAATTTCTTGGAAGCTTACAACCCAATGGAGGGCGAATGGCTCAGTTTGGCTCCCTTGGAGGTGCCGCGGAGTGGCCTCGCTGGTTGTGTTCTTGGGGGTCTGTTTTACGCAGTTGGAGGTCGTAACAATGCCCCTGAGTGCAACGAGGACTCAAATGCCATGGACTGCTACAATCCAATGAACAACCAGTGGTCGCCTTGTGCTTCTATGAGTGTTCCCAGGAACAGGGTTGGCGCGGGTGTTATAGATGGACAGATCTACGCGGTTGGAGGCTCTCATGGGTGTCTTCATCACAACAGTGTGGAAAGGTGAGCACTAAATAAATCGGGGTCTCCTCACCCCCGTTCTGCTCAAAGTGAAACATATCAAACTGGATGAGAAACACCGAGCTCCAGCTCATCGGTTTTGTCTTTGGCTGGTGATCGGAGAAGGGGTGGGAATTATCAGTCTTATGTCCTAAAGCAGAAATGGCAGGAGGACATGACTGATCTCCTGGGACACACACAAGATCTCTGTTTTAAAAAGGACCTTTCATTTAGTCATTAATGTGCGGTATGAAATACCGCTAGAAAGTGCACTGTCGGCTTTCTGGCGGTATATAATACCGCAAGATTGATCACGAAATGACGTAATATAATACAAAATGGGAATGAAGAAGAGGAAACAATATTTTTTTTGTGTTCTTTTAAGGACACATCCTGACAGCAGACACCACACATTGCAGAAAAGTTGTGTTTTTTGCTGTTTTGTGTTTTTTGAGCCAGAGTCTGAAGAAGATTTTAGTAGATGGGAGAGTATAAGCCCTTCTTTTATTTTTCCTGTTCCCTTTGAAGCTACTCTTGGCTTTTGCTTAAAGGGAATCTGTCAGGTCAATCTGGGACACTAAACCACGCACAGGTCCTTATAGACCTGGGGTTTAGTGTCCCAGATCGTCCTGTTGTAATGCAATCCGCAGGCGCATTAAGAATAAAATACCTTTATATTTACCTAGCTAAGGGTCCGATTGACACGGTTGGGTGAGAACGGTCCAGGTTATTCGTGAGGCACGCCACCCGGCACCTGCGCTGTTCTTCAGTGAAGCCAAAGATGGACACCCCGGCTTCACTATGTAATTGCGGGGCATGTGCACTGAAGCTGAGGTGTACTCCTCTGGCTTCACTGAAGAACTACGCAGGCGCGGGGAGTACAGCGGCAGGGGGAGTAGAAAGCTTTATTTTTAATGCGGCCATGGATTGCATTATAACAGGGTTATTTGGGACCCTAAACCCCAGGTCCATATGGACGTGTGGGTGGTTTAGTGTCCCAAATTGCCCTGACAGATTCCTTTTAAAAAAAAAAAAAAACTGAAGCAAAATCTGCAAAAAAAACCACTGCTTTTCGGCAATGTGTGGCCTAAGCCTTAGTGTGTGTGTTTGTTTTATTTTCCTCTCTATATAAATAGTGTGAATTTTCAGTTTCTAGCATTACACCATTTCTGGAGAAGAGCTAGCACTCTTGAAAGCTTACTATCAAAATATATACTCAGTTAGCCTCTAAAAGGTATCGCCTGATTTCTTCACTCTTCCACTACTTTCTATGGCTAACATGGTACATTATACTATTATTTTCTTCTCACAATCCAAGATCCATCATTTTTTAAATGTTTTCTTCCTTTGACATAGCTGTGTGACAGTGTGTATTTAGTAGAATATGTTACTTACATACACATGGTAGGCATGGGGCCCTGACTGCCATGACAACCCACTGGCAGTAATTTTATTGGAGACACCAATGGGATGACAGAAGGAGACGTCTCCCTCTGTTAAAACTCTTTAGGTGCTGCAGCCGCTACTGAACAACCCACTCACCATGACTTACTATTATGCCATGGGGCAGGAAGTAGTAAATTAATTCTGTAACGTAGCTCCGAAGGTGGAGGTAATGTTCTCGTATATAATTTACCTCACAACACAAGAAACCTTCTGCAGTAGAACCTTTTCTATGTTTAGTGTTCCATGTACATCCCTAAAGACTAAACATTGCACCGGCCACGTGACTATGGCTGGGTTCACATCTTTGCCATGTGTCTATCCGGTGCAGATCAGTCTAAAATCGCTGGCCAGAATAGTCCTGCAAGCCCAATTTTTTTCGGCCGGCAATTTCAGTTGAAAAGAATGGACACCATTGTAGTCAGTGGGGTTCTTTGGGTTCCATTGGTGTCCCCTATTTTAGCAGTCTGTTCTTCTGGTCCTCTGACAAATAGACACTAGTAGACTAGTGTGAATCTAGGGCTAAGCTTTATTTGTATATTGAAAAGTTCTAGAACTTGCTACAGACTTTGCTGCAATTCCTCCCTATGTTCTTGATCTCTACTTGCTGTCAGTGAATGGCAACTTTCTTATCTATATGCAGAACCTGATATCCTGTACAAATGTAAGACTTGTTAGGACTATTCCAAATACATGGTCCTTGTTTTCCTCAGTTTGGCTGCTGGTATCTACAGATGGATATCTACTGTTTATGACTGGCAGCTGTTTTGGTCTCTTGCCCCTGATGATTTATCTGCCCCTGGTGTTTGCACCGACTGGATACCCAGCCTCCAAGTCTCTATAAAGTTACTCCTGCTGCTCATGATAATCTGTTGCGCATATAGTTGGTTTGGTGCCACCTTGCTATGCCGCTTTTCTGGCAGATGTGGTTGGCGCTGCCATTCAGCCGACTATAAATAAACCAGTGAGTAAACAGCGCCGGCTCCCAGCATTTCCTCTTATGTTTCCGCTTCTAACTGGTTCTATAAACTTCAGTGAAATGAAAGTCACTTCAGAGAAAAAAAACCCTCAGACCCGTTATATATTAATGAGAGGTATATACCGCGGCTGTACGAAGGGAAAGTTTACAGGGGGAGGTTACAAATAGGATATGTGGTGTGGTAAGTGCTAGGTGGCATTTCTGAAATATTGGCCCAGATTTACTAAGGGTTACACAAGCAGTCTGAAAATACGCCAGATTTATCACAGTGGCTGCTGATGCTGGATGATATATCTGGTGTATCATAATGCTGTTTTTACCGCCAGCCCAAATTTTACGACTTAAGCTTGGTGCATTTAAGCCCCTTCTTCTGAAGACCCCATGTCTAGCAAGTGCCTAGCAAATTTTTTTTTTTTTAGCCCAAACTAGATGCGCCATGTTAAGTCAGTCCTGTCCTAACCACAGTAGGAAATGTGTGCGTCTTATAGCCTTACATGAAGGGTCTCTATGCTGCCAGTCCCCCGACAGTGTTCTGAATGATACTACACAGGGTTTGTTTTCAGTCTCTTTTTTTTTTTTTCATTTTTTTTTTTTTTTTTAAAGATTAAAACACAGAGAAAACAAGGGGGGGGGGGGGGGTACAGAACAGCTAAACAGGAATTATAAAAGACATTAGGGCAGATCAGCAAATGGCCTACTATGTAATTGTCATCTTGTAGGCGCCAAAGGTGATCCGCACAAGAGTAAAAAGTGCTACTCTCCTCTCCTGGGCTCCGGCACAATTCCCTGATCTCTTGGGGTCTTCTGACTGCCATCATGGGGCGTCATCTTGCAGTGTCTCAACATCATGTGATCGCTGAAGCCCAGTCATAGGCCTCAGCAGTCCATGACGATAGACAGAAGACCCTATGAGAACAGGGAGTCGCATCGGAGCCTAGAAGAGGTGAGTAACACTGTTTTTTGTTTTTTTTTTCTTATGTGTGATCACCTAGCCTGGGCCTCCGCTAATTATACTCTGGGGCCTGAATAGTATAATAGCAGTTTTGGTTTGCCCAATTCACTCCATCCAATGGGCATGACCTAAATAATTGCTATGGACAGGGACATCTCTCCTTGAGGAGAGCACCAGTTAAGGTGTGTAGAGTTTTGAGTTGCCTTTCGCCCTCTACTAAGCATCTACATACCACAAAGCCAGCCAGTACACTTTGCTCTGCACTGATGAGGGACAAAAATCCTGAAACAGCGCTGTATGCAGATAAGTGAAACTGGCTTGGCTAAAATCCCTTTTGCTGTCTCAAGACTTGGAGAGTCAAAAGCAAACTGAGGATCTGTTACATCCAACAGAGGGCGCATGAGCTCCCAGCTCCTTTCCCATAATGCCTTGTGAAATGTCTCTGTCCATAACCCACTCATTGCCTCCCACAAAGCCAGCCAGTTCACTTTGCTCTGCACTGATGAGGGACAAAAATCCTGAAACAGCGCTGTATGCAGATAAGTGATACTGGCTTGGCTAAAATCCCTTTTGCTGTCTCAAGACTCGGAGAGTCAAAAGCAAACTGAGAATCTGTTACATCCAACAGAGGGCGCATGAGCTCCCAGCTCTTTTCCCATAATGCCTTGTGCTAAATAATTGCTATTAATCGTAATTTAATCATGATTTTGATTTAGGTCATAATGGCCGAACCCTACCTTCATATATGGGACATCTCCTGCAATCTCTTGGTTATATTTTATGCTATTAAGTTTTTTGTTTCTCACTGTGAAATTACTCTTTCATTATTAACCCAGGCTTCAAACTTGTCCTATGTTCCACAGGTATGACCCAGAGAAAGATGAATGGCAGATTGTAGCACCAATGAAGACACGGCGGATAGGTGTCGGTGTAGCTGTATTGAACCGGCTCCTCTATGCAGTAGGTGGCTTTGACGGGACAAACAGACTGAACTCGGCAGAGTGTTATTATCCGGAGACAGATGAATGGAAGAGCATCGCATCCATGAACGTTGTGCGGAGTGGAGCTGGTGAGTGTGGTCTACGTACTAGGATTAGTGACGTACAGGTAATCGCCTGCTTTTTACAGATTATTTATAAAATTACAGACTCTATTATACTCCAAAATTCTGCAAGCTTCAGAGCTGTGTAGTAGTAGAGTAGTGTTTACATCAGACACTTTACACTAATACTGGTATATTAGTATCTATCTATCTATCTAGTATATTAGTTCTCAATATAGTACAAAAGAAAAAAACAAAAAAACAAACTACCCCCTCACAAGCTGAGAGGCCTGTCTGACAACAACTTTGCTGACTGTTTCTAGTGACACCCATAAGAATTGTGACTGCTGCTGTTTCTGTGTTGGTTTTTTTTTTTTCCCTAAATTTTGGTTTATCAGTATTTTTGTTCTATGCTCTTGTTCTATGTTTTTTTTTTTTTTTTTTTTTTTTTAACCTCCGGAAAGTTAGAAAATACCTTTTTAATATGACTATTATTATTGTTGTTATTAAACAGTTTTATACAGTAACAGCAAGGCCCTGTTCACTTCAGTTTAAGAGCGTATGTGGATGTTTATATTGGGAGGGTCCCCCCTTACATACCTCTTGACAGAAGGCGGTCCCAAATTCAGGCTAGCTTGTATTTCGAAGTGCAAAAAAGAAACAGAAAGTTGGAGGCCAGAAGGGCACTTTTTTGGCCTCCATTAAGTGAATTGAGCCCAATACATATGTTAGCTTGATGTGATATGAAAAGTTTTTTAAAAAAAAAAAACACTTTGACAGCCAGGATTCCAAATTGTGGGTGCACGCTCTAGTATAAAGCCCACTTATGTACAGCATAAAAAAGACTTAAGTAACTATTACATATATGCATGATTGTGGTCACATTTCACATCTACAGGTGCCTGTGCAGTTGATACAAGTGTCTATGCCATGGGGGGTTACGATGGGAGAGATCAACTGAACAGCGTGGAGAAGTATGATGTGGAAAGAGACACCTGGAGCTTTGTGGCACCTATGAAACACCGGAGGAGTGCGCTGGGGGTCACTGTCCACCAAGGAAAGATCTATGTGCTAGGTACTTGAGAAGACCTGAATACTTCATGTATATGTAGGACGTACTGACAGTGGATGTAATGGTGTACAGAGTAACTCGCAAGGATATAGTCTGTTATATACATTGTCAGAAAGTCAGTGTCATTGTCTATTTGGAAAAAAGTGTTGTAAAAGAATATGCTATAATACTGCCCCTATGTACAAGAATATAACTGCTATAATACTGACCCCTATGTACTAGAATATAACTACTATAATACTGCCCCCTATGTACAAGAATATAACTACTATAATACCAACCCCTATGTACAAGAATATAACTACTATAATACTGCTTCTATGTACAAGAATATAACTACTATAATACTGCTCCTGTGTACAAGAATATAACTACTATAATACTGCTCCTATGTACAAGAATATAACTACTATAATACTGCTCCTATGTACAAGAATATAACTACTATAATACTGCTCCTATGTACAAGAATATAACTAGTATTACACTGCCCCCTATGTACAAGAATATAACTACTATAATACTGCCCCCTATGTACAAGGATATAACTATTATAATACTGCCTCCTATATACAAGGATATAACTACTATAATACTGCTCCTATGTACAAGAATATAACTACTATAATACTGCCTCCTACGTACAAGAATATAACTACTATAATACTGCCACCTACGTACAAGAATATAACTACTATAATACTGCTCCTATGTACAAGAATATAACTACTATAATACTGCCCCTATGTACAAGAATATAACTACTATAATACTGCTCCTATGTACAAGAATATAACTACTATAATACTGCTCCTATGTACAAGAATATAACTACTATAATACTGCTCCTATGTACAAGAATATAACTACTATAATACTGCTCCTATGTACAAGAATATAACTACTATAATACTGCCCCCTATGTACAAGAATATAACTACTATAATACTGCTCCTATGTACAAGAATATAACTACTATTATACTGCCTCCTGTGTACAAGAATATAACTACTATAATACTGCTCCTATGTACAAGAATATAACTACTATAATACTGCCCCTATGTACAAGAATATAACTACTATAATACTACCTCCTATGTACAAGAATATAACTACTATAATACTGCTCCTATGTACAAGAATATAACTACTATAATACTGCCCCCTATGTACAAGAATATAACTACTATAATACTGCTCCTATGTACAAGAATATAACTACTATTATACTGCCTCCTGTGTACAAGAATATAACTACTATAATACTGCTCCTATGTACAAGAATATAACTACTATAATACTGCTCCTATGTACAAGAATATAACTACTATAATACTGCTCCTATGTACAAGAATATAACTAGTATAATACTGCTCCTATGTACAAGAATATAACTACTATAATACTACTCCTATGTACAAGAATATAACTACTATAATACTGCCCCTATGTACAAGAATATAACTACTATAATACTGCCCCTATGTACAAGAATATAACTACTATAATACTGCTCCTATGTACAAGAATATAACTACTATAATACTGCTCCTATGTACAAGAATATAACTACTATAATACTGCTCCTATGTACAAGAATATAACTACTATAATACTGCTCCTATGTACAAGAATATAACTACTATAATACTGCCCCCTATGTACAAGAATATAACTACTATAATACTACCTCCTATGTACAAGAATATAACTACTATAATACTGCTCCTATGTACAAGAATATAACTACTATAATACTGCTCCTATGTACAAGAATATAACTACTATAATACTGCTCCTATGTACAAGAATATAACTACTATAATACTGCTCCTATGTACAAGAATATAACTACTATAATACTGCTCCTATGTACAAGAATATAACTACTATAATACTGTCTCCTGTGTACAAGAATATAACTACTATAATACTGCCTCCTGTGTACAAGAATATAACTACTATAATACTGCTCCTATGTACAAGAATATAACTACTATAATACTGCCCCTATGTACAAGAATATAACTACTATAATACTGCCTCCTGTGTACAAGAATATAACTACTATAATACTGCTCCTATGTACAAGAATATAACTACTATAATACTACTCCTATGTACAAGAATATAACTACTATAATACTACTCCTATGTACAAGAATATAACTACTATAATACTACCTCCTATGTACAAGAATATAACTACTATAATACTGCCCCTATGTACAAGAATATAACTACTATAAGACTGCCTCCTGTGTACAAGAATATAACTACTATAATACTGCCCCCTATGTACAAGAATATAACTACTATAATACTGCCTCCTGTGTACAAGAATATAACTACTATAATACTGCCCCCTAAACTCTCTTGCTTTCTTTTAGGTGGGTATGATGGGAACACATTTTTGGACAGTGTGGAATGCTATGACCCGGCCCTGGATACGTGGACAGAGGTGACTCGTATGATGTCAGGACGTAGCGGTGTAGGAGTGGCTATCACTTTGGAACCTTGCCGCAAAACTCAATGTGGAAGTATCTTTCCAGAAAATCAAAAAGATGAGAGTAAAGACCGACAAAGAGGCAACTGCATCTTCTCCTCAAACTGCAAATAATGTTGTGAGCAGCCAAGTTAAATCTCGAGTCTCTCCACCCTAACAGTTGTACATGGGTGCAGTCTCTACCTCCATCCATGTATTTAAAATATCGCCTGGTAATTTTCCACACAAAAAAAAAAAAAAATGTAGATTTGAAAAATTCCCTTTTTTTTTGTGGTCATGACAAACTAGAAAGCAAAAATATCACAACCTCTTTTTGCACCTTCTCCACTGCTAGTGAGTGGATTCAGTGCTGCAGTTTCTTAACCTCATGGGTTCTGAGGATTTTTAAAGCTTTTGATGAAACGACACTTAAAAAAAAAAAAAAAAAAAAAAAAAAGTTCAGTGTTAAATAAAATAAAGTAAAAATTTTGATGATTATTTTTATGGGTAGGAGGTACAACTTTTGTCTCCTGTGTCACAAAATTCCGGGTGCCATGTCAGTAGAATGGACACTTTGTTACCAGTGGCAGTAGCCAGCCATTGTTGAAATTTTGCAGTTTTCATTAAAATTGGACACAATAATTGTTTGTTTTTTTTTTTTTGTTTGGGGATGGGGAAGGAGTTGTCACCTTGAGTTCATTTGTGCTTTATTCTTTCTGATTTATCTATTTATTTTTTTGTTTTGTTACTGAATACATATTACTGGAATTTTTTTTTAAATTGCAGTAAAATATTCTTGTACTTTTATTTTTTTTTCTTGTAGCAAAACGGCATGTGTGAGCCCAGATTTAGAGGACTTCCTGTGGGGTGGATAGCGCGCAATTTAAAGTGCTCAATTTACATTGTTTTTTTGTTTTTTCCTCTCATCTTTTTCAAGTGAAGTCTTTCTATGAAGTCGCTTTTGTATTTTATTATTTCGATAACTCATTTTTGTTCCTTACTTGGCATCTACAAAGTTGAGATGATGGAAAATTTCATTGAGACGACATCTTATATATGGCAGGTGATGCCCTCCTGTCAA
The DNA here is from genome assembly GCA_947044405.1 of Leptodactylus fallax. Taxonomy (NCBI): domain Eukaryota; kingdom Metazoa; phylum Chordata; class Amphibia; order Anura; family Leptodactylidae; genus Leptodactylus; species Leptodactylus fallax. Next base: position 223,236 of record CAMRHE010000679.1, on the reverse strand, counting down.
GCTGCAGCCTTCATAGAAAGTTAATTTTTTTTTTTTCTTGCTACTTTATCGATAATTTAATTGCCTGCTATATAAATGTCTTATTTTAAAAAATTACATTTTGGCAACAGATTTAATTTTTTTTTTCTTCATAACAATCGCACTTTTGAAATACCTACCCCTTTAAATTTAATAATTCTTCAATATTTTTTTATTTTATTTTTTTGTGATCATTAAACATTGAAGTATTCTTGTTCGATATTATTAAGACCATGTGTATATTATGTAGTATTTAATTTTAAGTGCCCTCTGGAGTACAAAGCTTTTCTTTTGCAGCTTCTAATGTTATACAGTTTTAGATTTGGTTTAGTTTTTGGATGGTTTTTTATTTGTTTTTGCCTATATATGTTACAGTGTCTGAGCCTTTTATGGTATTTTTTTTTTTTTTTTTCCAATGCTCAGAATGCATGAAAAAAAAAAAACTCTCCTAAGGCTACATTCACATCTGCATTGCTGACGCAGTGCCTGAGTGAAAAAGCTCTGCAACGCTAACTTTTATTTGTCTGGAAATGTCCCTCGGACACCCGACAGACTCCATTATCAGTGGGATCCTTCAAGATCCGTTGCTGTCTGTCATTTGATGGACCGTTTTTTCCATTCTTCTGGTCCTGCAACAGACCAAAATATCAGGAACCCCCGATGCAGGTGTGAACGTAGTGATAGTGATCTGCTCCCATTGCAGTGCCGCCTGGCTGCCCTGCCAGGAAATGACTGCTCAGACAGCTACTGGCTGTATCGATAAACCAATCATTGGCAGCGACTGGGAGGAAGGGACCAGCAGGGACACAGGGCTGAATGCTAGCAGTGTGAGATCACTAAGGTTGAGTATTTCTATAATTCATCTTTTTTATTTTACTTATTCTGAGCCTTTGGTTAAAAAAAATAAATACCCACTGGAAAATACAAATGTCGGTAGATGGTACATGTCAGATTCCGCTTTGTGTGGTCTGTATTATGGGGCATCATGCCTTGTAAATGGAGCAAAAAAAAAAAAAAATTCCCTAAAATGTTCACAGGACTTACTGACATGTGAAATCTCGACCAGCATTGTCTTGCAGGTTCTGGAATACTTCCTTATAGACCAGCCTTTACTTCAGTCTCTTAGAATGAAGACGTGCAGAAATCCTAGTCTCCATTTTGAGATTGTCTCACCTGTCTAACCTCCTATCTACATTGTATTCAGGCTTTGGGTGACAACCTGCAACAGGATGAGTTGTCAACACCACCCCAAGGGCTCGTCCTGATGTTCTGTAGTTTCTCAAGACATTTACCTAAAAAGCTTCCTACATCAAGTCCATGGATGAAACCATTGTCCACCTTGATCTTTTTTTGATTCTTGCCGTGTCCTAAAATTTTTTTTCGGGTTGTTTATTTGGTCTGATCACTCTTACAGACCAAAACTTGTCTCCTTGCATTTTTTCTCTTTTTTTTATTTTGTATAAAAAAAAATAAAAAAATTCCAAGTTCTGGTTTGATTCCAAGTTTCCTCCACTAATGTGTGGAATTATTTTTTTTTTTTAATGAAAATAAATCAAACCTTATAAGCTGTTGGTGGCCCGCTGACTGGTTGGAGACGCCGGCTGACCTAAATAAGTCCCGTAGAGTCCAGTGACTGCCTACTGGTAACCTCCTGGCTGACCAATATGGAGTATCTCCCTATAGAGACTCAAGGTAAGGTGTAGCCTGTGTTTTTCTTCGACTAACTTTTTGATTTCTTGCCAAGGGCCATAAACCCTACGAGTTTATACATAAGTGTATCTAATGTATATACTGACAGATGTATAGGATTGATTTTAACACATTAATTTTTTTTTTTTTGGCCACGATGCTGCTTTTATTACAATGTGTGTATATAGAACCGAGTGCAGACACCCGCCGCCCTGTCTGCTACACTTGTGGATTGTACAGCTCTGTTTTATTGGCAATGTTCAATTGTAATTTATCACAATTTTCAATATAAACTTGTCATTTCATGAATGTGTCCATTATTATTTTTTTTTTTGTTATATAATTCCCTTGTGGATTAGCTCAAGCATTCGATTCTCGTTCATAATGGGGATTTTTTGTCTTAAAAAACAAAAAAAAATGACAGGAATGTAACTACTACATATTCTGTACACTGCTTTTCTGATACATTACTACCCAGCGGTTCAGATCTGTAACTTTGGGGCAGTTGGGTATAAATGTATTGACATGTTACTAGGAGCTTGTCATGAGCAAGAAGGAAACTTGGATCAGGAACGCACAAGGTTCACTTACAAGATTAAAAAAAAAAAAAAAAAAAAAAAAAAAGTTGCCGAGAGGAGAGATTCACTACCGCGTGTTTCTATTGTTACTAGGCCGGATTCATACATGGTGGAAAAGCTGTACAATTTCAGCGCATACATGGAGTAGCTTTTCTGCTGCAAATATACTTTCACTGTGTAGATGCAGAATTTCTTCATAGATGTCTCCAATCTATCATAAATCTATAGTGCAGGTGAAGAGAACAAACTTTGCAATATCATTCACTAAAGAAAAGTGTCTGTGAAATCTTTAAAGGGTACCTGAGTGTGTTCATGAAAGGTTGGAGTATCTGCAGGGACTTGCTGGGCAATCTGTTCTATGGCAGGGTTCACACTACCGTTGATGTCCGTTCTGAAGGTGTCCGTTAAAAAAAGAAAAACAAAAAAACGCACACCTATCATAACAGACATTAACGGACACTTGCTGTCCGTCAAGAATCCGTTTTTTTCAAACGGACAAAAAGTCCTGCATGTAGGATTTTTTTGTCCACGAAAAAAAAAACGGACTTCTGACGGATTTGATGTAAACGGACACAATATAAAAACCCATTGAAATGAATGGAAATTTTAACGTATTTCTGACGGTTCAGCTAGTGTACGATGCTAAAATCTTGTAACGGACAATAGCAACGGACACGACGGTCACCAATGGTAGTGTGAACGCCCCCTAAGTTTTCATACATGATATCTTATCAGTTTCTCTCCTGCTAATAATCACATTATGGCTGCAGCATTTTTACATTTCTCTCTCAGGCTGGGGGCATATACAATAAGGAGCGGTCTGCCCCCCTTTCCCCTATCCATTACTACTATTCCTGGTTTTACTGTGTTTCTCCAAAAATAAGACCTACCCTGAAAATAAACCCTAGCTAGCTTTTCCAGCTTTTTTTTTTTTTTGGAGTAGGCTTGAAATATACGCCCTACTCCAAAAATAAGCCCTAGCTAGTTTAACCCCATCCCGACATTTGCCGTGTGACTATGGTGGACGCCAGGTCCTTAAAAATGGCGGCCGCTCTGCTGCAGAAACCCTGGAGTTGACGCCCGCGATCAGAGTCCACAGATGAACCAGGAGCACTGAACTGCAAACATAGGGCAAATACATGCAGAAAAGATCCCTAAGCACAATAAGGAAAGCTTACTATCTGTGAATAATATGCCATCTGTAGTCCTGTAAGCAACCAGAAGTAGATGCAAGTACATAGAAAACTTTTCTTACTTTGTAAGCTGTGAGATGTGCAGAAATTCATTCCATTGTGTGGGTAGGGAAAGCAATTTGCAGAGGTGTGAGGAAAATCAGCCCCTCCCCTCTACATTTACTGTGGGAAGAGAGGACAGACCCTCCCCCCTCCACTTTCATACAAATGCGTCTTGTTTCACTGCGATAAAGAAGGACTGAAGTTCCCTATTGACAGGAAGTGAACAGCAAATTAGCTGTTAGGAGACACCTAGCGGCAGGAACTTTAGAGAGGTTTTTGAAGCAGAAAGAGGCAAAATTATTAAATAAAGTGCCTTCTGCTGCAAGGAGCCAGGGGGCGGAAAATGAAGAGGAGTCAGAGGCGGATGTCCTTCTCAAATTCCTCATTTTCTGCCATGTGAACATTCCCTATCGGCACCATTTAATATGTCATACAATGAACGGGGAAGTACAGTCACACTGCAGTAAAAATACCTTGTTCTTTGCTGCAGGTCACAACAATCTCTGCAATACCCAATGTATATAATGTTTGTTATGCTTTAATACCCCCTGGCATTCATCATGTGTAAATATTTGTGTATTAGTATTTGGGCATTTTTGGATGTAGGGATATCTAGTGTTTTTTGATAATTTCTCGGTCCCAGCAGCAGCTGAGCAGGTTCCATACTTCCCTATGTGACCCAGGATTTTCTTGTATATCCTGTGGCATGAAGAGTTTTTAATATTTTTGAGTGTTGCAGCTCCTCTTAGTGACCAGCAGATGGCAGTTTGACAGTATAATTTTCAACCAGGCATTGATCTATATAGTAAGCTCCTTCCAAAAGGTGGCGCTAGAGTGAATTTTCCTTTTTCCATCCATAAAGGAGAATTTATTTGGGTATTCCTTTCGTAGTATAATCTTCAGCACTGACACTATGTTGTTATATACATTGGTCACAATCCCACTGCTGTATGACATCCCCTAACCCCTGTGAACACTACAGCAGTGGTCTATGTGGTCACTGTTTGACTCTGTTATGTAGGTATCGTATGGCTGTACTATTTTCCTACTGTCCTCCTCCCAGCCTCAGTCTGACCAGGTTATTAATGTTATGTGATATTTTTTTCGGCCTGTACACCTGAGTAGCAATACCTGATGCTGGGGCTACAACTTGTAGCAGTGACTTTTTTTTTCTATGCTAATGGAAATTCTGGTGTCACTTATGACTTTCATGTTTCCTATAGAACATCCTCACGGGAATAAAATCCTCAGGGTGACCCTGGAGTGTGAAGTCATCTCAGCAGATAAAGGATATTACCAAGACAGAGAAGACGACTGGTACCAGGCCAGCCATATTAATGTGTATTGTCTGAAAGGATTGTGATAGGTTTAGTTGACCATCTAATGTGTATGGGGGGGCCACTGGAGGCGTCTGACACCTCTCAGTACACATACACTGTGGGGCAAGTCGGACATGATAGCTGCTTGTTTGGCAGCTACCTATAGTGTATGGCTGGCTTTAAGGCAAAGGCCACACATAGCAAAGCGCAGGCAACAGACCGCGGTGGAAACGCATTGCGTTTTTTTTTCTGCAGTGTTTTTCACTGCCCGCAGATTTTTTCCCTCTGCGGACTTTCTGCTCGTATTAAACCTATATGGAAAACGCCAGTATTTCCATAGGTATAATTGTGTGGTGTTTTAATTTGGTTGTTTTTACAACGTTTTGCAATATCCAGGACCATGCAGTTCCTCTTTCTGTCCAGCAGAGGGCAGTGTTACATTACAATTTCCATACAATATATAGCTACCAAACTTTCCTGGTTTGGATGAAAAGGAGTTAACAAATTGTCATTCTAACTCCTCCTGCAAACACACAAAAAGAAAAGTCTCACATGACAAAATCATCAGGTACAAAGCGTAAAAATAAATGTCTGCCATGGATATGGGACTGAGGAAATCAGTTTAGTCATTTGTGTGCAGAGACAGATTACAAAAGTTGGGCTGCAAATTTTTTTTTTCTTTCAACCTGCATCACTGGGCTGGTATTCACTTGCCTATGGCTGAGCTGCAATACCAGACATAACCTAACAAGGGGAGTGGCGCTGTTTCAGGAAACAAGTTTGTAAATAATGTGCTGCTTATCCTGCATGAGCTCAGCAGCTCTGATCATCTGGATTGTAGAGGCAATAGATTAGAGTTTCTGCCCTCCTAGAGGTGGTCACATACCTAAGCCTTACCATTATTGCTGGAGGTAGTGCCCCCTGGTGCTGACACCAGGTACAGCAGGCACACACAGTGCTCCTCATACATTCCTGGGCATTATGTTCCTCACATTCCTTGCTCCATGAGCTTTAATTCCAGGAATATTTTTTTCCGTAAACGCTCAGAATGAAGAACAGGGAAACTTGCACCGTAAATACCTTCAGCAAACATCCTGCAGGGCCCTAGGGGGGCGCCGCCGCGCTGGTTTTCCTTTTATGTCTGCAGTTTCCACTGTCAAGCGGCCGAGAAGGATCTACAAGACTGCAGAATATGGAGCCGGCCTGGATACAGCACACCACACACTGTATGTGAGCAGAACTTCTGTGATGTCACCTATTTATTCTAGAAATAGGATGGGGCAGATTTACTAAAGGGGTTGTCCAGGGTGTGTAGAATCACTGATCTATTTCAGCAGACTCTGGCATGGTCAGCCAGCCCCCATAGCAGACACCTGGGAGATGGGCAAGGGGGTGGAGTGCTGCTTTGGATCAGTCCACAAGAACAGGTAAGTGATTCTGCACTACCCAGACAACCCCTTTAAGCTAAAAGTGCCAGAATTCTGCATTCATTTGTGCCAAAAGAGCCAGCATACGTAGCTTGTGCCAGATTTATTGTGTGTTTTTGAAACTTTTTGTGCCTCATGAGAAAGCTTTGAGGGTGTGGATTAAAGTGCCCCAAACTGTGGCACAAAATACTGGTGTAAAGTAAGCCAACCGAGTGTTGAGCCAAATTTATCTCATGCTGTAGTGGTATTGGCACATCTGGCTAATCTTCTAGCCCCAGGGGTCAGCGATCTCTGCTCCAACTGCGGTGACACCACAACTCCCAACATGCTCCATTCACTTCTATGGGTGTTCCAAGTACAGCAGGCAGCTGGGAGTTGTAGTGTCACAACAGGTGGAGTGCTGAAGGTTACCATCCCCTGTTCTAGACCATATTAATAAATCTCCGCTATACATTTTTTTAAAATTAATCTGTAATATATCATAAGAGGGGCCAGAGCTCCATTGGGGGGTTTGGTGCTCCGAACTCCTCTACTTCCCTTTTGTATGATAAAATTTAAACTACCTGTAGTCACCAGTAGAGGGAGCGTAAGAGCTATTGAACTCCATAGTAACACAGAATGCAGTTGGTCCATCTAGTGGTAAGTCAGATCTTTCATGATAATTCAGTTAGAGACACTATTATAATAAATATACCGCCATCTATAAACAATGGAGGTCAACGCAGTCCTGTATGTATATAGATTATTATGGATTTTCCTCTCACCGCTAACATTTCTTCCATAGTGATAGGGCTCCCCCTTTAGCTGAAGGACCTGATAGCATCTGCTTTTTATTCCTCCCTGCTAACACTATAACTACCACAAGGTGGTGCCACCTGCCCATCACTTGGAAGTTATAGTATATTCTATGTTGATTTGATGGTGCAGTTGGGACCACACATGGGTAATCCTACAATTTATAGTAGAGACTCATGTTGCGGCAGTGTCAATGCTGTGTCGGCAGTAATAACCACCATCTCACTCTGCCGATTGCCCTTTCAGTGTGACCTTTTAACCTGACACTAAATATTCAGCAGCGTGATAACATGATAAATATACTACGGTAAGAAACTTTAAGGCCGGGGCCCCACATGGCGTAAATATCGCAGTTTGGCCACAGCAGCGTTTTACAGTCCCTACAATTCTAGCGAATCCCATCCACCCATTGTGGAAAAATATGCGCAGTAGATACGTTGCGATTTCCAAAACCATTGCGGCATAGGAAATTGCAGCATGTTAATTATACCTATGGAAACACCGGTGGTATATAATGGACGCAGAAAGTACACAGAGGTTTCCTTACGTGGGGCCTTATCCTAAAGAGGTTTTCCTGGATATCCATATGGACCCCCACAGATCAGCTGCTTAAAGAGCTCCCCCAAATACTGCAGCCTCTGCACTCAATACCAAGCACCGTGTGCCATATGTTGTATATGACTGTGATGTTGATGGCCCGTGCTCACCGAACCACTGCTGCCACTTCGAGAAGCTGATCTGCGCAGATCCCCACTGATCCTACGGCTAGCTCATCAATATGTAAGTAGTGGAAAACCCCTTTGTAAATGGACTTTTTCAGAGCCTTTTGTGTTCTGTGATGCAATATCACGTTGCAGCAAGTCATAAGCATCAAGTTAACGTTTGCTTTGCCTGCGGAAGGCTTACAAAAGTACCAACTATACAGTCAGCAAATATGTCATGCACAAAGAAGTGCTGCTACCTGGAACCCACCACCAAGTAGGCTGGCGCCTCTGTGCAGCTCATCTCATGACTTTCCATGACATTAGATGTATGTCACTCCACCAATTCAGGCAGGACTGACTAACCATTTATATAATATGGGGTGTTCTTCACCCTAGCGGTAGGTGTTGTTGTCTGTCACAGGAGATGAGCTACCACCAGAGCTGTCCAGCAGCAGAATACTCCCCTCTCCCCATTTGGAAAACATGCATGCTTGGCTAAGCTAAGTGTGCATGTATATGGGACAGTGGGGATGAATACTAGCATTGGGAGCGCATGAGGAAGTATAACAAGTCAATCAAACCCACTCACAGGCAAGGATGTGCTACATAGCGAGACATAATAAAGAGAACAGATCCGTCAACAACAACTTGTTGAGGGTTGCCCAGAGAAGTTTCTCTACATAACAGCACAGAGTAAACTAACAAGGTGGCGGATCTTACATTTACTGACTCTATGTAGTGTTTTGTTGCAGTATGGTAGGATGTTATGGAGTTTGTGCTGAGTCCTGGTTGGTCCCTCTCCCAGACCTCAATTATCACATCATTATGGAAGTGTAGCCGCCCCTATAGGTGAGGCTGATGAGCCAAAGAGACTTTTGGGGAATAGACAGAGACTCGAGGTGTGGTTATGGTTCAGTTCAGAAGCTGTAATTCATGATTTGGTAAGGTACAGAGGACAGTGCAATGTGATACAACAATTTCAGAAATAACGACTCTACAATTCTCAATTTGTCTATATTACACCATATAAATATACATAGAATGCAGCTATGTGTCTCACCAGGAGCATTGACAGTATCAGCACCTCTCAAACCTGAGGTGCCCACCCATAGAAGAAATGTACAATCTTAACATTACATATGTACAAAAAAAATTCATTATATTTCCATAGTTTTTTTTTATATGTATATTTTGTTTTTGTTCATTATTTTAAACCAACCACTCGCAAAACGGAATTAAAAAAAACAAAAACAAAAAAAAACTGTACAAGAACCATTAAAGGATTCAATTGAGGCTTAACCCCTCCACTGCCAGATGTAGGAGATGTAAACTTTACCGCTCCCTTCCAGCAGAGCAGGGGGGAAACTCCACACAGCCCCGAGGAGACCTTCGATAACGCTGTGTCGTAAAGTCCCTCCGGGGCTGCAAGAGTTAATTAATAAGTGATGGCTAAAATAGAAAAAACAATTGCTACAGTACTGTGTACAGAAATGGCATTTCATCGTATTAGCTTTTCAATGTTCGTTTTTCGTCCTAACAAGTACACTCTTTCGACACTCTTCATATCCCACTCTGGACGGTGAGAAGATGTTGCGGCCTCTCCACTGGCGGTGGACGACACCTAATTGCTTCAAATATTACACATCAAGGACACATGGAAGATGAGGAAAGGCAAAAACGCATTAAAAAGCAAAATCAACCCTACAAGTTTTGGGATGTTGGTAACAATTTTACACTTTGAACAAATCTTATACCTGCAGCAGCAATATTTCTTTTCGATCCTATTAGGAGGCATCAGACAACCTGTGGCAAGTGCTGAGCAAGTTAAGAGGTCCACCGGCCACCTGTTTTCTCCACATAATAAGTGCAGGGCCAGTCACTCATCTGAGATCAAGTGATGGAACCACCATGGGCACGACACATGCCCCATCCAAGGTCCAGTTGGTTTTTCAAGCTTATACAACTATTTTTCTCTTTGTTTATACTGGTAAACCTAAATTTTACACCTTGGGCTTATACCAGGGCTACAAAAGGAGCTGATGGAATTATATAAAGTCACCTGGCAACATCTTATAACATCTAAATCACTCAAGGTGCAATGCAATGTCTTACAGTGGAGCAGACAGGACAACCTGGTTATGCTGCAGATTGGACCATGAGGATTTTTGCAACTCCGTAACCAATACTCTTTTAGTACAAAGTTGATATCTGACCCCAAAAGTCACTAATCGTATGCACATATTTAATACCAGACAGTGGATATCTCCACCCCCCCATTGTAATCCAACAGAATGTAGAACACCATGAACGTATAATACTACAATGGAGAAGATGTGGCCATGTAACCTCTATGTAACCCATAGTATTTAATACCGCGTGACACCAGGGATGTATCATTAGAAGACAGACATAAGCTGCGGAGAGGCCAGGCCTATGTATAAACACCTTGAAACTATTCAACACTTCGTTGGCACCAGAAAGTTAATGGGGCATTCCTTATTTAGAAAGTATGACGTAGGGAGTGTCTGGTGAATGTAAAGATGAAAATGAAATTTCCACTGAGTGCAGCTTGTTAGTACAATAGAGACGGGGATATGGCGGATGCGTACATCTGGAGAGTGAACGCGGAGCAGAGAGAGTTACTGTCCCTTTGAATAACAGTGTCTGTATATTTCTGAAAAGTTTTAGAACTTCCCTCATTTTGGGACAAAATTCTCAATATCTTTTAACCATGAGGGTGACCCGTGGTCTAAGTGAGCTTATACTAGGTGTTGCTATGGTACAGTGATGGTACTACTTGCTGCAGATTTGGGTTTCTTTACCCATGAGGTCACAAAAAAAGCAACGAGTACAACCGTGTCTATTACTTGTACTATGATTTGTGATGACGAGGACCAACAATTTTTATATCATTTTAGCCTTAAGGTAGCCATGAACTTCCTGAAATTTTAGACAGCTAGGTCTAGAATTAGACAGTAGATGTGTAGGGATCGGTGTAGGGATTGGACTGGACCTTCTTACTGCCAACAGTGTCAAATGGAGGAATGTTTCCCAGACCAATACCCAACCATGGAGAAGTATCTGAGCAACGTGGCAAATGCATGGAGATCTCGCACCGATGGGTCTCACCTAACATTTTAGGACCCTTTTTATCACTTAGCCCTTTCAGACATTGCCGGAATCGGTCTCAATTGGCTTTTTACTGAAAAACAAAAACAATGGCTGAAGTATAAATCATCGACTAGACGCTTATCCATACATGAAAAGATAAGATTCTACTCACGTGGAGTGGGGTCAACTAAGATCCATGAGCGACAGAACACTTGATAATACACTAGATCGACCCAAACACATCGGACAAAGTTTACAAGCGTGCAAAATTCAGAAAATCTTTGTGCACACTCACGCATAGTCATTTAGTGCACGCTCTCTCACTTGGGATGCAATGAGAGTGAAGCAAAATGAGGGTGCAAAGGTGTGAGACTGTGTGAAATGATGGACGTGTCTTCCGTGATGGTGAATGGCTGATCTATTCCTCGATACAGGTTAGTGTCACAGGAAAGGCTGCAGTATATAATGTATAGAAGGAGGGCATAAAGTGCAAACCTTAGACCTTTCACACAGAGAGACACAACGCAAGGCAATGCTGGCTCGCCTCGAGATCGCTGCAGTCTTCTATATGACCCTCGGGGATTATACCACCTCGATAAGTAAAATGAGAGGTCTGCCATTTTTAGGTGACTCCAATGTGCAAGTCAACCAAATAAATAAAAGATTTTCCTAAGCTGTGATACATGACGACTACCTGACAACCTTACTCGGCACAGCAGTTGTCAGTTCCACCTTCCTATCGTAAAGACTAAATTTGTGGATTCTGCGTTACACCTTGGCATAAGATTTAGAATTATGGGCAATTATTGCAAACCTAAAAATGTAATAAGATACAGTCCAAATCAAATTGTGGCATCTGTACAATTCCCAACCAAAGCCGGACTAGAATAGAACTGGAATAGAAACGCCTTCTCCCCAGCCAAATGCCAGACAGTGAGCCTGGATTCCAGCTTGATTCTAGTTAAGGAGGCACCAAGGTGTGTCATGTGATCCCTCCAAGCTCTGCTGAATGGCTGAAGGTGCTCATGAAGGGGAGGGGCTTATATGGCATGTTATTTTTCCAGCGCCATGATTGGTACTTTGTAGGCATTTGCCCCCACTGTTCCAGGTTTTAGATGCCATTCAACAGATGCCAAAGTAAAGGTGCCTGGCGATAAAGTTCCCTTTAATAATTTACCACCTCGGGAACTCCTAGTGGGTTCACTGACTGACAGGTTTTGAATAGTCATCCAATAAAGGTCTTAAAGGGGCACGCAAACTCTACATCATGTGACCATCTGTCACATGACTGCCAACCCTGGTCAAGAGAGAAGTCATCCATATCGCTTCCGTGCTTCGAGGGACTGTTTAACAGATGCCAGATGACCCAGACCTTATATCCCCCAAGGTGGTGGAGGGCCAAAGCATACACATGAAATGTGCCATCACGTGCCGGCGCTGTGTCTACTCTCATAGTAAAAACATTCAAAAAGTTACAATTTGTGCACTCGTACAACCACATTACCCAACGCTACGGACACACAGAAGGTCCTCAATAGCCTCAGTCTCTACGTACAATACTCTGTAATTATAATCTTTGGAAGGATGCAAGGTTATGTCCAGCCACATCGATAATAAAATATATAGCAAAATAAAACTAAACACAAAAATTAAAAAAGAAAAAAAAAACAACTTTTTGTTCTCCACCCTCTTGCCCTGGACAGCCCTTTCACATAAAATAAACAGAACAAATGATTTGTGAGATTATGGCAAACGAATTTTGGCTTAAGGCAAATGTAACAATAAATAAATACATATATATATTGAGGTCTGTAAGCTGCTTCTCAAGATTGGTGGCTAAAGATCTCTTGAGGCGGCCATTTTGGGGTAGCCATTATTAAGGACATAATCTTCAGTGATGCCACTAGTTGCTTTATAGTGGACAGTCTCGGTCTACTAGATGACTTTTTTGGACCGTGATGGGCATGGGGTCGATGTCGGAGCTGGTGCCAATTTTAAGATGTCTGAAGTTTTAGAATTGGATTGAAGATTATAGATTTTACAAAATAAAGACTGCATCAGTCTTGGATTCTATGCAATAAAAATGGGCATAGCAAATACTGATCATGTGACATGCCAAAAGGACCCGCATCTGAACCTGTTCTCCAGATTCTCCACAACAAGTTTTTTTCTCCACTTGTGAAGGGATTCCAGCTCATAATTCAGTCAAGTACGGACAAAAGATACACCGTATTAAAAAATTTAGATGTGGGAGCAGAAAGATCTAAGGTCCTGCAGCCTGAAAGCTAACAAAGTCAGCACTAAATTCTTAGGATATTACCCACAGAAGTAAAAATTAGGAACAATTTTTTAAAAAAATATCCATCTTTCATAGATGCAGCTTACAGATTTGCAAGAATTTTTGGCAACAAAAATAAATACAAAAATATAAAAACACAAAATACAGCATAAAAAAAACATAAGAAAGCAATATGCTGGTGGAGAGTCAACATATTATATCCCTCCCTCAACCCCACTCCTCCCCCACAGACACTTTTGCAGCTTGCTGTCTCCTAAAAAACGCTTTGCTGTGAGTGTATTGCCAGTACGTGCAAATGTAACGAAAAGTACGGTTGAGGAAGACTTTCAGCCAAGCTGCAAGAGGCTTCTACATTGACAATCATTCTGTTCCCCGTCTATTAGTCCCTTTTTTTTTTTTTTTTTTTTTTTTTACATTTTTTTTTCAATTTTCAGCTCTCGCTACAACCTCCTAAAAATCTATGGCGTCGACGTGAATCTCATGAGAGAAGGCGATCGATAAATTATAAGCATTTAGAAAATATATATTATATATATATATAGATATATCTATGTTACGAGAGTAAAGAGAAGGATAGATTTAAATAAAATATTACTATTTTTTACGTATTTTTTTATCTTCTTCTTTTAGTTTTTATACCAAAAAAAAAAAAAAGAAAAAAGTGTCTGTTGGAGGCTAAAGGATTCCACATTCATTTACCATTTGGCTACCAAACAGAGGGTGACAGATTTTCCCCCCATCTGCCTTGATGGACCTTGCACCTCATCGGGAGAATCTGAACACCATGCACGCACTTTTTAGGTCACAAGGCCCATGGAACCTTGTAGCACTGATGCTGTTCACTCATTACCCAGAAGCCTTTGCCATGGGAGCGCCATTTTGCCACACAACTAAAGACACAAAAATACATATACATAAAAGGCACACCCCTTCCACAGTCCTTGTAAGTCCTACTACACCCCTGGAAAAAAAAAAATAATTAAAAATTAAAAAAATACTGTATAATCCACAGGAGTGACCCCAGCTTGGCCGAGTGAGTAGGATTTTCTTTTATAGTCTTACAAAGAAAAAGAAAAAAAATTAAAAAAACAACAACGTTCCACTGTATGAAATTAAAGAAAAAAAAATGTCGTATGTTTTTCGGTTTAGTTCTCAATGAATTTTTGTTCTTTTCTTTTTTGTGTTTTTTTTTCCTGAAAAAAAATGGCTTATCACTGCATGCGCAAATATATAGAAATTAAAACTTGTATTTTTTTTTTCCTTGTTGCATCCGTTTGAAAAAGGGAAAGAAACATTTTTTTGAAAGCGAAACAAAAAATTATTAAAAAATAAAATAAGTTACAGTTTTTTTTGTTTGTAGAGTGTGTTGTAACTTTCTTATGGCAACAAACTCCTATTCTGTGCAAAGTATCTGAATCTACAGTAATTGTGTTTGTTCCCCTTGAGAATACAAAAAAAATACAACAAAAAATAGACAAAAAGGAGAAAAAAAAAATTAAAAAAGCAAAAAAAATAAATAAATATGAAACTGGAAATAAACCACATTTTGATCTCCGTGTAAAATAGTTCTTTGTGTTATTAAGTTTTACGTCTTTAGAGTTTTAAGTGTCAGTAAGCTTCAGGACTCCACTGGAGACGTGTTGTCTAAGGAGTCGTCAGTCTGTTCTACTGCTCCTTCTTGCGTTGTCGTGTCCTCCTCGATGTCTGGATGGAGCTCCGAGGTGTCGGGTGTTTGGAGAGGACCCTCTTCTTCCTCAATGCCACTATTCCTGTCCTTGTCAGATTCTTCTGCTTCTTCCTCTAATGTCAACTCAAACTGGAACTTATCGATGCAGGATTCCTCATCTTTATCCGGGTCATCGGGTGGTGGAGATGGGCTCTGGGGGATCATGCCCTGGTACCAATCCCGGTTATCCTCCAATGTGTCCAGGATGTCTTGAGCGTCCGGATGTACGAGGTCAGCCCATGTCTCCCACAGAGGGTGGACAATATAATCAATGAAGCCAACCTAAAAATAGAAAGGGATCCATTACTTTTGTAATGACTGCCAAATCTGAGGCTAAAGTAGACATAGATGTAAAGATTGTCCCCTGAATAAAGAACAACTTCCAATCAGGATGGGGGTCAACAGAAATTTATGACTGGTGTCCATGGGCCCACCAAAATATATGATTCTGGCCTACCAGTCCCACTGGAGGATCCGCTGGTACTCTGGTGGGACAGGCCAACACTGCTCCTGACAATATGGATGGCCTTGGCTTCCTCACTGAGATATTCCGACTAATCTTTAGTACAGCTAGATTGTTTGGATTATTGGCAATGTTTTTTGTGTAAATGGTCAACGTTCAGATGGTCATGAACAGATTAATGTCTCACCAAACGCGTTTGTCCAACCTAGCTCAGGTGCACAATCCATGTATTGAATTGACCTTCTCGCCTCAGGCGGCAGCCTCATCTATGGCACCATTAGTTCAAACAAAGCCAAATCAGACGTTTCAGATTTTATTGCCAGATAGCGGTATAGGGAGCAACGTAGCTATACGAGAACGTTGACTTGTATAATGACTATAACACCTTAAAGGGAGTGTGTCACCAACACCCATCATATCAACCCAACACACAGATAGGTTACATTCACTTGAATCAAAGTGATCTCCCCTTGTCAATCGGTACCTCCATTGCCAAAATATCATAATTTTTGTGAGTATGCAAATATGTTCTTTGGAGCAATGAGGGTGTCGTGTTACCTCTTGGGTCCAATGGCAACGCTCCACAGAGCTCATTCGCACATTGTCAAAAACAGCGATATCTTGGCAATGTAGTCAGCGATTCACAAGGGTAAAGCACTGTTTGATACAGGTGCCCCTAACCTATCTATCTGTGGTACTGGACTGATATGCCAGATTCTGGTGACACACTCCCTTTAAGCTGCTTTATGGCTAGAACTGCCTGCCACAAAAATGACGACGAATCCAGTGAATTCCGATGACATCCACTTACATAAAAGGATACGAGCTTCATCAAATGTGTCTACTCTACTGAAACATGTCCTTTCATCCATAGGACATATTTATAGGGAAATTCAGGACGAGAACTTTGACTTATGGTGTATGGCCACCCTAGTGTATGACTATGTTTGATAGTCAGGATGTGATTTTTGGTATCAAACAAGGAGAGTCTTTGATGTACTTAATAATCTCCAAGCATTGGTCCATACTATGAAGATCTAGGAGACCATGAAAGTCCAGCAATGAGCAGAAGACTCACCATGGAAGACATTCCCCTCACAAACCAAAGACTGGAGGGTTGTCCTAACTAGTAATAATATAACAACATACAACAGGAATAATACTAGTAACACCATCTGAAATAGAAAACACAACCCTAACATTACACGAGGGTACACAAGACCTTCTGAATCTCTAGGTCTACACCTAAGCTGCAGCATCTACACAGCAGTGAAAGGTTCTCATGGCTGATGCCTCAGCTTTGATCCAGTCTGTGATCACAGTAGGCCCATGTTGAAGCCATGTATAAAGTGGCCCCTGGGTTAGGACTCCAGCTGTGACTTGGCACTGGATAATGATGGCCGGATCTCCTACTGTGACTCAGCACGCGTACTTGGACGGCAGTACAGAAACATGATGACAGAGGACACCATGATGCCCATCAAGTCTGTTTCATCTGAGGCCAAAACACCCCATGAATGTTCTGCTGGCATTGTGATATGGCCTCGTGTGATGACTGGAAGCTGACGGAAGTATTATTCAGAAGGTAACCCGTGGCCTGCCGGCTACAGGCGGCTACATGTCCTGAGACTATACATGTATACTGTCTACACATATACTCCCTGGTTCTCTAAATCATCTCTCTCTCTCATATCTATCTATCTATCTATCTATCTATCTATCTATCTATCTATCTATCTCCTATCTATCTATCTCCCATCTATCTATCTATCTATCTCCTATCTATCTCCTATCTATCTATCTATCTATCTATCTATCTATCTATCTCCCATCTATCTATCTATCTATCTATCTATCTATCTATATATCTCCTATTTATCTATCTATCTATCTCCTATCTATCTATCTATCTATCTCCTATCTATATATCTCCCATCTATCTATCTCCTATCTATCTATCTATCTATCTATCTCCCATCTATCTATCTATCTATCTATCTATCTCATATCTATCTATCTATCTATCTCCTATCTATCTCTCATATCTATTTCCTATCTATCTCTCTCTCTCATATCAATCTGTTTTTCTCTCAAAATATCTTTCTATCTAATCTCTCTCCCCATCTCTTTCTCTCTATCTGTCCATCCATCTCTCTCTCTCTCGACCTACCTACCTCATATCTATCGAGCTATCTATCCTCACCTGTGATTTCTCCACGGAGGCCGTGTGCTTGTCACACATAGGGCTGATCTCCATCCCCCTCTCCCGCTCTTTATCTCCTTGTCTGAAGAACTCCTCCAAGATGCGGTCTGTCCACTGACGATACAGCTCGAGTGGTTTGGTGGGGTTGCTGAGATCAGCACAATGCACCATGTTGCGGAGGACCTGCAGTGAGGGAAGAAGCACAGGGCAGTCCCAGTTACATCGCCACCAATGTCAGGAGATATATATATATCTATATAGATATATATATATCTATATCTATATATATATAGATATATATATATATATATATATATATATATATCTATATCTATATATAGATATATACACACACACACATACACACACGGTCATGACAGTCAGTATATTATGATGAAATCTGATATGTTTTCATGTCATTATCGCAGTGAGCTGTACAGTATGACAAACTCAGCACTGCTACATATGTACATTACAATGACCTCGAGGGACCTCTTGTCTGTTTTGGCTCTGTCTTGGAGCTCAGAATATATACAATAAGGTAGATGGACTTTGTCCTACCCCAAAGTATCATGTAAAGCTCAACCAACCTACATGTAAGGACTGGCACTCACCTGTATCCGGTCTGTGTAGTTATCGAGTAATAAGACACCAGAACTGGTCACCTTTTTGGTCTCCACCATGGTCTTTAGATCCGCTAATAAGCTCATGTGTTTGGACATATCTGTAGCCAGGACCTGGAAGGTTAACACATATTATACGTATGAGATATTCTATGCATATACACAGAAGTATAAGACTAGTAATACGTGGACACAGGGCACCGTCACCCCTGTTGTCATAAGTCCCCTATACATCTGGTACTGCCTCTCATCTCCTGAAACTGCCACATGTACACAAGGACTGCACCAGCAGAATAGTGAGTGCAGCTCTGGAGTATAATACAGGATGTAACTCAGGATCAGTACAGGATAAGTAATGTAATGTATGTACACAAGGACTGCACCAGCAGAATAGTGAGTGCAGCTCTGGAGTATAATACAGGATGTAACTCAGGGCAAGTACAGGATAAGTAATGTAATGTATGTACACAGTGACTGCACCAGCAGAATAGTGAGTGCAGCTCTGGAGTATAATACAGGATATAACTCAGGATCAGTACAGGATAAGTAATGTAATGTATGTACACAGTGACTGCACCAGCAGAATAGTGAGTGCAGCTCTGGAGTATAATACAGGATGTAACTCAGGATCAGTACAGGATAAGTAATGTAATGTATGTACACAGTGACTGCACCAGCAGAATAGTGAGTGCAGCTCTGGAGTATAATATAGGATGTAACTCAGGATCAGTACAGGATAAGTAATGTAATGTATGTACACAGTGACTGCACCAGCAGAATAGTGAGTGCAGCTCTGGAGTATAATACAGGATGTAACTCAGGATCAGTACAGGATAAGTAATGTAATGTATGTACACAGTGACTGCACCAGCAGAATAGTGAGTGCAGCTCTGGAGTATAATACAGGATGTAACTCAGGATCAGTACAGGATAAGTAATGTAATGTATGTACACAGTGACTGCACCAGCAGAATAGTGAGTGCAGCTCTGGAGTATAATATAGGATGTAACTCAGGATCAGCACAGGATAAGTAATGTATGTATGTACACAGTGACTGTACCGGCAGAATAGTGAGTGCAGCTCTGGAGTATAATACAGGATGTAACTCAGGATCAGTACAGGATAAGTAATGTAATGTATGTACACAGTGACTGCACCAGCAGAATAGTGAGTGCAGCTCTGGAGTATAATACAGGATGTAACTCAGGATCAGTACAGGATAAGTAATGTAATGTATGTACACAGTGACTGCACCAGCAGAATAGTGAGTGCAGCTCTGGAGTATAATACAGGATGTAACTCAGGATCAGTACAGGATAAGTAATGTAATGTATGTACACAGTGACTGCACCAGCAGAATAGTGAGTGCAGCTCTGGAGTATAATACAGGATATAACTCAGGATCAGTACAGGATAAGTAATGTAATGTATGTACACAGTGACTGCACCAGCAGAATAGTGAGCGCAGCTCTGGAGTATAATACAGGATGTAACTCAGGATCAGTACAGGATAAGTAATGTAATGTATGTACACAGTGACTGTACCAGCAGAATAGTGAGTGCAGCTCTGGAGTATAATACAGGATGTAGCTCACGATCTGTACAGGATAAGTAATGTAATGTATGTACACAGTGACTGTACCAGCAGAATAGTGAGTGCAGCTCTGGAGTATAATACAGGATGTAAGTAATGTAATGTGTGTATGTACACAGCGACTGCACCAGCAGGATGAAAGAGCTGCAGTGCTCCAGTCATTGCCATCAGTGCTATATCTAGAAAACTTCACGGTCAAGATAATGAATATTTTCAGTCTATGGTTCATGTTACTGACACCTCCACCTGTCCTGGTATCTGTCCATCTTTAATCCCATGACATAATCCCATGGTGTTAGTCAGATTATGTCTGCACAGAGTCTGATCCATGTACAATTGATGGGGTGGAGGAAAGCTATAGCGGAGGTCGGTCATACAGCATGTGTTGGCCTGTGTTCAGCAGGATGATGTACTACACATTTTCCTGCTAGGAAGTCAGTGACTAATAAAGCCTAATACAGAGAGCTATGTGACTATGTGCAGGTAGCAGTCAACCCCCAAGTAAGCCCGGAGACTCCTCTCCTATATATGCCGCTAGCAGTAGTACATACATGTCTGTCTTCTTACCATGTCAATCACCATCTTCCTCATCGTCTGACGCTGGCGTTTCGTCAGGTTCTGGAAAATGTCACAGTTCTCTTCCTGTAGGAGCTTAAATCCCACGGCCAGATGATGATTCTCCAGCACAGACTCGTCATTGTACATCAGCGCCAGCTCTGAATCTGAGTGTGAGAGAAAAGGGAACGTTCAACGGTCCGGCACGGGGGTGACCTACAGGTGGCCAAAGTGACCCAAGAGTCATCCAACCACCACCTAGTTGTGACCTATGCTGTATTGGTTTACTAAGGTTTAGCCTTACACCACCGGTGTACCTTCCATGGGCAAGGACCCTATAATGTCATAGCAGCAGTGGCTAAGGCCACCACAAGGGGGAGCTCACTGCATACTGATACCCTATTGAGTACAATACCTGTTGTATAAATACAGTGAGCTCCACCTAGTGGTAACACTAGTTAACAGCATCAGAATGGAAGTGGCGGCAGATTGGCGAGTTCAGCTTTTTTTATTTCTTTTTCTTAACCCATTCTGAGCTACTCCAATTTGGTCTTGAAATCTGAAAGTTGGTCTTTGTAAGGAATGGGACCTATGGGATTTACCTCTGTTATAGAAAGTCCCAAAAACTGCCCAAAAACTTTTTTGGACAGACGGCCAGGCCATTATCTATGGCAGCCTAAACGGATCCTGCTGGCCCTCGGTATACTCAGTGCTGTAGAGGCAGGACACCGCTCCCCGTGCGTATACTCCATATGCGTGTGATGCAGCGCCGCAGTCATTTGTCTAATCCTACAGCTCCTTCCCTTGCACATATGGAGGAGCGGGGATTGTGCCGCTGCTATTACAGGACAGATGTTCTGCCTTTTCCTGAGCCATTTGTGCTGCAGGGTTTTTTTCATTCACACACAGGACATAAGCTCTTTATCTGCACAAGATGCTGATCCACTTACTTGTATTAATAAGAAACTGATTGGAAACTCCAGGGTGGTCGACATCATGAATGGCAGCTGCAAACAACGCCGCTAAGATCTCCAGATCTGTAAACACCGCCTGGTAAGGGGACACAGAGGAGGTTACGGTATACAATGGGACATCTTATATGACAGGGGACAAGGGTGTAGCTAAACTCACTGGGGTTTTTTGTGTTTGTCACAGGATTCAGGGATGTGGTGCCCTTTTGGGGGGAGGACTTGTGTGGCCATATAGGTTCCCTTCTTCCCTGCAGTGGGTTACTTAGTGCACACTAAGGTGAGCATCAAGATGTTCCCTGATGCTTTTAGGGTCTTCTGGCTCAGTGGGGCCTTTCCCTTTTAACCCCTTCCCGTTCTGCACTGTACTATTACGTTGTGCTGACTATATAGCTAACGCTCATGGCCGTAATAGTAGGGAGCATTCATGCCATAGGCACAGGAGCTCGGCATGACTTCTGGGTCTCGGCTATATTACACAGTAGAGACGTGGGCGTTGCTGCTGGAGTCAGAAAATATTCAATCAATAGCGATCATGGCATCTGGGTGGTTAAAAATAAAGTATAAAGTTTAGCCTACAGCAATGCTGTGGGGGTCGTGAATATGACTGAGAACATGACGGCATATTTCATAGGATGTCAGCATTGCCCATCAAGATGTATAGGCGGACATGTTGTGGGTTAATTCTAGAGATAATCACGACCCCTTGGTGTCAGACATTGATACAGGGATCTGTGGAGGGCCAATATCAGGCCGCACATAAGGGACACATGTACACCTGTTATTTCCCATACAGCGACTCTCTTACTTCATGGTAATACATTATTAAACATGACTCCGGCTGGCTGAAGGGGCCGAGGGTTTTGATACTGCAGATGTCTGTGCTGTGGTCTAGGTAGATAGATGTGACCACGTAAGCAGGCGCCGGGTTGTGTTACTTGTGACGTCCACGTTGCTATCTCCATCTGTTTACATTGTACATTATTAATATTTTCAGAGGGCCTGGGAAGATAGACTGTAACTCCATCACAGACCTGTATACCGCTGCCGCAGGTCAGCACAAACCTTTAAGGGATCAGTATAAATGTCTTCACCAGGTAATTCGGGTGAGGGTCCGAAACTCATTCAGCTAATCTTTAGTATAGGAGGGTAAGGGTGGCCATGACATTATCCCATAGCATGCACATTGTACAGAGGGGAACAATGAGACTGGACAGACAAAAATTCCATCTACACGTAAGAGATGTTGGGACCATCTGGTAGGACGTTAGACCCACCACCTGATATCTAATGTCTATGATCTGGCTGGGTATATGCCTCCAGGTCATGCTGGAAATGAAGCTTCCCTTTCCTGGCAGACTACAAAGACAATGGTGCCCAGTAACATGGTATTTCGGTTATACATAGGGTTGTAACTACTATCATAGCAACTAAGATGGCTGCTACAGGCATCAGGTCAATGTCAGGCCTTTCATCAAGATGGTGCCCAGAGGACTAGTCAGTGTACTGGGGTCTGCCAAGAGCGAGACTAGTCAGTGTACTGGGGTCTGCCAAGAGCGAGACTAGTCAGTGTACTGGGGTCTGCCAAGAGCGAGACTAGTCAGTGTACTGGGGTCTGCCAAGAGCGAGACTAGTCAGTGTACTGGGGTCTGCCAAGAGCGAGACTAGTCAGTGTACTGGGGTCTGCCAAGAGTGAGACTAGTCAGTGTACTGGGGTCTGCCAAGAGTGAGACTAGTCAGTGTACTGGGGTCTGCCAAGAGTGAGACTAGTCAGTGTACTGGGGTCTGCCAAGAGAGAGACTAGTCAGTGTACTGGGGTCTGCCAAGAGTGAGACTAGTCAGTGTACTGAGGTCTGATTTTAAGGCTTATACAGTAATTAAATGGTCTGGCGTCTAATAATTTCGAGGTCTGGTCTCATGTCTGTTTATTCAATGACATTCTGATATTATAGGGGTCTGGTCTGGGGGTCTGATAATTAAAGAGTCTTATCTATGCTCTGATCTAGGATCCTATAATTTAGAGGTCTAATCACAAGTTCTTTAACTTAGGGGTCTGGTCTAATGTCCCATAATTTAAGAGTCTGGTGTGGGGAGTCTGATAAATGAATGGTCTTAGTCTAAGGTCTGAGAATTTAGTCTTCTGGCCTGGAGTCTAATAACTTAATGTTCTGGTCTAAGGTCTAATAACTTAGGAGTCTGGTCTGGGGTCTGAAATTTTTGGAATTTGTTGTAAGGTCCCATAATTTATGGGTTTGGTCCGGCATCTGTTAATTTACGAGTCTGGTCTGTGATCTGATTATTTTGGAGTCTGATGAATTTAGGGATCTGATCTAGAGTCTCACAATTTAGGGGTCTGGTCTGGGGTCTGAATGACTGGTAAAAAATGGTAACACATCAGTGCTTAACTGCGATGTTATTCCCAGGACTATAGGGTAAGGGTACACTTGGCAGCTTACTTTATTAGTATCACCACTTGCCTTACCATACTGTTGACACTAAATTCACCCATCTGATCTGAAGCAACAGAGCTGCAGCTACAGATACAACCCTAGCCGATGAAGTTCAAGTAGATGGAGAGGAAAAATGCAATGTCTAAGAAAAAGTATGTCCTACAGGTAGGCCAGGCCACTTGTCCGACACTTCTCCGTACCCATGAACAACTGACAACATCAACAACAATGTACAATACCATGAGGTCTCTTACGTCTAATGCTGGAGTGGAGAGGAGCACGTGGGTGGACTGTGTGACATCGGCAGCGTGCAAGCTGTTGTGGTACGCCACGTCTGCATGGTAGTGATCTTCTAGGGTCATCATGTAAGTGATTAGTGTGTCTACGGGGATCTTAAAGGTCTTACACAACTCTCTCTCCTGCGGAAGACAACAGAAAACGTTTAGGTTTAAGAAGATGAAATGGAGGACAAGACCGAGCTCGCTGGTGGGTAGCATTTCTCAGTGGTTGGAAGGGTTAATAAGCGAGCTCTCCTCTCCCTGATTATGTTACATTGGGTGAGCTCCAACTCTACTGTCCATCAATGCCACCATTCACTACTTCACACGCAGCTCACCTGAAATATGGTGTACATGATACAGCTCAGCGGACGGTTATTGGAATATTCGGCCACTCGGAAGATATTAAGGCCCCACTTGTTTAAATTATCCAATTCCTGGAAAGTTAAAGATGATAAGTTGTTGCAAATTTTTACAGTATTGGGATATGACATAGCACAAAGTGTGCAAAATTTTACTCTCCTGATACTATACTAGTTAGAGATCATCTATAAGCTTCCATGCCTGCTTTGTCAATATCCATTTTGCTCGGTTCCCCAAAATTAAGCTGGTCACAAGGTCTTGTTGATGGGAATCCTAGTGATCGGAATTAATCTGTTTTGCCTAGCAGCAACTGTTCAATTACGCTGCAGCACCACCAGTGGAGAAATGAGGAATTACACAATTTCCACTGAAAACAATGTAATACACAGACATGTAGTAGAGTTCTTCTCTTTGTAGCTGTTCTGAATAGTGGACTCCCTCTATTAATTCTGAATACTCTATCACCTGGGTAATAAATTAAGTTTATTGTCCTATCCCTGCCTTGTTGGTGGCCACTGGCAGTCAGCACATGTCCCGGTCTATACCTAATTTGTGAGTTAAGCGCAGGTCTGAGCTCATGCACCCTTGAATAGCTTCTCTTTTTGACTTGTCTACGACATGTTTGGTGGTGTAATTTTCCCCAGATGTTCTGAAGAACTTAGTGTCGTGGTAGTGTAGGCAACAATGGTGGGATATGAAAGAAAACTAAATCCCAAATGCATGCAAACTACACTACCAAAAACTCTCCCCCAGTGTCGGACTGGCCCACCAGAGTACCAGAGAATCCTTCGGTGGGCCCAGGCTCTAACACAATAATGGTGCAGGAGAAGGCACTCAAATTTGATGGGTACTATGGTCTTTTTCCCAGGGGTTGGTGGAGGGTGGGCCCAAGGTATCCCAGTCCGATACTATACTCTCCCACTAATGTCTGGAGCTGTACCTTTCCGAGAGGTTCCTCCTGGTCTGTCTTCACTCCAAAACGAGGTATTGTAGAGTTGGTCAGGCTGGAGCTGTGGGTGAGCTTCTTGACGCCACTGATTTGGCACATGGTCTGCTGTTTCTTCTTCTTCTCACGTTCCTTCTGTGTTGGGGAAGGGATTTCCACTTCATTCTGTTTGTCTATAAGATACAAGTCAATGTCAAACTAATACTCACGCTAAGTTCAGTTTTGGGGGGCTCTGCTTTTCATGGAAGAGAGATACTAACTTACATGTATGCTCCTTAGGAAAATAATATGCAAATTAACTCTCCTCAAGAAGATAGAAAAATAAGACATTGTTTTCTTCCTTCCAGCGGAGAGATAATCTGCATCTTCATAAAATGTAATATTCAGTATATTTACCCGCTCTGCACCCAACTGCCACTTTGCCTTCTTGAAAGATTTTGCAGCCATTTTCTAAGGCAGATACACCGACCCTCAAGACATAGGTTGGCAAGGACAGGAGGAGGTGAACCAAATGTAATTCCATTGAATCCTTCAGGTAACACTTATGGATGGGTCTGCTCCGTGCAGTGCATGAGATGCTCTGAACACATGGGACGGGGACTCTGCATTTAAAGGGCACCAGGAACAGCTGTTCTAATTTTCCCCATAGCCATCTTACAGGAAGGATGGTGAAAATATGGAGTTTACTATCTCCAGAACGTGTTACTACGTCCAGATCATGTGTCTTATGGGAAGAGACTGTTCTATTTACACAGGAGAATTAACACATCCATCTGTGCTGCTATCATTATACCAGGACTTACTGGTTTAACTCAATGCAACTTTGCCAACCCTCCCTCCGCCCGCCCGGGGAACACACAGCAGTAAATGGGGATACAATTTCACAGCGCTACCTATAGCAACAGCAGGCAGTACACAGAGCACAAAACCCAAAGCCTTCAACCCCTCCAATCCTTTTGCTGTTAAATGCCTTCGTTTCCATGTCAAATCTGAAGCTATATAGGAATATGGCTGTAGCTGCAGACATTCAGGAGCCTGAGAGAGCTGGGTGGCAGCCTTCCTGGTGATCATCATTCTAAATATGGCTCTCATGAGATGCTAGAAGTTGTAGTTTTAACCACATCGTTACGAGGCACCGGTCTGAACTCTACCACACAGATGTCTTATGTCGTAACTAATCCGTCTACGGGACAGCACACGCCGCTCCCCCTTTTCCCACAGCCGGGACTTTTTAAAGGCAAACTAAATATACATTTAGGAGCAGCAGACATAAATAATAGTCAGCGGGTTTCGCATCATTCCCACGTCAGAGGCTTATTAATACATGATGGGATTACTGGCTGTGTCTGCATGAGAAGCCTGAATCACAAAACTTCATGACAACCTCAATACTGGAGTCATTGTATCCAGTGTAAGGGAAGCCCCCGAGTGCCAGGCTGTAAAACCTCTATATACCGGGAGCCCTACAACAGGGAAAATGCCCCCTTCTGGGGCTGTTACTCCTGGATGCTTCCACTTCACAACATGTACAGATAATAGGCGTAGAAGTATCAGAAGCATGCCAAGCCAAAACTGTGATACTGAACAAAGAAAAACATGACTTCAAAATCCTTCAAAATCATGGTTGTCATAATTCATGTTTTATAACCCTCTGCATACAGGGGTACAGAAAGGGAACCCCGACCAGTCAGTGACATCAAGCATCTGGACTTACAGCGTTAATAACCACCCCGAATGTATCTGTGGAAGTGATGATGATTTTATCTCCATGTTTGACATGCTTGAACTTGTAAAAGCATTTGGCATCACTTGCCAAATATACCCACCAGGAGATAGGGCTTATTTCCAAAATAGGTCATATATTTTGTGATTTGGCGCATGTAAGCATTAGCCCGTCCCGGTCACAGGTGGGAGGCTCCAAGAAGGGGGCTGTGTTAGGAGTCCTACAAATGGGTTATGGACAGGACTCCTTTTTGTCAGATACCAGGTGACGCAGTCTATCCAACTTCGTGCCAAGCTCCATGGCCAGGCTTGTAAGAGGTCCGCTATTCCCTTTTATTTGTATACTGTGTAACTTGTATTTAAGCCTTTTTATTATATCTTTTCTTGTTAAGCACTGTACTTTTGTGTATATTAAATCCTAAAATTTAATAAGATTGTTCCTTTCTCTAAACCCCTCCTCAGTCCCCAAGAAGGAAAATGCTGCTTTGCTTTGTTACCCTTTTGTTTGCCAGTTTGTGCTAGAGGTTCACTGTCTAGTACCAGAATGTGCAGGTGTGAGTGGTCTGGTTGTGTAAGCAGAGCCCCCTTTTATGGCGACATCCAGGGTCACATATACATGTGTGGCTGAGAGGTTGATCGGATCCCTGTACATGGCTGTGCTTGATTTTATACACCGGTTTGCAATGGGTGTGGCTGAAACGCCTGAACTCACTTATTAGAGGAGGTGTCCACATACTTTTGACAAATTACTGCCCAAGTACAGCAAGTGCAGGTGATCTGATCTGCCGCAAGATCAGGTAAAGCCCAAAAAAAATAATGAAATAGGTTTATGAAGACTGGTTTTTTCAGTGACAGTCTTATCATCCCCTGTGATGGCAGAGCATGCGCCTCATTTATGATGAGATGCACCCCTCATAAATCAGGCGCACCCTCTGCCAGGCCATGCATAGCACTGAAATCTATGCCATCTCATAGCTGGCGTAGATTTCCGGCATCATGTAAACTGGCATAAATGATCATAAATTTGGCACGGCCGAAGGCCCCACCTATACCTCTCACCACAGCCCCTTTCAGGAAAGTAACATAGGCAGCCTAAAAAAGAAAAATGTCACAAAGTTTTGCACAAAACATGATTTGTGCAAAAAGTTGCAACTTTTGTACTCCTAATACACTTAAAAACTGGTATAGAAGGCATGTTAAATCTCCTCCAGTGCACTCTTGTACCTTGGCAGCCACAACCCAGCCATATTGTGTAAGTTAAAAGGCTAAAAATTTTAATACCCACATGTTGTTTTCTGGGATCAAGGTTCTCAGGATGCTCACTGCGGGGACCTCCACTAAATGATATTGCAAAGAACGATACTTGGGTGACGGCCTAGGAGAAAATCCGGGCACAATCACTTGTCCCGAACCCTAACAGGGGATGCAGAGTGCTGGAAATGGACAGGAATCTGAAGCGGAAGACGGCCTCAAATTCCCCTCCACTTCCTGCCGTGTTAATGGTACCTTGCTGAATGAAGGAATAGTTAGCTGCCCATTCCTTTTGGAAAGAGCCATGTCAACATCTTTAAGCACTTTATTATCATTCACATCACTTTTACAATTTTCACCAGATACATGCCGATAATTATAAGATCCATCGGATCTGACCCGCATGTTTCAGATCTAAGTAAACCCTGCCATTTATCTTCTTCAGTAATGTCCGATCTTTATATCTTCCCTATTAGGCCCTGCTTTGATAAGTGGCTCTGTATTGACCCAATAGAGTCTGAAGTATTCAGAAATGTCTCATCAGAGGCTTGGGTTACTGCATTTTCTATATCTAAACACAGTTCTTTCTGTCCAGATTGTCTCCTTTGTCTCAGCACCAGCTCTCCAGGATGTCAGGACATTGAGTCCTTTATGAAAAAGAAAATCTGCTTTCTATAATAGTAAACTACAAGCAGCTAAACCAGCAGTGAAGGGAGATCATCAGGTATTATAACGGTCACATATATATCAGGGGAAAAGAGGAATACATATACAGGCCTAACGTCAGAATATCACAGTGGGCACCCTCTCCAACTTGCCTGCCAACCTATACTTTTATAATTGGGGAGACATGGTCCTAGTGCTAGGAGTGGTGCATCAGATGTTCATCATTGCTCAGAAAAGCATATGAAGCAAATTTCTACAATACAGCAATGTAAAAAGATAAGTATATAATTTTTTTAATTCTATAGTTTTATATACTAGGTAAAATTGGGTGAATCGAACCTCAGATGAAAAACGTCAAAATCCACATTTCTTTTTGACAATCAGAAAAAATCTGCTTCAAATTCTTGACAAATTCAGCGTCAAATTCCTACATGTGAACACCCTCTAACATGAGAGTACAATTAGAAAAATGTCTGAACAAGTATGACTTGTGTGGAAGAATTGTCAGGAGAAAGCCTCATCTTTTTAAAAAAGAAAATGGCAGCACGGATTAAGTTTGCAAAGTTACATCAGAACAAGCCACAAGACTTCTGGGACAATGCTCATTGGACAGATAAGACCGAAGTGGAGATGTTTGGCCATAATGCACAGGAGACATTTGGTGAAAACCAAAACACAGCATCTTAACACAAACATCTCAGACCAAGTATCCAGAATGTTGTTGGAGAGGGAATGATTTGGGTTTGTTTGACAGCCGCAGCACCTGGACACCTTCTAGTCATTGAGTCGACCTCTATACCAAAGTTTTCTAGAGTCTAATGTGAGGCTATCCACCCAACAGGAAAAGCTTGTCCGAAACTGCGTCATGTAAGGGGAAGTTCACACTATCGATGTAAATGTCCGTTGCAGTCTTCCGTCATAGGATGACAGCAACGGACATTAAACTGTCGCAAGAACGGTCACAGACTGATTCTGTGTCCTTTCCCATTGACACTAATGTAAACAATATGACAGAATCTTCCGTCATGTTTGTTTACTTTTTTAACAGAAGATAAAGTCCTGCATGCAGGATGATAGCTTCCGTCATGTTGTTTACATTAATGTCAATGGGAACGAACACAGAATCAGTCTGTGACCGCTCTCTGCGACAGTTTAATATCTGTTGCTGTCATCCTATGACAGAAGACAGCAACAGACATTTACAATGGTAGTGTGAACTCCCTCCTTCAGCCAATCTACAACAGAATGGCTGAAAAAGAGAAGGATTGCGGTGTTGTAATGGCCAGGTCACAGTCCAGACCTCAACCCAATAGAAATACTGTGGCGGGACCATAAGAGTCTGTCCATTGTCCAATGACTTGAAGCAATGTTGTAAAGAAGAGTGGGCCAAAATCCTTCAGAATAATGTGAGAGACTGATAAAGACATCCAGAAAACCATTACTACAAGTTATTGCTGTAAAGGTGGGTTCTACAAGCTACGGAATCCTGGGTTGCCAACTTTTCACACATGGATTTCCCATTTGGACGTCATTTTTGATAAATAAATAATGACACAGTGGAAGCGTGTTCTTGTTCATCTGAGTTTGGGTTAAACGAATATTAAGACCCTCTAAGGACCAGATGTTTTTATTATGTCCTGATATGTAAAACCAGAGAATTCAGAGAGGGTGGACTTTGTTTTTGTTCTCTCGGCAGAATGTCATACAACACATGGAATGAAAAAGTCATCCAATATACACACAGTAAATATCAGAAGATCACGTTTGCTACAATGTTCCTGAAAAGTTGTAAGCCAATCTAAATATCAATGGACATCCTTGGACCCAAAAACTGAAAGCACACCCACTACCGATGTCCTTTACCACAAAGCCAAACCCACAAACCCCCAACAGAAATTGGCGACCAATGACGTGGGGCCTCGAGATCGTCTGATGTGCAGCCGATAGAGTGCCGACCCACTCACCGATCGACTTGAGGACGGGACCAGAGGACCTCAGATAGATAAAAACAGTACTGTGAAGGTAAGCCTTTGATCTTGCCAATTAGTATATCTGAGGTTCCTGTGTGTCTATTCTCCGTATCGATGAGTGAGGTAAGCTGCTGCATGCTTATATGACATCTCGATGCCAATTGTATAGTACGGAAGAACCTGAAAGGGACATGTCACCTGTAAATGATATGGAAATTGTTTTCTTTGCTTTTTGTCTTACCTGTTTACCTGTCTACTGAGAAGGCATGTTACCTGTGTTATAAGATATATAAGGCTGCAAAGAATGGGGAAAAGTTCTCTATTCTTAACCCCTAGAGTTTAGAGTTGCGGACAAGGTTCCGAACTGAGAAGCATAGAGTGATTGAAAAGTCCTTGTTTTGGAAAACTAGCCTCCAGCCGTGTCTGGACGGTCAAGGTCGAAAGGGACCTGAGTAGTAGCACGAAGGACTTAGTAGAATCCGCGCGAAGTGCGTGTAGTGATTTGGGAGTGTTTTGGTAAGGGGACACAGGCAGAAAGTTGAGCCTGTGGAAGCCATTAGGCATTGCCCTGAGCACTACTCCTGAACTTACACAAGTAGAGTAGTTCATAGAAGACAGAAGAGTCTGTCTGGGAGTTCTCACTAAGTAGTCATAAGTGACCCTCTATTGTCTCAAAGGTTGCCCTAGAGGAGTGAGAGACTCATCGGCTGATTAGCTACCAGCCAAGATGGGGATGGGACCATCTAAGATATGGTACACCCCATGTGAACTAATAGAGATAGGGGAAGGGAAAGAAGTAGCCGCACAGGTAAAGAAAATCCTAAAAAGAGCAGGAATACACAAAACTGGGTTGGTAGACAGTAGATTTTGGGATCAGTGGAGATTAGATCATGCGGGATTGATTCAGGACAGTAAATTGCAAAGAGGCATTTATGCCCTGATAGAAGGAAGCAATAGAATAGGATAAGGGGTGATAGTTCAGGAAATAATGAATCACCCCCACCTCACTCCGAGAATCAGGCTTGAAGGGAGACATCACCCTTCTCAGTATTATTGTTTAATATAACCCATCTTATCTCCCAGTTCTGTATGAAATATTACCTACTTTAACAAAACACTCAGAGAATCTGATATAGTGCAAAGAGAAAAACTGTCCACCATCGGTATGATGTTTATTGGATTATGTATTATATATATATATATATATATATATATATATATCAACCTGTATTTGTAATATTCATTCTGTTTATATCAATGCCAGGATTCAACTTTTATGCTTTTTGTAAAATTAAATCCGCTTTCAGGAAATGTCCCCTAAAAAGAAGAATATCCACAGGGGTTCAACTTTTGGTTGGAATCCAGTGAAGAAAATTCTAAAGTCTGTGGGGTTTGGGAAATATTTGAAAATTGTACAAAAATAGTAATATGTAATTTTGGTGTCAGTATTAACTGCTATCTGCTTGAATTGTATTCCTGTATTCTGTTGTAGCGCTCTGCAGATGTTCTGCAGGGAATAACCAAAACATTAATTGACTGCCAAGTAGCTCCAATTATTACAAAGTGAAACTTGGCTTTGGGCCTCCGGGGTCCGCAGCCTGGGTATGATGACTATTTATGCCCAAAGGGAAAATATTTTGATAAAAGTGTTAGCCTAAGGTTAAATGGAAAGTAAGGTACAATGACAATATATATGTGTAAAATATTCAAGAACATACTCAAACATATGAAATTATGTCTTGTACTATGTTATGTGAATTTATTGTCTTGCCTGTTATCACCTGAAGTAAGGTATCTGTTAAAAGAGAGAAAGGTGAATCAGGGGAAGTTTATGGAAGACTTCTCACTAAAACGGTGGATGCTTTAGATCAAACTGATCCTGTAGAAACCTCATTTTAGGGCTGCAGGATACTCACTGGGTATTTAGTCTCAGACACATCAGATAACATTCTTGGTACAGATGTGATGGGAGTATTAGGTTGTAACATCATGTTGCATTCATCAGGAGAAGCATATGTAAAAGTCACACATACTAACCATGAGATTTTATGCTTGTTATCTGCCGAGTTAAGTACACCAAATTGTATTTTTGTCCTCACTGAAGAAGAAAATGTACTGTTATCCCAAGTGCCAACAGCATTATGGGCAACTGGGAAAACAGACTTAGGTAAATTGGATGTACCCCCTGTTATGGTAACCCTGAAACCTGGTGCTCAGCCACCCAGGATTAAACAATATCCTCTGACCCATGCCCAAGAGGATGCCATAGCAGTAACAATAGTGGAATTAGTGAAAGCAGAGGCATTGAAGGAATGCACTTCTGTAGCAAACACTCCTCTTTTCCCAGTGAAGAAAAAGGGCAAAAAGGGAGAACCAGACACATACCGTATGGTTCATGATCTTAGGGAATTGAATAAAGTAACGCTACTTGAAACCCCAGTGGTACCTAACCCACACACCCTGCTGTCAGCTGTCCCCACAGGTACCACCTGGTACAGTTGTGTAGATCTTTCCAATGCATATTTTTCTGTGCCTTTACACCCCGATTGCCAGTATTTGTTTGCATTTACATTCAGGGGTAAACAGTACACTTGGACAGTACTACCACAAGGGGCGCAAAACAGTCCTAACCAATTCACAAGGTGTCTTACACTTATTATGAGTACTTGGTATTTTCCACATGATGATGTTGTTCTGTTACAATATGTTGACGATCTTCTTCTTTGTGCTCCAGACAAACCAACCTGTGAAGCGGCAACCATCAGCCTGTTGTGTTTCCTCTACCAGAACGGCTGCAAGGCCAACAAGGACAAGTTGCAATTTTGCAAACAAAAAGTGGTGTTCCTGGGACACTGTCTCGGCCAGGGTACCAAGCACCTGTCAGATGAGAGGACCAAGGTGGTGAGAGACATGCAGGTGCCGACCTCTCATGCTCAGCTACGTACCTTCTTGGGATTGGTATCCTACTGTAGGCCATGGATCAGATCTGCATCTCTGACCATGCAACCTCTGTAGGATAGCCTCTCCTCAAAACCATTCAGCCTCACACCTGAGGCCATGGATGCGTTTTACCAGCTGAAGTTGCAGATAGTCAGTGCTCCGGCCTTAGGCCTACCTGACTATCAGAAACCTTTTCAGCTCTACGTGACTGAGATGATGGGGCATGCAACTGCAGTTCTCACACAACAACACATTACAGCTCAAGGTTAGATGCTGTAGCCAGGGGGACCCCCTCCTGTGTGCGTGTTGTCCTCTCGGTACAAGCGTTGCTTGAGAAAAGCTCAGACATTGTCCTAGATCACATACTGGTTGTGTATACACCTCATGACATCCATGCTATCCTCACACAGGTAGACAGACGTCACCTTTCTTTGGCACGGCAGTGCAAAATGGAATTTGCCCGGCAGTCCTCCTCAAACATCTCTTTTCAACGCTGTTTAACTTTGAATCCTGCAACTCTTCTTCCTGTAGGAGTTCATGATTCAAAAGGGGGAGTGGAAGATGAGTTATTTTTAAATTCCCTCTCTGAAGAAGAACTGTTTGACAGCCAGCATGAACATGATTGTGTGGCTCTTATGTCACAGGAAACAGTGGGATTTGACCATGTCACGGATGTGCCGTTACAAAATCCTGATTATGAGATGTTTGTGGACGGCTCAAGGTATCTGACAGATGAAGGCAAATTTGTTACAGGGTATGCTGTAGTCACTGAACATGACATCATAGTCCAGGAAGCTCTTCCACCACACGTCAGCCCAAGAAGCTGAGCTTAAAGCCCTTATGGAGGCTTGTAAGATAGCCAAAGGTAGAACAGCTAACACATACACTGACTCCAGGTATGCTTTTGGCATTGCACATGATTATGGTCCAATATGGAGGGCAAGGAACTTCCTAACGGCCCAGGGCAAGCCAATTAAGAATGGAGATGTGGTAAGTCGACTGATGGAGGCCATACTGCTCCCAAAGCAGCTGGCAATTGTGAAAGTCAGAGCTCACGCAAAAGGAAGGGACCCTGAAAGCCGTGGAAATGAGAGAGCTGACATAGCAGCCAAGGCTGCAGCACTCCTGGCCAGAAGGGGTCCCAACCAGGTGAGCAAAATGGACATTGACCTAGCAGACCCAAAAGGGCTGTACTCAAAGGTCACCAGTGTGGAAACTGAAAGATGGAAGAAAGCAGGTGCTACAGAAGGTGATGGTATGTGGAAAATGGGGGATCGATTATGTCTGCCCGCAGCAGTCTACCCCCAGATGGCTGGCTTGGCCCACGGTAAGGTGCATGCCTCTCAAAATGCCATGGAGTCATTAGTGGGTAAATTATGGTTTGTCCCAGGTTTTGGAAGAGCTGCTAGTAACCACGTAAAAGCATGTCACATATGTGCTCTACACAACCCAGGACAGGTAGTTAAAACACCCACCAAGTGTACACCAAAATCCCTGTACCCATTTCAGAGGATACAGATAGATTACATACAGTTGCCTAAGTCTGGAACATACGAGTATGTATTGGTCTGTGTGGATTTGTTTTCAGGATGGCCTGAGGCCTACCCTGTGAGCAAAGCAACCGCACAAGCAACTGCCAAGAAACTGATGTCTGAGCTTGTGTGCAGGTTTGGAGTGCCCGAGGTGATAGAGTCTGACAGAGGTACGCATTTCACAGGTGAGATAATGAAAGAAATAATGTCTGCATTAGGGATTGAGCAAGCTTTTCACACACCCTACCATCCTCAGAGTTCAGGCAAGGTGGAGAGGTTGAATGGTACACTTAAATTGAAGATTCAGAAAGCCATGGCAGAGACAGGGAAGCCTTGGCCTGAATGCCTGTCTCTAGCCTTATACTCAGTAAGAACCACCCCTAACAGGAGGACAGGGTTGTCACCATTTGAAATATTGTTTGGAAGTGCGCCCAAAACAGGGTTATACTTCCCTCAGACGTTACAGCTTAACTATGACAGTGTTTCTAGCTATGTGCAGAGTTTGTGCCAGAGATTGAGAGAAACACATAAACAAGTGTTCTCTTCTATTCCAGACCCTTCTGATTTTTCAGGAACGCATAGCCTGCAGCCTGGTGATTGGGTGGTCGTGAAAAGACACACTAGGAAGTCTCTTGTACTTTACAGGAGAAAAGACAGCCCAAATCGGGGAGTAAGGGAGCTGGAGGAACACATATGGAGAACAAAAGAGAATATGTGGTTATATTTGGCCCGAGTATTAAACATGACAGAATTTTGTTTGAGAAATGCATATTCCAGTAATGTGTTAGAAACTTGTTTGATTGCAGTGCCGACTTCTGTTGCAGTATGGAAGCTGATCTCCATGTGCATGCAGACTGGATAAGTCCTTATTATGTTGTATTAGATTTGCGATCACATAAAAAAGCAATATTGCAGAATAGAGCGGCTATAGATTATTTACTGCTTAAACATGGTTATGGGTGCAACACTTTTGCGGGAATGTGCTGTTTTAATTTGTCTGACCATTCAGAAGATGTGCATGATAAGTTGAAACAGTTGCAGGAAATGGTAACACATATTAAACAAGATGTCAACCAAGGATGGTGGGACTGGCTGTTAGCTTTCCTACCTGACTTGGGATACCTTCGACAAATCGTAGGTATAATCCTTTGTGTAATCATTTTTATGATATTAGGATGTTGTTGTATCCAATGTATTCCTTCGCTATGCAATCTCATGAGGGACAATACTCAGTATGTAAGGTAGGATCATTATTTTTAACATTTTCAATGGAGAATCCATCACAGATGGCACACAGATAGTGTGAATGTATTCATTGAATATTGATTAAAAATAAGGTCCTAAAATGGGGGAATTGTAAGGGTTAAAACATAACTTGCACTATATTCTATACAGAAAGCACAAGAGGGTGGAATGTTCTGCAAACAAGACTGCATAGTTGATAAGGACAGACTTGGAGTCTGGGGGAGATATCAACAGTTCTGCTGATTTCAGCAGAACTGGTATTCTTGGGAGGACATTCAGATAAGGTAAAAAGGAAAACATCTGGGGTGATGGGTAACTGAACAAATTTGTCTGATAACGGAACTGGAAAGACCATATATGTATATTGATCACATGACTGTTATGTAACTGAGCTTGCTTTTAAAACTGTATTGAACTACGTAATAAAGTAGAAACGGTTCATACACGATACCTGTGTACGTCTTGTTTCCCGAGCGCTCGAAACTGGTTATTTATTTAAATAGGATTACGGTGACATCCATCCCGGGGGAACTTAACCCCCAACACCATACATCATTCATCGTCTCAGCGGAATTATCTATGGCTACCATAAGTGTACAACGCAACGCACAACCTGACTAGAGTTAGTCTTTCCTTCACATAGGCCAAAAACTTGGTTTGTTGCCCTCTCTCTGTACTTGAATAGCATGGACAAGGTAGAACGGCTGCTTGGCAAACCATGGTACCAAACTATAAGTGGAAACCAAGCTATAAGCATGGTGGAAGTGTTGCTCACCGAGAAAGGTGTTGGAAATATATTCTGAGACCTGGTTCCCAGAACGGCTCATCTCAGACAAGTGGGTCAGCTCACGGTTTAGCATTCTCTTGAACTGCGGGTAAAAAAAAACATATAGAAATAAGATTAAAGATGATGTGTGAGCGATATAAACATTTGTACAGATATAGCAGAGCTGAGCAAGTCAATGTTGTTTCAATGAGATGCCCGTTTCTTGAGTCTGCAATTTTTCGTAGAATAAAAAGTTAGCACCGTGGTGCACAAAGTCACTTTCACTAGAGTTCAGTGGAAACCGTGCAATGTCCATGGACCTTCATAGGGGGACAATAATAATTTCCTGTCTCGATTTACAAAATTGTGGCATCAGTTCAGTGGCAGAACATGGTATATCTGTAAATAGCTATAACCGAGATATCAGTCTATCTATACACATACAATACAATTATAGTATCTGGAGGGATTCCCACCTTGATGTATCCCCAGGACACAGAGCGCAGGTAGTTGATATCCGGCATGGTGACAGATGTGTAGAGTCAGATCTGTACGCTGCAATTACTTTATGTCCTCGGTCACCTCCTCTGTTACTCTACTCATTACATCACCCGACATCTCAGTGAATCCTCATCTCCTCCAACACCCCCGTACACATTTGCATTCAGCACATGTGCAGGTACTGAATAGAACCCCTTCACTGCTGTCTCATCTCCAGGTGTCTCTCATATCTCAGACTACAGGCTATCTATATTACTGACCCACTCTCATCATAGCTAATCTCTGTCTATACTGCAGACCACTGTCTCCCTTACGTATTACCCTCTCCCTATAGAGACCCTGGCCTCTTTCCTGACACACTACAGATTGTCTCTCTTTACATAGACTCTCTATTTCTTCCCTAGTACATAGCCTCCCCTTTCCCCTCATCTAGAGACCCCTGTATCTTTTCTTATTCCTTTGCCTATCTCTTTTTCTCACTCTCACACTCTCTTTCGAAATCCCTTGGAGAAAACTCAGTCCCCTTTCTCACACTCGGTCCCCATCTGGTTCTCTCTTCATCCTCACATACTTGACTGCTACGTTCTTCCCCCAAACCCGCATTTCCCTGTACAGACCCCTTCTTCAGATCCCAGTATTCCCTTTCTCCTTCAAAAGATCTGTTTGTTCCAAGATTGTGAATTTCTTGTCTTTAAATCCAGCAAAAGCAGCAGTCTCTAAGTCCTGAAGTCTCCAGTGTCCTGGATGAGAGTGCGATTCTCCCAGCTCTGTAGAGGTCTCAGATCCCTGCTGACTTATCTGAAGTCCATTCATCCCAGTTAGATTCTCACAGTACACTCCCTCCTCCACACATCCTACTACGACGGCTCCCTCTGCCTGACACAAGTGTCCTTGTTTTCCCATTCCCTCATTCCTCCCCGCCTCATGCCTCCTCCTCCTCCTCCTGTACAGTATCCTGTCTACTGCACCCAACTGCAGGGAAATAGAAAAGGTGGAAAGTCTCCAAAACCCGATCTACACAAACATCCATAGGTGCAGCAGTAATACAAAATACAGAACTCGACGACAACACCACATACAATACAGAGAATACAAAAACTAATATTATACAGTGCAGTGTGATTATTAGTGTATAGACACTATCATTATACAGTACAGTGTGATTATTATCAGTGTATAGATACTATCATTATACAGTACAGTGTGATTATTATCAGTGTATAGATACTATCATTATACAGTGCAGTGTGATTATTATCAGTGTATAGATACTATCATTATACAGTGCAGTGTGATTATTATCAGTGTATAGATACTATCATTATACAGTACAGTGTGTGATTATTATCAGTGTATATATACTATCATTATACAGTGCAGTGTGATTATTATCAGTGTATAGATACTATCATTATACAGTACAGTGTGATTATTATCAGTGTATAGATACTATCATTATACAGTACAGTGTGATTATTATCAGTGTATAGATACTATCATTATACAGTACAGTGTGATTATTATCAGTGTATAGATACTATCATTATACAGTACAGTGTGATTATTATTAGTGTATAGATACTATCATTATACAGTGCAGTGTGTGATTATTATCAGTGTATAGATACTATCATTATACAGTGCAGTGTGATTATTATCAGTGTATAGATACTATCATTATACAGTACAGTGTGATTATTATCAGTGTATAGATACTATCATTATACAGTGCAGTGTGATTATTATCAGTGTATAGATACTATCATTATACAGTACAGTGTGATTATTATCAGTGTATAGATACTATAATTATACAGTACAGTGTGATTATTATCAGTGTATACAGTCATTATACAGTACAGTGTGTGATTATTATCAGTATATAGATACTATCATTATACAGTACAGTGTGATTATTATCAGTGTATAGATACTATCATTATACAGTACAATGTGATTATTATCAGTGTATAGATACTATCATTATACAGTACAGTGTGTGATTATTATCAGTGCATAGATACTATCATTATACAGTACAGTGTGATTATTATCAGTGTATAGATACTAACATTATACAGTACAGTGTGATTATCAGTGTATAGATACTATCATTATACAGTACAGTGTGATTATTATCAGTGTATAGATACTATCATTATACAGTGCAGTGTGATTATTATCAGTGTATAGATACTATCATTATACAGTACAGTGTGTGATTATTATCAGTGTATAGATACTATCATTATACAGTACAGTGTGATTATTATCAGTGTATAGATACTATCATTATACAGTACAGTGTGATTATTATCAGTGTATAGATACTATCATTATACAGTACAGTGTGATTATCAGTGTATAGATACTATCATTATACAGTGCAGTGTGATTATTATCAGTGTATAGATACTATCATTATACAGTACAGTGTGTGATTATCAGTGTATAGATACTATCATTATACAGTACAGTGTGATTATCAGTGTATAGATACTATCATTATACAGTGCAGTGTGATTATTATCAGTGTATAGATACTATCATTATACAGTACAGTGTGATTATTATCAGTGTATAGATACTATCATTATACAGTGCAGTGTGTGATTATTATCAGTGTATAGATACTATCATTATACAGTGCAGTGTGATTATCAGTGTATAGATACTATCATTATACAGTACAGTGTGTGATTATTATCAGTGTATAGATACTATCATTATACAGTACAGTGTGATTATTATCAGTGTATAGATACTATCATTATACAGTGCAGTGTGATTATTATCAGTGTATAGATACTATCATTATACAGTACAGTGTGTGATTATTATCAGTGCATAGATACTATCATTATACAGTACAGTGTGTGATTATTATCAGTGCATAGATACTATCATTATACAGTACAGTGTGATTATTATCAGTGTATAAATACGATCATTATACAGTACAGTGTGATTATTATCAGTGTATAGATAGTATCATTATACAGTACAGTGTGATTATTATCAGTGTATAGATACTATCATTATACAGTACAGTGTGATTATTATCAGTGTATAGATACTATCATTATACAGTACAGTGTGATTATTATCAGTGTATAGATACTATCATTATACAGTACAGTGTGATTATTACCAGTGTATAGATACTATCATTATACAGTACAGTGTGATTATTATCAGTGTATAGATACTATCATTATACAGTACAGTGTGATTATTATTAGTGTATAGATACTATCATTATACAGTGCAGTGTGTGATTATTATCAGTGTATAGATAATATCATTATACAGTACAGTGTGATTATTATTAGTGTATAGATACTATCATTATACAGTGCAGTGTGTGATTATTATCAGTGTATAGATACTATCATTATATAATACAGTGTGATTATTATCAGTGTATAGATACTATCATTATACAGTACAGTGTGATTATTATCAGTGTATAGATACTATCATTATACAGTACAGTGTGATTATTATCAGTGTATAGATACTATCATTATACAGTACAGTGTGATTATTATCAGTGTATAGATACTATCATTATACAGTACAGTGTGATTATTATCAGTGTA
Source organism: Leptodactylus fallax (assembly GCA_947044405.1). Classification (NCBI taxonomy): domain Eukaryota; kingdom Metazoa; phylum Chordata; class Amphibia; order Anura; family Leptodactylidae; genus Leptodactylus; species Leptodactylus fallax. The sequence continues at coordinate 181,696 of CAMRHE010000679.1, read as the reverse complement.
TAGATACTATCATTATACAGTACAGTGTGATTATTATCAGTGTATAGATACTATCATTATACAGTACAGTGTGATTATTATCAGTGTATAGATACTATCATTATACAGTACAGTGTGATTATTATCAGTGTATAGATACTATCATTATACAGTACAGTGTGATTATCAGTGTATAGATACTATCATTATACAGTACAGTGTGTGATTATTATCAGTGTATAGATACTATCATTATACAGTACAGTGTGTGATTATTATCAGTGTATAGATACTATCATTATACAGTACAGTGTGATTATTATCAGTGTATAGACACTATCATTATACAGTACAGTGTGTGATTATTATCAGTGTATAGATACTATCATTATACAGTACAGTGTGATTATTATCAGTGTATAGACACTATCATTATACAGTACAGTGTGATTATTATCAGTGTATAGATACTATCATTATACAGTACAGTGTGTGATTATTATCAGTGTATAAATACTATCATTATACAGTGTAGTGTGATTATTATCAGTGTATAGATACTATCATTATACAGTACAGTGTGATTATTATCAGTGTATAGATACTATCATTATACAGTACAGTGTGTGATTATTATCAGTGTATAGATACTATCATTATATAATACAGTGTGATTATTATCAGTGTATAGATACTATCATTATACAGTACAGTGTGATTATTATCAGTGTATAGATACTATCATTATACAGTACAGTGTGATTATTATCAGTGTATAGATACTATTATTATACAGTACAGTGTGATTATTATCAGTGTATAGATACTATCATTATACAGTACAGTGTGATTATTATCAGTGTATAGATACTATCATTATACAGTACAGTGTGATTATTATCAGTGTATAGATACTATCATTATACAGTACAGTGTGATTATCAGTGTATAGATACTATCATTATACAGTACAGTGTGATTATTATCAGTGTATAGATACTATCATTATACAGTACAGTGTGATTATCAGTGTATAGATACTATCATTATACAGTACAGGGTGTGATTATTATCAGTGTATAGATACTATCATTATACAGTACAGTGTGTGATTATTATCAGTGTATAGATACTATCATTATACAGTACAGTGTGATTATTATCAGTGTATAGACACTATCATTATACAGTACAGTGTGATTATTATCAGTGTATAGATACTATCATTATACAGTACAGTGTGTGATTATCAGTGTATAGATACTATCATTATACAGTACAGTGTGTGATTATTATCAGTGTATAAATACTATCATTATACAGTGTAGTGTGATTATTATCAGTGTATAGATACTATCATTATACAGTACAGTGTGATTATTATCAGTGTATAGATACTATCATTATACAGTACAGTGTGTGATTATTATCAGTGTATAGATACTATCATTATACAGTACAGTGTGTGATTATTATCAGTGTATAGATACTATCATTATACAGTACAGTGTGTGATTATCAGTGTATAGATATTATCCTTATACAGTACAGTGTGATTATTATCAGTGTATAGATACTATCATTATACAGTGCAGTGTGATTAGTATCAGTGTATAGATACTATCATTATACAGTACAGTGTGATTATCAGTGTATAGATACTATCATTATACAGTACAGTGTGATTATTATCAGTGTATAGATACTATCATTATACAGTACAGTGTGATTATTATCAGTGTATAGATACTATCATTATACAGTACAGTGTGATTATTATCAGTGTATAGATACTATCATTATACAGTACAGTGTGTGATTATCAGTGTATAGATACTATCATTATACAGTACGGTTTGTGATTATTATCAGTGTATAGATACTATCATTATACAGTGCAGTGTGATTATTATCAGTGTATAGATACTATCATTATACAGTACAGTGTGATTATTATCAGTGTATAGATACTATCATTATACAGTGCAGTGTGATTATTATCAGTGTATAGATACTATCATTATACAGTACAGTGTGATTATTATCAGTGTATAGATACTATCATTATACAGTACAGTGTGATTATTATCAGTGTATAGATACTATCATTATACAGTACAGTGTGATTATTATCAGTGTATAGATACTATCATTATACAGTACAGTGTGTGATTATTATCAGTGTATAGATACTATCATTATACAGTACAGTGTGATTATTATCAGTGTATAGATACTATCATTATACAGTACAGTGTGATTATCAGTGTATAGATACTATCATTATACAGTACAGTGTGATTATTATCAGTGTATAGATACTATCATTATACAGTACAGTGTGATTATTATCAGTGTATAGATACTATCATTATACAGTACAGTGTGATTATTATCAGTGTATAGATACTATCATTATACAGTACAGTGTGATTATTATCAGTGTATAGATACTATCATTATACAGTACAGTGTGATTATTATCAGTGTATAGATACTATCATTATACAGTACAGTGTGATTATTATCAGTGTATAGATACTATCATTATACAGTACAGTGTGATTATTATCAGTGTATAGATACTATCATTATACAGTACAGTGTGATTATTATCAGTGTATAGATACTATCATTATACAGTACAGTGTGTGATTATTATCAGTGTATAGATACTATCATTATACAGTATAGTGTGATTATTATCAGTGTATAGACACTATCATTATACATTGCAGTGTGATTATTATCAGTGTATAGATACTATCATTATACAGTACAGTGTGATTATTATCAGTGTATAGATACTATCATTATACAGTACAGTGTGATTATTATCAGTGTATAGATACTATCATTATACAGTACAGTGTGATTATTATCAGTGTATAGATACTATCATTATACAGTACAGTGTGATTATTATCAGTGTATAGATACTATTATAAAATACAGTGTAATTATCAGTGTATAGATACTATCATTATACAGTGCAGTGTGATTATTAGTGTGTAGATACTATCATTATACAGTACAGTGTGATTATTATCAGTGTATAGATACTATCATTATACAGTGCAGTGTGATTAGTATCAGTGTATAGATACTGTCATTATACAGTACAGTGTGATTATTATCAGTGTATAGATACTATCATTATACAGTACAGTGTGATTATTATCAGTGTATAGATACTATCATTATACAGTACAGTGTGATTATTATCATTATACAGTGCAGTGTGTGATTATTATGAGTGTATAGATACTAACATTATACAGTACATTGTGTGATTATTATCAGTATATAGATACTATCATTATACAGTACAGTGTGTGATTATTATCAGTATATAGATACTATCATTATACAGTACAGTGTGTGATTATCAGTGTATAGATACTATCATTATACAGTGCAGTGTGATTATCAGTGTATAGATACTATAATTATACAGTACAGTGTGATTATTATCAGTGTATAGATACTATCATTATACAGTACAGTGTGTGATTATTATCAGTGTATAGATACTATCATTATACATTGCAGTGTGATTATCAGTGTATAGATACTATCATTATACAGTACAGTGTGATTATTATCAGTGTATAGATACTATCATTATACAGTACAGTGTGATTATTATCATTATACAGTACAGTGTGTGATTATTATCAGTATATAGATACTATCATTATACAGTACAGTGTGTGATTATCAGTGTATAGACACTATCATTATACATTGCAGTGTGATTATTATCAGTGTATAGATACTATCATTATACAGTACAGTGTGATTATTATCAGTGTATAGATACTATCATTACACAGTACAGTGTGATTATTATCAGTGTATAGATACTATCATTATACAGTACAGTGTGATTATTATCAGTGTATAGATACTATCATTATACAGTACAGTGTGATTATTATCAGTGTATAGATACTATCATTATACAGTACAGTGTGTGATTATTATCAGTGTATAGATACTATCATTATACAGTGCAGTGTGATTATTATCAGTGTATAGATACTATCATTATACAGTACAGTGTGATTATTATCAGTGTATAGATACTATCATTATACAGTGCAGTGTGATTATTATCAGTGTATAGATACTATTATACAGTACAGTGTGATTATTATCAGTGTATAGATACTATCATTATACAGTACAGTGTGTGATTATCATTGTATAGATACTATCATTATACAGTACAGTGTGATTATTATCAGTGTATAGATACTATCATTATACAGTACAGTGTGATTATTATCAGTGTATAGATACTATTATACAATACAGTGTAATTATCAGTGTATAGATACTATCATTATACAGTGCAGTGTGATTATTAGTGTGTAGATACTATCATTATACAGTACAGTGTGATTATTATCAGTGTATAGATACTATCATTATACAGTGCAGTGTGATTAGTATCAGTGTATAGATACTATCATTATACAGTACAGTGTGATTATTATCAGTGTATAGATACTATCATTATACAGTACAGTGTGTGATTATTATCAGTGTATAGATACTATCATTATACAGTGCAGTGTGATTATTATCAGTGTATAGATACTATCATTATACAGTACAGTGTGATTATTATCAGTGTATAGATACTATCATTATACAGTACGGTTTGTGATTATTATCAGTGTATAGATACTATCATTATACAGTACAGTGTGATTATTATCAGTGTATAGATACTATCATTATACAGTACAGTGTGATTATTATCAGTGTATAGATACTATCATTATACAGTACAGTGTGTGATTATCAGTGTATAGATACTATCATTATACAGTACGGTTTGTGATTATTATCAGTGTATAGATACTATCATTATACAGTACAGTGTGATTATTATCAGTGTATAGATACTATCATTATACAGTGCAGTGTGATTATTATCAGTGTATAGATACTATCATTATACAGTACAGTGTGATTATTATCAGTGTATAGATACTATCATTATACAGTACAGAGTGATTATTATCAGTGTATAGATACTATCATTATACAGCACAGTGTGTGATTATTATCAGTGTATAGATACTATCATTATACAGTACAGTGTGATTATCAGTGTATAGATACTATCATTATACAGTACAGTGTGATTATTATCAGTGTATAGATACTATAATTATACAGTACAGTGTGATTATTATCAGTGTATAGATACTATCATTATACAGTACAGTGTGTGATTATTATCAGTGTATAGATACTATCATTATACAGTACAGTGTGATTATTATCAGTGTATAGATACTATCATTATACAGTACAGTGTGATTATCAGTGTATAGATACTATCATTATACAGTACAGTGTGATTATTATCAGTGTATAGATACTATCATTATACAGTACAGTGTGATTATTATCAGTGTATAGATACTATCATTATACAGTACAGTGTGATTATTATCAGTGTATAGATACTATCATTATACAGTACAGTGTGATTATTATCAGTGTATAGATACTATCATTATACAGTACAGTGTGATTATTATCAGTGTATAGATACTATCATTATACAGTACAGTGTGATTATTATCAGTGTATAGATACTATCATTATACAGTACAGTGTGATTATTATCAGTGTATAGATACTATCATTATACAGTACAGTGTGATTATTATCAGTGTATAGATACTATCATTATACAGTACAGTGTGTGATTATTATCAGTGTATAGATACTATCATTATACAGTATAGTGTGATTATTATCAGTGTATAGACACTATCATTATACAGTACAGTGTGATTATTATCAGTGTATAGATACTATCATTATACAGTACAGTGTGATTATTATCAGTGTATAGATACTATCATTATACAGTGCAGTGTGATTATCAGTGTATAGATACTATCATTATACAGTACAGTGTGATTATTATCAGTGTATAGATACTATCATTATACAGTGCAGTGTGATTATTATCAGTGTATAGATACTATCATTATACAGTACAGTGTGATTATTATCAGTGTATAGATACTATCATTATACAGTACAGTGTGATTATTATCAGTGTATAGATACTATCATTATACAGTACAGTGTGATTATTACCAGTGTATAGATACTATCATTATACAGTACAGTGTGATTATTATCAGTGTACAGATACTATCATTATACAGTACAGTGTGATTATCAGTGTATAGATACTATCATTATACAGTGCAGTGTGATTATTATCAGTGTATAGATACTATCATTATACAGTGCAGTGTGATTATTATCAGTGTATAGATACTATCATTATGCAGTACGGTTTGTGATTATTATCAGTGTATAGATACTATCATTATACAGAACAGTGTGTGATTATTATCAGTGTATAGATACTATCATTATACAGTGCAGTGATTATCAGTGTATAGATAATATCATTATACAGTACAGTGTGATTATTATTAGTGTATAGATACTATCATTATACAGTACAGTGTGTTATCAGTGTATAGATACTATCATTATACAGTACAGTGTGTTATCAGTGTATAGATACTATCATTATACAGTGTAGTGTGATTATCAGTGTATAGACACTATCATTATACAGTGCAGTGTGATTATCAGTGTATAGATACTATCATTATACAGTGCAGTGTGTGATTATTATCAGTGTATAGATACTATCATTATACAGTGCAGTGTGATTATTATTAGTGTATAGATACTATCATTATGCAGTACAGTGTGATTATTATCAGTGTATAGATACTATCATTATACAGTACAGTGTGATTATTATCAGTGTATAGATACTATCATTATACAGTACAGTGTGATTATTATCAGTGTATAGATACTATCATTATACAGTACGGTTTGTGATTATTATCAGTGTATAGATACTATCATTATACAGCACAGTGTGATTATTATCAGTGTATAGATACTATCATTATACAGTACAGAGTGATTATTATCAGTGTATAGATACAGTCATATGAAAAAGTTTGGGCACCCCTATTAACCTTAATCATTTTTAGTTCTAAATATTTGGGTGTTTGCAACAGCCATTTCAATTTGATATATCTAATAACTGATGGACACAGTAATATTTCAGGATTGAAATGAGGTTTATTGTACTAACAGAAAATGTGCAATATGCATTAAACCAACATTTGACCGGTGCAAAAATTTGGGTACCCTTATCATTTTATTGATTTGAATACTCCTAACTACTTTGTACTGACTTATTGAAGCACAAAATTGGTTTTGTAACCTCACTGAGCTTTGAACTTCATAGCCAGGTGTATCCAATCATGAGAAAAGGTATTTAAGGTGGCCAATTGCAAGTTGTTCTCCTATTTGAATCTCCTCTGAAGAGTGGCATCATGGGCTCCTCAAAACAACTCTCAAATGATCTGAAAACAAAGATTGTTCAACATAGTTGTTCAGGGGAAGGATACAAAAAGTTGTCTCAGAGATTTAACCTGTCAGTTTCCACTGTGAGGAACATAGTAAGGAAATGGAAGACCACAGGGACAGTTCTTGTTAAGCCCAGAAGTGGCAGGCGAAGAAAAATATCAGAAAGGCAGAGAAGAAGAATGGTGAGAACAGTCAAGGACAATCCACAGACCACCTCCAAAGAGCTGCAGCATCATCTTGCTGCAGATGGTGTCACTGTGCATCGGTCAACAATACAGCACACTTTGCACAAGGAGAAGCTGTATGGGAGAGTGATGCGAAAGAAGCCGTTTCTGAAAGCACGCCACAAACAGAGTCGCCTGAGGTATGCAAAAGCACATTTGGACAAGCCAGCTTCATTTTGGAAGAAGGTCCTGTGGACTGATGAAACAAAGATTGAGTTGTTTGGTCATACAAAAAGGCGTTATGCATGGCGTCAAAAAAACACAGCATTCCAAGAAAAACACTTGCTACCCACTGTAAAATTTGGTGGAGGTTCCATCATGCTTTGGGGCTGTGTGGCCAATGCCGGCACTGGGAATCTTGTTAAAGTTGAGGGTCGCATGGATTCAACTCAGTATCAGCAGATTCTTGAGAATAATGTACAAGAATCAGTGACGAATTTGAAGTTACGCCGGGGATGGATATTTCAGCAAGACAATGATCCAAAACACAGCTCCAAATCTACTCAGGCATTCATGCAGAGGAACAATTACAATGTTCTGGAATGGCCATCCCAGTCCCCAGACCTGAATATCATTGAACATCTGTGGGATAATTTGAAGCGGGCTGTCCATGCTCGGCGACCATCAAACTTAACTGAACTGGAATTGTTTTGTAAAGAGGAATGGTCAAAAATACCTTCATCCAGGATCCAGGAACTGATTAAAAGCTACAGGAAGCGACTAGAGGCTGTTATTTTTGCAAAAGGAGGATCTACTAAATATTAATGTCACTTTTCTGTTGAGGTGCCCATACTTTTTCACCGGTCAAATTTTGGTTTAATGCAGATTGCACATTTTCTGTTAGTACAATAAACCTCATTTCAATCCTGAAATATTACTGTGTCCATCAGTTATTAGATATATCAACTTGAAATGGCTGTTGCAAACACCCAAATATTTAGAACTAAAAATGATTAAGATTAATAGGGGTGCCCAAACTTTTTCATATGACTGTACTATCATTATACAGTGCAGTGTGATTATTATCAGTGTATAGATACTATCATTATACAGTACAGTGTGTGATTATTATCAGTGTATAGATACTATCATTATACAGTACAGTGTGATTATTATCAGTGTATAGATACTATCATTATACAGTGCAGTGTGATTATTATCAGTGTATAGATACTATCATTACACAGTACAGTGTGATTATTATCAGTGTATAGATACTATCATTACACAGTACAGTGTGATTATTATCAGTGTATAGATACTATCATTATACAGTACAGTGTGATTATTATCAGTGTATAGATACTATCATTATACAGTACAGTGTGATTATTATCAGTGTATAGATACTATCATTATACAGTACAGTGTGATTATTATCAGTGTATAGATACTATCATTATACAGTGCAGTGTGATTATTATCAGTGTATAGATACTATCATTATACAGTACGGTTTGTGATTATCATCAGTGTATAGATACTTTCATTATACAGTACAGTGTGATTATTATCAGTGTATAGATACTATCATTATACAGTACGGTTTGTGATTATTATCAGTGTATAGATACTATCATTATACAGTACAGTGTGATTATCAGTGTATAGATACTATCATTATACAGTGCAGTGTGTGATTATTATCAGTGTATAGATACTATCATTATACAGTACAGTGTGATTATTATCAGTGTATAGATACTATCATTATACAATAATCACACTGTACTGTATAATGATAGTATCTATACACTGATAATAATCACACAGTACTGTATAATGATAGTATCTATACACTGATAATAATCACACACTGCACTGTATAATGATAGTATCTATACACTGATAATAATCACACTGTACTGTATAATGATAGTAACTATTTACTAATCACACTGTACTGTATAATAGTATCTATACACTGATAATAATCACACTGTAGTGTATAATGATAGTATCTATTTACTAATCACACTGTACTGTATAATAATAGTATCTATACGCTGATAATAATCACAAACCGTACTGCATAATGATAGTATCTATACACTAATAATAATCACACTGCACTGTATAATGATAGTATCTATACACTGATAATAATCACACACTGTACTGTATAATGATAGTATCTATACACTGATAATAATCACACAATGTACTGTGTAATGATAGTATCTATACACTAATAATCACACTGTACTGTATAATGATAGTATCTATACACTAATAATGACACTGTACTGTATAATGAAAGTATCTATACACTGATGATAATCACAAACCGTACTGTATAATGATAGTATCTATACACTGATAATAATCACACTGTACTGTATAAAAGTATCTATACACTGATAATAATCACACTGTACTGTATAATGATAGTATCTATACACTGATAATAATCACACTGTACTGTATAATGATAGTATCTATACACTGATAATCACACTGTACTGTATAATGATAGTATCTATACACTGATAATAATCACACTGTACTGTATAATGATAGTATCTATACACTGATAATAATCACACTGTACTGTATAATGATAGTATCTATACACTGATAATCACACTGTACTGTATAATGATAGTATCTATACACTGATAATAATCACACTGCACTGTATAATGATAGTATCTATACACTGATAATAATCACACTGCACTGTATAATGATAGTATCTATACACTGATAATAATCACACTGTACTGTATAATGATAGTATCTATACACTGATAATAATCACACTGCACTGTATAATGATAGTATCTATACACGGATAATAATCATATTGCACTGTATAATAATCACACTGTACTGTATAATGATAGTATCTATACACTGATAATCACACACTGTACTGTATATTGATAGTATCTATACACTGATAATAATCACACTGTACTGTATGATAGTATCTATACACTGATAATAATCACACACTGTACTGTATAATGATAGTATCTATACACTGATAATAATCACACTGCACTGTATAATGATAGTATCTATACACTGATAATAATCACACTGTACTGTATAATGATAGTGTCTATACACTGATAATAATCACACTGTACTGTATAATGATACTATCTATACACTGATAATAATCACACTGTACTGTATAATGATAGTATCTATACACTGATGATAATCACACTGTACTGTATAATGATAGTATCTATACACTGATGATAATCACACTGTACTGTATAATGATAGTATCTATACACTGATAATAATCACACTGTACTGTATAATGATAGTATCTATACACTGATAATAATCACATACTGTACTGTATAATAGTATCTATACACTGATAATCACACTGTACTGTATAATGATAGTATCTATATACTGATAATAATCACACTGTACTGTATAAGGATAGTATCTATACACTGATAATAATCACACATTGTACTGTATAATGATAGTATCTATACACTGATAATAATCACACTGTACTGTATAATGATAGTATCTATACACTGATAATAATCACACTGTACTGTATAATGATACTATCTATACACTGATAATAATCACACTGTACTGTATAATGATACTATCTATACACTGATAATAATCACACTGTACTGTATAATGATAGTATCTATACACTGATAATAATCACACTGTACTGTATAATGATACTATCTATACACTGATAATAATCACACTGTACTGTATAATGATCGTATTTATACACTGATAATAATCACACTGTACTGTATAATGATAGTATCTATACACTGATAATAATCACACTGCAGTGTATAATGATAGTATCTATACACTGCTAATAATCACACTGTACTGTATAATGATAGTATCTATGCACTGATAATCACACTGCACTGTATAATGATAGTATCTATACACTGATAATAATCACACTGCACTGTATAATGATAGTATCTATACACTGATAATAATCACACTGCACTGTATAATGATAGTATCTATACACTGATAATAATCACACTGCACTGTATAATGATAGTATCTATACACTGATAATAATCACACTGTACTGTATAATGATAGTATCTATACACTGATAATAATCACACTGCACTGTATAATGATAGTATCTATACATTGATAATAATCACACTGTACTGTATAATGATAGTATCTATACACTGATAATAATCACACTGCACTGTATAATGATAGTATCTATACACTGATAATAATCACACTGTACTGTATAATGATAGTATCTATACACTAATAATCACACTGTACAGTATGATAGTATCTATACACTGATAATCACACTGTACTGTATAATGATAGTATCTATACACTGATAATAATCACACTGTATTGTATAATGATAGTATCTATACACTGATAATAATCACACTGCACTGTATAATGATAGTATCTATACACTGATAATAATCACACTGCAGTGTATAATGATAGTATCTATACACTGATAATAATCACACTGCACTGTATAATGATAGTATCTATACACTGATAATAATCACACTGTACTGTATAATGATAGTATCTATACACTGATAATAATCACACTGCACTGTATAATGATAGTATCTATACATTGATAATAATCACACTGTACTGTATAATGATAGTATCTATACACTGATAATAATTACACTGCACTGTATAATGATAGTATCTATACACTGATAATAATTACACTGCACTGTATAATGATAGTATCTATACACTGATAATAATCACACTGTACTGTATAATGATAGTATCTATACACTGATAATCACACACTGTACTGTATATTGATAGTATCTATACACTGATAATAATCACACTGTACTGTATAATGATAGTATCTATACACTGATAATAATCACACACTGCACTGTATAATGATAGTATCTAGAAACTGAAAATAATCACACTGCACTGTATAATGATAGTATCTATACACTGATAATAATCACACACTGTACTGTATAATGATAGTATCTATACACTGATAATCACACACTGTAATGTATAATGATAGTATCTATACACTGATAATAATCACACACTGTACTGTATAATGACAGTATCTATACACTGATAATAATCACACACTGCACTGTATAATGATAGTGTCTATACACTGATAATAATCACACTGTACTGTATAATGATAGTATCTATACACTGATAATAATCACACTGCACTGTATAATGATAGTATCTATACACTGATAATCACACACTGTACTGTATAATGATAGTATCTATACACTGATAATAATCACACTGTACTGTATAATGATAGTATCTATACACTGAAAATAATCACACACTGTACTGTATAATGATAGTATCTATACACTGATAATAATCACACACTGCACTGTATAATGATAGTATCTATACACTGATAATAATCACACACTGCACTGTATAATGATAGTATCTATACACTTATAATAATCACACTGTACTGTATAATGATAGTATCTATACACTGATAATAATCACACACTGTACTGTATAATGATAGTATCTATACACTAATAATCACACTGTACTGTATAATGATAGTATCTATACACTGATAATAATCACACACTGTACTGTATAATGATAATATCTATACACTGATAATAATCACACTGTAATGTATAATGATAGTATCTATACACTGATAATAATCACACACTGCACTGTATAATGATAGTATCTATACACTGATAATAATCACACACTGTAATGTATAATGATAGTATCTATACACTGATAATAATCACACTGTACTGTATAATGATAGTATCTATACACTGATAATAATCACACTGTACTGTATAATGATAGTATCTATACACTGATAATAATCACACAGCACTGTATAATGATAGTATCTATACACTGATAATAATCACACTGCACTGTATAATGATAGTATCTATACACTGATAATAATCACACTGCACTGTATAATGATAGTATCTATACACTGATAATAATCACACTGCAGTGTATAATGATAGTATCTATACACTGATAATAATCACACACTGTAATGTATAATGGTAGTATCTATACACTGATAATAATCACACTGCACTGTATAATGATAGTATCTATACACTGATAATAATCACACTGTACTGTATAATGATAGCATCTATACACTGATAATAATCACACTGTACTGTATAATGATAGTATCTATACACTGATAATAATCACACACTGCACTGTATAATGATAGTATCTATACACTGATAATAATCACACTGTACTGTATAATGATAGTATCTATACACTGATAATAATCACACACTGCACTGTATAATGATAGTATCTATACACTGATAATAATCACACTGTACTGTATAATGATAGTAGCTATACACTGATAATAATCACACACTGCACTGTATAATGATAGCATCTATACACTGATAATAATCACACACTGTAATGTATAATGATAGTATCTATACACTGATAATAATCACACTGCACTGTATAATGATAGTATCTATACACTGATAATAATCACACTGTACTGTATAATGATAGTATCTATACACTGATAATAATCACACTGCACTGTATAATGATAGTATCTATACACTGATAATAATCACACTGTACTGTATAATGATAGTATCTATACACTGATAATAATCACACTGTACTGTATAATGATAGTATCTATACACTGATAATAATCACACTGTACTGTATAATGATAGTATCTATACACTGATAATAATCACACTGCACTGTATAATGATAGTATCTATACACTGATAATAATCACACTGTACTGTATAATGATAGTATCTATACACGGATAATAATCACACACTGTTCTGTATAATGATAGTATCTATACACTGATAATAATCACACTGTACTGTATAATGATAGTATCTATACACTGATAATAATCACATTGTACTGTATAATGATAGTATCTATACACTGATAATAATCACACACTGTACTGTATAATGATAGTATCTATACACTGATAATAATCACACTGTACTGTATAACGATAGTATCTATACACTGATAATCACACTGCACTGTATAATGATAGCATCTATACACTGATAATAATCACACACTGTAATGTATAATGGTAGTATCTATACACTGATAATAATCGTACACTGTATTGTATAATGATAGTATCTATACACTGATAATAATCACACACTGTACTGTATAATGATAGTATCTATACACTGATAATAATCACACTGTACTGTATAATGATAGTATCTATACACTGATAATAATCACACTGTACTGTATAATGATAGTATCTATACACTGATAATAATCACACACTGCACTGTATAATGATAGTATCTATACACTGATAATAATCACACACTGCACTGTATAATGATAGTATCTATACACTGATAATAATCACACTGCACTGTATAATGATAGTATCTATACACTGATAATAATCACACTGTACTGTATAATTATAGTATCTATACACTGATAATAATCACACTGTACTGTATAATGATAGTATCTATACACTGATAATAATCACACACTGCACTGTATAATGATAGTATCTATACACTGATAATAATCACACTGCACTGTATAATGATAGTATCTATACACTGATAATAATCACACTGTACTGTATAATGATAGTATCTATACACTGATAATAATCACACTGTACTGTATAATGATAGTATCTATACACTGATAATAATCACACTGTACTGTATAATGATAGTATCTATACACTGATAATAATCACACACTGCACTGTATAATGATAGTATCTATACACTGATAATAATCACACTACTGTATAATGATAGTATCTATACACTGATAATAATCACATACTGTACTGTATAATGATAGTATATATACACTGATAATAATCACACTACTGTATAATGATAGTATCTATACACTGATAATAATCACATACTGTACTGTATAATGATAGTATCTATACACTGATAATAATCACATACTGTACTGTATAATGATAGTATATATACACTGATAATAATCACACACTGCACTGTATAATGATAGCATCTATACACTGATAATTATCACACACTGTAATGTATAATGATAGTATCTATACACTGATAATCACACTGTACTGTATAATGATAGTATCTATACACTGATAATAATCACACTGTACTGTATAATGATAGTATCTATACACTGATAATCACACACTGTACTGTATAATGATAGTATCTATACACTGATAATAATCACACTGTACTGTATAATGATAGTATCTATACACTGATAATCACACACTGTACTGTATAATGATAGTATCTATACACTGATAATAATCACACACTGTTCTGTATAATGATAGTATCTATACACTGATAATAATCACACTGTACTGTATAATGATAGTATCTATACACTGATAATAATCACACACTGTTCTGTATAATGATAGTATCTATACACTGATAATAATCACACTGTACTGTATAATGATAGTATCTATACACTGATAATAATCACATTGTACTGTATAATGATAGTATCTATACACTGATAATAATCACACTGTACTGTATAATGATAGTATCTATACACTGATAATAATCACACTGTACTGTATAATGATAGTATCTATACACTGATAATAATCACACTGTACTGTATAATGATAGTATCTATACACTGATAATAATCACACACTGCACTGTATAATGATAGTATCTATACACTGATAATAATCACACTACTGTATAATGATAGTATCTATACACTGATAATAATCACTCTGTACTGTATAATGATAGTATCTATACACTGATAATCACACTGTACTGTATAATGATAGTATCTATACACTGATAATAATCACATACTGTACTGTATAATGATAGTATATATACACTGATAATAATCACACACTGCACTGTATAATGATAGCATCTATACACTGATAATTATCACACACTGTAATGTATAATGATAGTATCTATACACTGATAATCACACTGTACTGTATAATGATAGTATCTATACACTGATAATAATCACACTGTACTGTATAATGATAGTATCTATAC
Source organism: Leptodactylus fallax (assembly GCA_947044405.1). Classification (NCBI taxonomy): domain Eukaryota; kingdom Metazoa; phylum Chordata; class Amphibia; order Anura; family Leptodactylidae; genus Leptodactylus; species Leptodactylus fallax. The sequence continues at coordinate 164,961 of CAMRHE010000679.1, read as the reverse complement.
ACTGATAATCACACACTGTACTGTATAATGATAGTATCTATACACTGATAATAATCACACTGCACTGTATAATGATAGTATCTATACACTGATAATAATCACACTGTACTGTATAATGATAGTATCTATACACTGATAATAATCACACTGCACTGTATAATGATAGTATCTATACACTGATAATAATCACACTGTACTGTATAATGATAGTATCTATACACTGATAATAATCACACACTGTAATGTATAATGATAATATCTATACACTGATAATAATCACACTGTACTGTATAATGATAGTATCTATACACTGATAACAATCACACTGTACTGTATAATTATAGTATCTATACACTGATAATAATCACACACTGTTCTGTATAATGATAGTATCTATACACTGATAATAATCACACTGTACTGTATAATGACAGTATCTATACACTGATAATAATCACACTGTACTGTATAATGATAGTATCTATACACTGATAATAATCACACTGCACTGTATAATGATAGTATCTATACACTGATAATAATCACACACTGTTGTGTATAATGAGTTAGAGTCTTATTAAAGGGCTTTCCTTGAGTGATATTGATGGCACTTCCTTAGGACAGGAGTCTACAGCGAATGCTTTCCACGCACAGTGCCATACCTTGTACATTCGCACTATGAATGTTACTGAGTATATGTTGGATTCTGCTGGTCTGATTTTGATGACCTTTTGGAAGGATAGATCATCAAGATGTAAATCCTGGAAATCCCTTTAATATACATAGTGAATCCTGGATAGGCGTGATCCTAATAATATCAGGTGTTGCCAGCAATTAAAATAGCTTTGGAAGATGAGGCTATATCTTTATGTCTAAGAAGTCTTTCTTGGAAGACTTACTACATGAAAACAAAAGTACAATCCAATGAAGCCTGTGACAAGGTTAGGAAAAGTACTAGTCATGGGATAAATACAAAAACGCTTGTATTTCATTGAATATCCTCCATGCACAATGATGGAGGGTATCTTACATCAGTATTATTAAAGGCTTCGATTGGCGCAGGGAATGAGCCATTTATGGGGAAGCCCCGGCCTCTTCATAAATCAGTCGCATGTCCCTGTTCCAGAATGGAAAACTGGCATGGGTTATAATGAATATGTCGGGCCGCAGTGTTCCAGCCCCTGCCGCCTCTGCTCCCATTCCCAATATTTGGAAAGCAAGGGGCAGAACAGGGCTCGTGGCCAAGAAGGGGCCTCGCACCAAATATGTGCCACAGGATCATCCCTCTATGCCAGAAAACTGACGTAGTGGGTTGATAAATCTCCCACACTAAGTTATGATAGATATCCGTCTATGAAAACTGTGAAGTTATAAGATTCTGGGGTGGAGAGAACTATTACCCAGGAGGTTCACCTGTCACATCTCTATCGGGCCGTAATATCTCCACAACCCCTTTTCATATGCTCCATTAGGGTATATGGAGGTCATGTAGGGTGTCTCGATTTGGGAGCCCTTCCACCAATTCTTCTCGGGACTTGCAGAGAGTTTTTGAAGGACCTCAGCATGGAGGTTGTTCCTGCTGTCTTGGAGAACTAAGCCCAGATCTTCTGTTGATGTAGGCTTGGTCCAATCCTTCTATCCCTTTTTGGGAACCCTTCTGTGAACCAGAGCAGAGACCAACTTAAAAATAGAAAGTTTGTATTTAATATTATATTTGTCCTTTATTGGCCACTGCCTAGGAGATAGCAGACGGCAAACGTCAGTGGCAGTATCAGCTATTTGCAGTCTGCAAGATAATCCCTTTAATTGGTCCCTTTTATTAACGCCCCAGTCATGTTGATCGCTTCATCCAGTGGGAATGCATCTCCAAAGTAGACCTTGAAAGTTTTGTGAAAGTACTGGAAGATCGAAAAATGTACTGGAAGGTCTTGGATGAAAACGTGCTGCAGGCTACAGGGCTTTCAGAGCTGAAATCTAAAATAACGTGAAACGTTTTATTGTTTACATACAATGGAGCCTTATTGACACAGAGGCAAGTCTGCAAAGGTTACCTCTTTGGATACGGACTTGGAAGGGGTGAAAGTTCTTGTACTCTGAAGTCTGTATCAAAAAGACTTGACATGAAGAACTATTCTACATTAGGTCACACATAAAGGGGTTATTCTACCAGGACAACCTCCTTTGATGCAGCGGATCTGAGGTAATTGACTTACCTGGTCCACAGATCGGATGACAATAGACCCGGGGTTCCTGGCAATGTCACGAAATCAGAAGCAGTGTTCCGCCCTGGGTCTCTCTTTCCCCTTCTCCCCTGAACTCATAGGTTATTAATTGGGGGGGGGGGGGGGAGGCAGGATGTGGAGCAACCCTGGGGTGGAACCACAGGGTCTATCATTATCCGATCCCCAGACCAGGTACAGTAGCTTGCAAAATTATACATACCCTTTTTCACATTTTGTCACCTTACAACCACGAACTTAAGTGTATTTCATTGAGATTTTAAGTGATAACCAACACAAAGTAGCAGAGAATTGTGAAGTGGAAGGAAAATGATACATGGTTTTCACAATTTTAATCAAATAAAAATCAGAAAACTGATGTGCAAAAGTATTCGGCCCCCTGTACTCTGATACCTCTAAATAAAATCCAGTGCACACAATTGCCTTCAGAAGTCACTTCATGAGTTAATAGAGTCCAGCTGTGTGTAATTTAGTCTCAGTATAAATACACTTGTTCACTAGTGTTTGTTAGAGAACACTAGTGAACAAACAGCATCATGAAGATCAAGGAACTCACCAGACAGCTCAGAGATAAAGTTAGGGAGAAGTTTAAAATAGCGTTACATTGTAAAAAAATATCCCAAGCTTTGGGCATCCCAAGGAGCTCTGTTCAATCCATCATCCAAAAATGGAAAACGCATTCAACAACTGCAAACCTAACAAGACTTGGCTGTCCACCTAAACTGACAGATCAAGCAAGGAGAACACTGGTCAGAGAAGCAGCCAAGACAATCTGTCCACAGGACAACTGTAAGTCGTGCACTCCACAAATCTGGCCTTTATGAAAAAGTGGCAAGAAGAAAACCATTGTTGCAAGAAAGACATAAGAAGTGCCGTTTGCAGCAAACACGTGGAAGAAGGTGCTCTGGTCAGATGAGAGCAAAGTTGAACTTTTTGGCCTAAATGCAAAGCGCTATGTGTGGCGGGAAAGTAACCCTGCTCATCCCCCTGAACACACCATCCCCACTGTGACAAATAGAGGGCAGCATCATGCTGGGGGGACAGGGAAGCTGCTCAGAGGTGATGGGAAGATGGATGGCGCTAAATACAAGGCAATCCTGGAAGAAAACCTGTTGGAGGCTACAAAAGACTTGAGACTGGGAAGGAGATTCACCTTCCAGCAAGACAATGAACCTAAACCTACCACCAGAGCTACAGTGAATGGTTTAGATCAAAGACTATTCATGTGTTAGAATGGCCCAGTCACAGTCCAGACCTAAATCCCATTGAGCATCTGTGGCAAGACATGAAATTGCTGTTCACAGACGCTCCATCCAATCTGACTGCAAAGAAGAAGAAGGGGCAAAAATCTCAGTCTCTAGATGTGCAAAGCTGTAATTGCAGAGAAAGGTGTTTCTACAAAGTATTGATATAGGGGGGCTGAAGACACATCAAACCATGTATCAATTTCTTTCCACTTCACAATTTTGTGCTACTTTGTGTTGGTTATCACTTAAAATATCAAGAAAATACATTTAAGTTTGTGGCTGTAAGGTTGTGAAAAAGTTCAAGGGATATGAATACTTTTGCAAGCCAAGTAAATTCCAACTCCCTGGACAACCCCTTCAAGGTTCTGCTTCTGTCACAAGTATACATCAGGGGTGTTCCCCAACATATACAGCACTGTGTAAAAGTTTTAGGAGGGTGTAGTGAAAAAAAAAGTAAGAATGCTTTCAAAAATAGAAGTGTTAATTTATTTCTGACAATTAACACAGTTTAGTGAATTCATCAATATTTGGTGTGACCATCCTTTGGAGGAGGAGTCCTAGAAGTGATGATTCGCCCTCCTCTCCCACCCCGATCTCAACATCATCCAGTCTGTCTGGGATGACATGAAGAGACAGATGGATTGGAGCAAGCCTACATCCACAGAAGATCTGTGCTTAGTTCTTCAAGATGGTGGGAACAACCTCCCGGCCGAGGTCCTTGTCTGCAAGTACCGAGAAGAATTGATGAAAGGCAAAGGTCACACCAAATATTGATGGGATTTAGATCAATCTTTTGTTTATCCACTTCATTTTGTTAAGTCATGTAAACAGGAGCTTATTAGTAGAGGGCTTTGGCCAGTGGCGTAACGATTGTGGTCACAGGGGGTGCGACTGTGACCGGAGGGGTACAAGGCCCGCGGCCAGATGGAAATGGCCGGGGCCCTGTACCACCATTATAGTGGTCGGAGAAAACCTTGTTCCCGACCGCTATACATATTGTTACACCACCCCTGCCAGCCCATTGGAGGTGTATAAAAAAAACAAAACAAAACAAAAAAAAAAACTCACTCACCTGTCCTGGGCTCCGGAGCTCTTCTTGCTGGTAACTGACGTCACGCCAGCAGTCCCTTGGGACGCGCCGGCATAATGACGTCATCGCACACCCACGTGACCGCTTGAGCACGAGACCTCAGTCACCAGAGAGAAGAGGATGCCACAGACAGCAGGACGGAGCGGGGATGCCCCAGAGAAGTGAAGTGAGGTGAGTATAACTGTTTCTTATTTTTAATCCATTCTCCTGGGCCTTTACCACTTATACTCTGGGGTCTGAGGTGACCCCAGAGTATAATAATAGGACCTGCTCTGGGGGGGGGGCTCTTAGGAGCATATGATACTGTGTGGGGGGCCATTGTGAGCATACAATACTGTGTGGGGGCTACTGTGGGCATATAATACTGTGTGGGGGCCAGTGTGAGAATACAATACTGTGTGGGGGCTACTGTGGGCATATAATACTGTGTGGGGGCCAGTGTGAGAATATAATACTGTGTGGGGGCCACTGTGAGCATATAATACTGTGTGGGGGCCAGTGTGAGAATATAATACTGTGTGGGGGCCACTGTGAGCATATAATACTGTGTGGGGGTGACTGTGAGAATATAATACTGTGTGGGGGCCACTGCGAGCATATAATAGTGTGTGGGGGCCACTGTGAGCATATAATAGTGTGTGGGGGCCACTGTGAGCATATAATACTGTGTGGGGGCCACTGTGAGCATATAATAGTGTGTGGGGGCCACTGTGAGCATATAATAGTGTGTGGGGGCCACTGTGAGCATATAATACTGTGTGGGGGCCACTGTGAGCATATAATAGTGTGTGTGGGCCACTGTGAGCATATAATACCGTGTGGGGGCCACTGTGGGCACATAATACTGTGTGGGGGCCATTGCGGAGCACGTAATAATGTGTGGAGGCCACTGCGGAGCACGTAATACTGTGTGGAAGCCACTGAGGAGCATGTAATACTGTGTGGAGGCCACTGCGGAGCACATAATACTGCCCCAGTATTGTTTACATTCTGGATGTAGCGCTGCTCACTCAACGTATTCTTGATAACTGCAGTTGTGAGTACTACAGCTGTATCCCTTTCAAGTATCTGAGATATCGCTGCAGCAGCTGTAACCGCCACTATCAAGAATTTGCTCTAGGGAGGGGGTAGGAAGCCCCGGGCAAAAATTTGCTCTGAGGCCCACAAGACCTTAGTTACACCACTGGCTTTGGCCTAAACACTACAAGAAACAGTGATTTAGTTTTTCCCACATTCTAGCTTAGACTATGAACATTCACAAGAGAGTCCTCTCCAAACCAGGAGCCCTCTTTACAGGCCGTCTTAGCTCAACCAGAAGAGATTAAGGAAGTTGTACAGGATTAGAAAAATAAAAAAAGCAGATTTCTTGCATGAAAAGTACCAAACCTGTTTATGGGTTGTGTCTGGTTTTGACAACTGGCTCTATTGAAGTAAATGGGTGGTGGTGTTTTTGACATAAAGCAGTCATATGTTTTCTAATCCTGGACACCACTTTTGAGAAGTGACAAGGAATGAGACTGCTGACAAAACTTCTGGAGGATAAGGGCCCGATTGACTGGGGTCTCCCTTTTCAGGTTATACAGGAAAGTTCTATAAGCACAATAAGACATTTTTACAACTTTTGCTACTTTTCATAATATAGAAGAATTTCAAAATACTTTGCAGTTCAGCAACTCTGAACTTTGCTAATCCAGCTTCATAACCTGCCTCTGTCTTCCTTCTCACATGCCTTTTACACACACAGCTCTGCTACTTTCACTTTCCCTACACACACAGCTCTGCTGTCTCCATGTTCTCCATACCCACAGGTATTCGCACAACACTACTACCCCAATGTTGTCGTTGCTGCACACACAGCTCTGCTACATTTGTGTTCCCCCGCACCCATAATAACTTTCATGTCTCCTCCCTGCTTTCAGCCTGCTCCTTCTATACACTTAGCTCTGTTGCTTCCATACCTCCACCACACTCAGCTGTGCTACATCCACATTTATCTCTACACTCTCAGCTACATGAACTTTCCCCACACACACTCACCTCTGAACCTTCTTCTCCCACACACTAAGGAAAGCAGATTACAAAGATGTAGATAATAAATAAAAGGCATCACCAAGAAGAAGGAAATGAAAATGGAAAAGGAGATGAAGAAAAAGAACAAAACTAAAATGAAGATAGGGATGACCAAGAAGAAGGAGATGACTAAGAGTAAGAAGTACCTGACAAAAAAGAAGGAGAAGAAAAAGTATAGAACAAAAGGAAGAGATGACCAAGAAGAAGACAACAACAGAGATCATGACAAAGAAGAACAAAAAGAAGAAAGGTATGACCAGCAAGAAGGAGATGACCAAGAATAACAATGGAATGAGTTGACAAAAGAAAAAAGAATGGTAGAGGTAGGAGAGTGAAAAAGATGACAAAGAAAAGAAGAATGAAGAGATGACCAAGAAAAAGATGACGATGAAGAAGAACATGGCGAATAAGAACAAAAAAAAAGAAGAAATTATTGATCAAAAGGAGGAGGAAAGGATCAAGAAGAAGAAGAAGAAGACAAAGAAAAGAATAAGAATGAAGAGATGTCCAAGAAGATGACAAAAAAACAGTAGAAGAAGAAGAAGAAAGGTATGACCAAGAAGAAGGAGATGACCAAAAATAAGAAGAACGTTACAGAGAAGCATATTAAAACCAGAGGCAGAGAAAGAATTAAAAAGATGACAACGAAATATGAATATGACATAGAAAAAGGGAAAAGAGATGGTAGATGTAGATGATCCAGCAGAAGGACATGACATAGAAGGAGAAGTGAGATGACAAAGACAAAAAATAAGATTAAGGAAAAAAAAAAGACAACAAAAAAGGGATAAACAAGAAGGGGGAGACAACCAAGAGGCGGCAGATGACAAAGAAGAAGGGGAAAAATAAGAAACAAAACAAGAAGTAGGAGGTGATGACAAACAAAAGGATATAGATGGAGATGACAAAAGAAGGAGGACAAAGTTAGGAGGAGATAAACAACAACATCACATCAAGATCATAAAAGATCACCTCACTCATAGAAAACGTTAGGGGAAGTTTTTTTCCGTCAACTTGCTCATGGCAAGTACCTAGTGGACTCAATGATCTGCACATGTTCCTCCTCAAAATTATTCTATACAACAAGCCATTCAGCAGTCAACATTTTACTCTAGTCCTGGATTGTCTACAAGGAGCAATCAATACTATTGTATAGACCTACACGACTCAAAAGGTACTATGTGGTAAGTTTTTATGAAGATCGTAAACAGAGACAGAACACCAGAACTACTCATTTGCTACACACAATCACGAAAAAGACCAGTGATATGACACAAGAAGCCATGTACACATATCCTACAGAGAGTAGTTGTCTAAGGTGTTGTGACTGCTGACCATAAATCGACCTTCCCACCTTGGTCAACAAGACAAATTAAATAATAGGTCATTTGGGCCGGGATCCCTGATCTTCAGGAAGGCGTCTACTGTATTAGTTGACACATAGCAGTACAATAGTCTTTTATGCATGATCTTTTGGTCCATTGACCAAATATATGTAAAAAAAAACCCTAAAAACATTAGCATCTGAAAATTATCGATATCCAGAATGACTGTACATAATCATAGCTATATTCCTAATTTATACACATTACAGCTAATACAAGTGGATTACTGAGAACAGTAGGACACAGATTTCTCTAGTACAAGGAAACAGTGGTGCAAGTCTTTCATCTTCCAGGCATTGTTTACATCCAGTGACTTGTCCAAGGTCACAAGCAGCTGACACTGGGATTTTCAACACGGTCTGCATGAAGTGGCAGGTGTACACAAAATACCTACTATATGCTCTATAGAGGGAATTTACCATATAGACCAGAGACTATTCTACAGAATATATCAAGCTCTGTCATGTATCTACATCAAGGAGGGGCTCTTGGTTTTGGCCCTCTAGGGTCTAGAAGACGTAAGATGACCTAATGGTAAGGAGACTATACTGGTAACAGGTAACAAATATCGAAGGACAAGTAGGAAATAGGCTACATATCCACACTGGTGGTTCTATATGGACTGGATATGTGCAAGCTACACTGCGAAGGTATCCCATATGTCCTGTCCGTACATGGTTAGTAAATAAGAAGACCTCAGTGCAGCATCGGTCTCCAAGGTCAATACAAAAGCTTTATTTACTGTAAACTATGGAAGCCCTGAGACACCCAGTGATAAAGGTGGCAGCAATGCTGTGGGCTGGCCCCATATTAGCCCATGACATCACTGCCCTACATTGCAGTGATGTCATCAAATAGTAGGACCACAACATAGACCTGTTTGATGAAGACAAAACATATGAATAACATGTAGAACTTTATTACCTGGTCCCACCATCCAACCAGCCAAGGTCTGGAGCATGTCTCACAAAAGAAATCTACTAAGGGCATTTTTCAATCCTAGATGGATATATCCGAAGGAATCCAGTCTGCAGGACCAAGCTGGAACTGACAAGGCCGACCGCGAAAACGTCCACAATCCACAGGCAGGCAAAGTTTTCCAAAAATTTTTAGATCCTTTTTTAATTTATTGACCAAAACATTTGTCGCCAGAGATATTATTCGCGATCCCAAAAACATCAGACGAGGAACTAAGGTTTAATTAAAAACTAAAAATAAGGAAAAAAAAAAATCTCCAGATTTCATAATCCTCAAAAAAAAAAAAAAAAAAAATTGAAATAAAAAAAATTGCAAATTGGCAAAAAATAAAAATAAAAATGAAAAACAAATATCCCTATAGTATTTCCAGTGAGATATTTATATTTACTTGCAATCTTCCCAGTAAATAAGGAGAAGTGAAATTTTTAATTCTTATTGTTTCCCAAAGAAGAAAAATTCCAATTTAAAAATTTTCTGAAAGCAAAAATTTGCAAAAAGCAGACACAAAACAGCAGATGATGGATGTAGTAGTTTGAGGACACCTGTCTCCTTTGCCCTATAAGTTGGCTGTTGTTGCTTGGCTTCACAGCAAACTCAGGGATGTTGGGTGGTACAAAAATTGGGGGGGTCAAATTCCCGAATCCTTAGAGGTGACATAGGACCTATCACTTGGCTCACGAGAGAACACAGCCATGTGGGAGGTAGACGAGAGACTGTTGGTATTTTCCTTCTCCTCCCCTCCATAGAATTCGACACAGTCCCGATAAAACAGAATTCTACAGACCCTCTTGGGCCCTTAAGCTAAGGAGCAAGGGGTCCCACATGACACTCCATAAGAAGTCAATATTAATAATGAAATAAAAATAGGATCCACATCCAAAATGCAGCTAGGCCGGTGTTTTTAACCCATCACTACCAGAATGTGTGGTTAAAAAATAAAATCCTGCAGCTTCTCTCATTTTTTTTGTGGGTTACATCTTTAAAGCCTTTAGTAATTTGTCCTGCGCCCCCTCCCGCCCCCCCACCCCTTGTCGTCCTCTTCTTCTTCCTCCGTGTCTTGATGTGGGGGGAAGGAAAACAAGTCACTGTTTCGGAGGGCCTAAGAAACTGCAAGATAAGGCCTCTTCCTGCATCCTTAAGGGGAAAAGAGGAGGTAGCATATTATCGAAGCATCCTTCCTGGGTACCAAATCTGAGCTGCAGCCGGGGTGGATGGAGGTGACAGGAACACTAGCACATGGATGGTGGAAACAAGGATGGGGTGGCCGTCTTGTCTTCTAGGCTGGAGATGCCTTCTGTAGGGCCGTTTGTCTGCCAATATCTTCCGTTATTCGTACATCTAGCATACTGCAGTAGGCAGGGATGTGATGTAAAATGCAAAGGGAGGGGAGGAGAGGGAAGGGGGAGGGAGCGGAGAGCAGCAGCCGTGCTTCTAGGCATGACATTCTCACAATCAGCCAGTGCAGGCAATCTTATTTCATTAAAGAAAAGGGCTACTAAGACTTGAGATTATGTTCACCATTGAAACGCGCAAGGTATTTTGGCCACTAGGACAATAGGTGATAATATCACCACCTCAGATGGGTTTGTTTACCATGAATCTCTCACAAGTATCCTCCATCTATGGAAATGACTTATTATCATAGTCACCTCTAATGACAATCACTGATTGAATGATCGAGTGATCACGTGATCGACTCTCACAGCAGATCACTTAAGATTAGTCCTCTAGATCATAATAATATTGATCAGGTTGTTGCTTAAGATCATTTACAGCCACCATGGCCTTATCTAAAAAGTACAGTATGCAACCCTAAACCCATAGTGTACAGGGGTGGCTCAGTGACCAAGGGTGCTGGCTTGGACAATAACTTGAGGACAGTAGTGTCAATTCAATGTCAGCCACCTATGACCTTGAACTTCAGTTCCTCTTCTGCTCTCCTTAGGCAAGTTCTTATGAATATGGTCAGTGTCTATAACACAGTTGTGCATCTATTTGGTATCAACAGTATCTAATATGTATGGTACCTATGGTCAGCTACATCAGGGGGAGGCAACACATGGCAAGCAATGTCATTTTGTGCAGCGCCAAAACTTCTCCATACTTGAAGACTGTTCGGCAATCCAGAGAGTGGATATGGCTTGGGGAGGTTGGTGTGCATGGGTGCAGCTCTCTATTATGTTGAATGTGGGAAAAAGGCATGGCCATTTTCTTACACTGTTGATAAGCCATAAAGGTCTAAAGATATTTCCCACTACTCAGGAGAATATGGCCCCTGCTCCTCTACTTGTCCATCCTCGGATGAGACCTTGAGGTCGCCACTCATATTCCCCTCTCTGGAGTGGCAAGTAGACGAGCAGGGACCTCAACATCCTGGAAGTGTTGGAAGTGGACTCTCAAAATGGCCATAAATGTCTAACAAATAGAAAGTGTAAGGAATAATTATCACAGATGGGAATACCCTTTTAAACTTTACTGTGGCTCTTAGTAATGGTACAATGTGGCCCTCAATAAAAGTTATACCTCCGTATCTACTGTGTCTTTAATATCTACATCATATCTACAGCCCTGTCTCTCTATCCCTCAACCTATCTATCCATCCATCCCTCTAACTATCCAACTAACCAACCAACCATCCATCCAACCAATCATCCATCCATCCAACCAACCAACCATCCAACCAACAAACCAACCAACCATCTATCCATCCAAGCAACAAACTAACCAACCAACCAACCAACCATCCATCCAACCAACCATCCATCCATGAGATTATTTCTATCATGAGATGACACTAGTACATAGAGCACAATTCCTGATCCTCCGTAACAGTGTATTCTAGGCCATGAGTACAGCTGTAAATAACAACTTCCCACAATGCTTCATAAACAGCTACATAAACAATCCACCAATGTATTATAATCTCAGGAACACTTGTCATATAAGCCAAAAACAACAACAACAACACTACATTATTCTCACGCAGGCACCACACAACAGTTTAATATGCAGAAGAAGAGTCACTGATCTTAGTACATATACTTATAGCATCAAACCGCGCAGAAGTAGTAAAACTCCTACAAAAGCCATACAAAGCCAATTATACATTTGACCCTTAAAAGGGGCCTCAAAACCTTCATCTCAATTCACACATATCAAGGATGAATCATCGGTACCCCAAAACTGAGTTCATTGTAGTATGAAGCTCAAGAAACCAATTGTACTCTGTAAAGGAACCAGGCTTAAAGTGTTTAATGTTCCTGCAGCGCCGCCACAGGTAAAATGAAGCATTACATGGTGCCCACTGTAATCAATGAACTGTCTGTGTAGCTTTCATGTCAGCTTTGGACAATCTCTAGCCAACTATAGGATGTCCCAACGCTCTGATATCCAGCTGGAATCTGGAAAGAAACCTTGCAGCTCAATTTCCCTACAGCGCCTCCACAGGGAAAATGGAACATTACACAGTTTCCACTGATATTATTGAGATGTCTATAAAATGCATATACATACAGGAGACATTCTTTACTGCCACTCATTATTCTGGCCTCTAGGGGGCACAGTTCTCTAATAAGACACTAACAATGGGGATACATATGAAGATCTCCATTCTCTTACCTTGTTGGAAGCCATCTCACTGACTGAGCGGTAGGTCTGTATGGTCTCCAGCTGATCTAAACACCAGTCTAGTTCTTCTAACGTCTCTTTGGCTAGCTGCTGATACGTCTCCTCTGCAGAAGAAGATAAGACAGTCAGGTGGGAAAGTATATATGTGTATATAGAAGTAAAGCATATACAAGGTTACAGGAGAGGTCTCCTTTAAACATAGTTAGAGTAGACATAGGTTAACGACCCCTACACATAAAAGCAAAGTCAGCCAAGCCCACCACATTCAATGGTGGTGTAGCGACCCCTGACAGATCATGCAAGCTGAATTTCAACATACTAAATCTGTCAGTGGCTTACTCCCTTCATCACAATCAGAGCACATTCATGCTCAGGTGGACCGAGTATGCATGTGAATGAAGGGATTGAGAGAATAGCTATCAGCCAACAGCTATTCACAGTGTATGGGCACCCCTAAAGTAGGGTCACTTCAATTACTAATCTTGTACTGGTCCTACATCACAGCTTATATTAAACTCCACAGCTGCATTCTCAATTCTGCAGTCTTCGCAGCTCAAATATTCCAGTACTCCCTGCCTGTTCAGTGTCTGCACTGGCAATTGCTGGGATACTTCCGAATTGTTGGGATAAATCCTAAAAATTTGTCACTGTACTGGTAAATTTGGGGCAGTTGACAACTAGGACACTACCACTTTGCACCTTGGGGTATATATGGAGATATACAGATAGCTTTTTGCTCATGGGTTCATATTGAATCTGTGACGCTAGGTAACACTAGCACCAGGCTCTCCATCATTCGGGTATGTCGGGGGACCCAAACGATGGAGAGCCAGACCGCTAAAACAGTGGTCATTATAGTCAATGGTGTCTGCTGTTCAAAAACTAAAAGCGGTGGAGAAAAAAGTCCTCTGTGCAGGACTTAATTCTCCAATGATTTTCAGTGGTTTCTGTGACGGGGACCCGGTGCAGATGTGAACCCAGCCTAAGTAATACAATTGGCGCATGGCCCATTGGATGCAACATTACTGAGTGATCCTTCTTCTACAAGTATGTAGGTACCATAAGGTGGCACAAAGAGTGATTAAGGGTTCTTATTGCCCATTGCTGTGTGCATGAGGCCTAAATAGAGATGCAGCTTCTGGGCCCCACTGCAATATATTTAGCTGAGCCCCTGCTTTACAGCCCAAGGTGCTCTATATAATGGAGGACAGAGCAAAAATGTATTCTGTCCTTAACATGAGATACACGGGAGAGCCCATCTAGGTAAACGGAAGCCAAATGCACTTGCACACTTGGCACCTGCTATAGCACTGGTGGCTTGGTTGTATATTCATGGATACCCCATTACCCAGCAGGACCGATAAGACTAGGTATGTTCTCAGTTTTCACAGTCGGGCGCATACTTACCTGAGAGAGTGGCTTTACAGACCGTTTGCTGAGGCATTACTGGGGAGCGCCTGGCAGAGAGAACAATACAATCTATTATACATCACACAGTCACAGATGCCCAACATTTTCCATTAATATATCATTCATCTCTTTCACCAGGCTCTGGGTTAATGTGCATTGGCAGCAATGGCCTAATTCCACTTAAATAAAACAAAGGATAGTAAAATTCCTTTAATCCGGAATCCAGTGATCTGGAAAATCTGATAGTCTGGCCCTTTAAAAATAATCCAGACTTTTATAGAAGCAGAAGACTGACCAAAGACAAAGGGATACGGTAAAAATCCTGTAATCTGGTATCAATGGGTTCTGGCAGATGCCGGAGTATCAAATATTCCATATTATATCCCATAGATAAGAGTAAAAAATCACTTAAACGCAGTAAATCTTCATGAAGAAAGACTAGAGTGAGCTTTCCTAGCTGATTCACTGTACTGGAAATTATGACAATTTTCTGGATTATCGGGTGCTGGATTAAAGGAATTTCGCAATATATTATATGTAGGTGATTTATTCTGGACTGTCCTTACAAGTGCACTTTAAAGGTGTTTTTATCATATGTATTGATGGTTTATTGAATAGATATCCAAGTAATGTCTGACCATTGGGACCCCCACCAATGCAAGGAACCAAGAGGGGTCATGCAATGCATCGGTGGGGGTCCCAACAGACCTCCAGTGATCAGACATTGATGCTTATGGTAAGATAACCCCTCTAAGAGGAAAAAAAGAGATACAGATCAAGCTCTGGGGGATATGAAGCAGACATCTGACCTGTCCATTAAAGAACATGGCGACCCTAGTACTGGGGCTTACAGCAGGTGTTGAGGCAAGTACTCACTTGTTGGTAGGTGTTGTAACGTTGGCGAGGATGGTAAAATTATTTCGGACACTACGCAGGCTGGCCAGCACCTAGAGACACACAACCAGAGTTACATGAAATATAACATACAGTTAAACACTTTACCTATAGAAGCAATCTACATAAAAAGAAATGTATTACATTACTTATCCTACATTATACTCCAGAGCTGCACTCACTATCGCAGATGGTACTAAAAGGAGGAAAAACTGTTTATTTTGCATGGGCACAAGTATCCAGAGTCTTGATATGATACCTATTTATCTCTGGGGGTTCCCATTTCTCTTGATAGTCTTTAAGATCTTTCTACACCTTGATCGGAGACCACCTGCGGTTTATTGGACATGATTTGGAGAGCCACCTTATGAGACACCCCCCTTGTGCCACCTTATGAGACACCTCCCCTGTGCCACCTTATGAGACACCCCCCTTGTGCCACCTTATGAGACACCTCCCCTGTGCCACCTTATGAGACACCCCCCTTGTGCCACCTTATGAGACACCCCCCTTGTGCCACCTTATGAGACACCCCCCCTTGTGACACCTTATGAGACACCTCCCCTGTGCCACCTTATGAGACACCCCCCCTTGTGCCACCTTATGAGACACCCCCCTTGTGCCACCTTATGAGACACCCCCCCCTTGTGACACCTTATGAGACACCTCCCCTGTGCCACCTTATGAGACACCCCCCTTGAGCCACCTTATGAGACACCTCCCCTGTGCCACATTATGAGACGCCCCCCCTTGTTCCACCTTATGAGCTCTACCGGCAGTTTTCTCCTCCTCCTGGCTTGGATGGTGCTCTGATCTCCATTGTCAGTCCTTATCTTTAGGTGGTACTACAGAGACTGTTTTTTTCCATACACAGCTGTGTTATATGGGCACAATAATGGTTTGTCCCAGTATAGTTTACCATATAGAACTATTAAGTAGGCGCTATATACATTACTATATTTTAGTTTTATGTGGTATTGTATGGTGGTATTATTTAGGGATTATGAGAGTTAAATATTGGTGGCCTATTCTAAGGATAAGTCATCAATATTGGATTGTTGAGGGTTGGATCCCTATGATCCCCTCAGGTGAGTGCCACTTCACAGGCCATGTGACATCACATTCATCAGTCACATGGCCTGTTTGCAGCTCAGACCAATTCAAGTGAATGGGGCTGTGTTGCAATACCAAGCACAGCCACTATACAAATGTGCGACGCAGTGCTTGGAATTCAGTGCAGAGGCTATAACACTTCAAAAGGTTGATCGGTGGGGGTTCTGGGTGTCTGACCCCCACAGATCAGATATTTGATAAAAGTCAAAGTTGCTTGTGACATTGCTCCAACAGACATCAATTGTGTCGCCCGTGACAGCAACTCGAGCACATCTAAAATTACTTTCTTTCTACTCTTTTCCTTCATTTTGCTTTCTGTCCACATCATTGCCTGTCTATGTGTATTTAGTATGTACTAGATCAGATCTCCACCTCGCCCCAGGGACCCCACAGTAGGGTCACCCTTGTGTACCAGATTTCTATCACATAAGGACATGTGCGTTACAACCATAAACATATACATACCTGAGCGAAAGGGGTAACAATGAGGTCCTCAGCGTGCCTGTAATACGAGAGGAGACTTATTAAGACGAGGACACTGAGGGTATAGACCTTATTAATAATGGAGCTCTGTACTATAATACAACGGGGTATAAACTTTCCATTCGGCCCCCTGCATGGGTCAGAGGGCATGTAGAAGGGGAAAGATGTAAGAATTCTTGAATAAGTGATCCTAGAAAACATGCTATAGAATAGGCACTTGTTCTGCACACTTCCTTAAGGAGACATCTAAGACATAAGGTCCTACAGCTCAGCTAGTATTAGTGCAGGAGAACCAGAATCAGGGTGCGGTACATATTAGACGCTGTTCACATCTGCATTGATTGAGGCTCCATGACAGTTAAAATATAGTGCGATTAGTTCTGGTAAAAACAGACTCCATGGCGTACTCCTTTATAAGTCAATGGGCTCCATCAGGTGATGCTATACATTCACTTCAATGATAGAAAACAGTATGTAGGGAGCTCCCTCTAGTGGTAACTGCAGGAAGCAGGAATGTTATCATCTAACACTATTTTGGTACTTGGGGATGCATTTTTTATACCTTGATAGTACAAATCTGAGGCTGACGCTCTGCGGTGGATGTATTGCTTGGGGATTAGCTCCATCATCATTTAATGGAGGCAATTTTTTTTTGCCACGCAGAGGATAACCCAAGCGATATTAAACAGGGACATAACAGACACAAACAGGGTTTCGGAAATACTATTCACATGAATGAGGTTGGTCACCAGATTTGATGCAGATTTTGGCACAGAATCAGCCTCGAAATCAGTGTCAGATCTGACAGGTGTGAACAGGGTTTAGACTGGGTATAGACGTAAGAGAAGGGTTTAGTCAGGATGCGCTGGCTAGAATCTAAGGTCAGTCACAATACAAGCAGGGGCTTATTTTGGGTTCACCATGACGCATATGCATGTATAGGTACAGAGTGACACTTACGCCTCGCTGGTGACAGAGGAGTTCCGGGACATGGTTTTGGGGGACATGTCATAGTCACTGTCCGACCGGTACAGGAACGACTCCCTCCTCTGGCTTTGTGGGAAGCTGGGGTGCAGCACCAGCCCTGGACTCGCCTGCGAATCAATCGGGCTGCGACCTGGAGAAGGCCCATTTTCCACATCGAAGCTGCAGATAGGGAAGAGAAAGGTCAAGAGATTACTGCATGTAACCACAAAATGGAGGCGTCCCACCCCGTGTAATATACACCCCATTATAGTGCTCTGCCATCCAACAATATGGCCGCCACTTCACCTCCCACCCAGCTTTTCTAAAATCCCTGAAAGGTAAACTTATACAGCACTACATCTCTCCACTAGGCCAGTTTACCATGATGTGTGGAAGCTATAATGCTGGCTATAAAGTCGTCACCCAGCTTTTCCAGGATGCTGAATGGTTCAGTACAATTTTCCGTGCCCGTCTTCTACATCATGCGGCTGGCAGCCTGGACCGCCGCAGTCACAATGGTCGCTGTGTTTACTTGAAAGCGGACACTAATCCTGACAGCAGATTGCTGGGGATGAACGCACGCGGTCTCGGTGGGATTTCCACGCACTGGCCATTTGGGAAATGAGATCAGTCACCCCCTAACCCCTGCTATGGGGAGGAGCGCAGCAGCTTTACTAAATGCTGCACATCTGGAGCGGGTGCTCACGTCAATGGGGCAGCTGTGCCGGGAGGGGGGATTAAGGCAAGAGAAAAGGGACAAAGGTTACGAGAGGGAACAGTCGAGGAATAACAGAGAATTCATTCATTACACTGAGGAGCCTGCTCCGTGCCCGGCCATACTGGTGGACAAGTGGAAGTGACAGCTGAGAAGGGACTGCAGCTACCAGTATGGGGTGGAACTACAAATCCCAGCATTATATCCATTATTGACAAGTCCCAGTACTATATCAGCCATAGTTTGTCAGCTGGTGGATATGTCCCAGCATTTGTATATCAGCTATCTTTTTGCAGTTGAAGAACTACATGTCCCAGCATTATGTCAACTGATGTTAAACTCTACGTCCCAGCATTATCCTCTCAGATACTGCGTGGCAGCTTAGGTGTAACAAAAAGTCCCAGCGGTAAGTCTGCCATCGCTTGGTCACTGATGTAGAACTGCAAGTCCCAGCATTGCCTTTGGAACTGCAAATGCCATAGCTAGCATGTCAGTCACTAGGTGGCAGCTGAGGTAGCTGATGATGTTGAACTACAGGCCCCAGAGATATCTTCTCAATGACTGCTTAGGTGGAGCTACAGGTCTGATGTCTGTCATAATTCACCATTGATGTCAAACACATACCAAGCATGGCACTGCCAGGCCTCGTCTTGTAGCTGGCACTGCCCGCACTACCTGCCCCTGCTGCGGGGACACCTGCACACATGTCACACAGTAGCAGCACATGTCTCAGCTCTAGTATTTGCTCTATGTGTGTTAATCTCCACTCTGTCAGGGGCCAGATTCCAGCTGATAAGAAGTGACAGATGATCATCACCCCGGTGGGAGGGCCATGCTGCTGCGGTGACATCACATATGACACAAGAAAAGCTGAATGAAACCCCGGATGCCAGCTGTGTCTGTATGGCAGCAGGTGAATTCACTGGGTATAAACCAGAGGACATAGTCATCTGTACACAATCAGGTGTGCATCCATGGGATCTGATAGCTGCTGGATTATCAAATGTGTACATACATTACTTATCCTGTACTGATCCTGTATTATACTCCAGAGCTGCACTCACTATTCTGCTGGTGCAGTCACTGTGTACATACATTACATTACTTATCCTGTACTGATCCTGAGTTACATCCTGTATTATACTCCAGAGCTGCACTCACTATTCTGCTGGTGCAGTCACTGTGTACATACATTACATTACTTATCCTGTACTGATCCTGAGTTACATCCTGTATTATACTCCAGAGCTGCACTCACTATTCTGCTGGTGCAGTCACTGTGTACATACATTACATTACTTATCCTGTACTGATCCTGCGTTACATCCTGTATTATACTCCAGAGCTGCGCTCACTATTCTGCTGGTACAGTCACTGTGTACATACATTACATTACTTATCCTGTGCTGATCCTGAGTTACATCCTGTATTATACTCCAGAGCTGCACTCACTATTCTGCTGGTGCAGTCACTGTGTACGTACATTACATTACTTATCCTGTACTGATCCTGAGTTACATCCTGTATTATACTCCAGAGCTGCACTCACTATTCTGCTGGTGCAGTCACTATGTACATACATTACATTACTTATCCTGTACTGATCCTGAGTTACATCCTGTATTATACTCCAGAGCTGCACTCACTATTCTGCTGGTGCAGTCCCTGTGTACATACATTACATTACTTATCCTGTACTGATCCTGAGTTACATCCTGTATTATACTCCAGAGCTGCACTCACTATTCTGCTGCTGGAGTCACTGTGTATGTACATTACATTACTTATCCTGTACCGATCCTGCGTTACATCCTGTATTATACTCCAGAGCTGCACTCACTATTCTGCTGGTGCAGTCACTGTGTACGTACATTACATTACTTATCCTGTACTGATCCTGAGTTACATCCTGTATTATACTCCAGAGCTGCACTCACTATTCTGCTGGTACAGTCACTGTGTACATACATTACATTACTTATCCTGTACTGATCCTGAGTTACATCCTGTATTATACTCCAGAGCTGCACTCACTATTCTGCTGGTACAGTCACTGTGTACATACATTACATTACTTATCCTGTACTGATCCTGAGTTATGTCCTATATCATGCTCCAGAGCTGAACTCTCCCAGTATTCCGTGTTAGTCTACACTGAGAAAGCATTCAAGAAAAGCCACTTCTCCTGGATTTCAGTAGCCCAGCTAGGCTATTAGGGGTGTGTCTGTCAAAAGCTTGCTGACTGTTACCATTAGCAACCAAAAGAATTGTGACTATAGCTCTCATCGATATTGTGACCAAAGCAAAGAGTTGCCCTGCCCTATTTTGTATAACAATGGCTGACATGTAGTAAGTTTCTCCTGATATTAGAGAAGTATTTGGAGGAGTCATTACCATTGATATAATAATTCCCACTTTCATAGCTATGCCTGCCCCATCCCCCATACACGCCCGGTCTCCATAGTGCAGTGAATAGATGTACATGGCACATACAACACCTCACATCGATGACAAGAGGCCTAATTATTAACAGTGTCATAGATTACACCTGACACATATCTGAGCTGTGTACATAAGGACACAGAGACCTTGTTGTTGTGACTGTACTGCAGCACAGGAAACCGTGTATACACCAATTGTGTAGCTCAGAAAAAGAAGTAGATAAAACCATGGATCTGGAGACAGGCTGCCATTATGTGGGAGTTTTTACATATCTGTCTGGTCTTAGACAAAAACAGAATTACCTTAACACAAAGTACCATAATGTCTACTACCAAGAAGCTGGAAATAGTCATAACATAGTGATGAAATAACACTAATATTATAATGATGTAATAACACTAGTGATAGGAGAATGCAACACTACCAATAATAATGCTGATGATGTAATATTATTATTATTATTATTATTATTATATACTACTACTAATAAGGGTGATGTAATAATATTACCAACAGTAACATCATGATGTAATACAACAACTACTAATAAATAATAATGATATAGTACTAATAATAAACGCTGCACTACTACTACTACTAGTACTACTACTACTACTAATAATAATAATATTATGATGTAATAATATTACCAACAGTAACATGTTGATGTAATACAACAACTACTAATAAATAATGATATACTACTAATAATAAATGCTGTACTACTACTACTACTACGATGATATACTACTAATAAATAATAATAATAATAATAATACGATGATATGCTAATATAATCATCATTATTATATTATTACAGCGTTATTTATCAGTAGTAGTATATCATATTAGTAGCAGCAGTAGTATGTCATCATCATCATATTATTATTATTAGTATATCATATTATTATTGTTAGTAGTACTAGTAGTAGTATATCATTATTATTATTATTATTAGTAGTAGTAGTAGATTATTATTATTTAGTACTAGTAGTAGTATATCATATTATTATTATTAGTATATCATCTTGTAGTAGTCATAGTAGTAGTATATCATCATCATATTAATAGTCGTCGTAGTAGTATATCATCTTGTAGTAGTAGTAGTACAGTATATCATCATATTAGTAGTAGTATATCATCTTATTATTATTATTAGTAGTAGTAGATCATCATATTAGTAGTCTTAGTAGTATATCATCTTTTAGTAGTAGTATATCATTGTAGTAGTATATAATCATATTAGTAGTAGTATATCATCTTGTAGTATCATATTATTATTATTATTAGTAGTAGTAGTAGTAGTAGTAGTAGTAGTAGTAGTAGTAGTAGTAGTATATCATCATCATATTAGTAGTAGTAGTAGTAGTAGTATTATATCATCATCGTAGTAGTAGTATAACGTAGTAGTAGTAGTAGTATATCATCATATTAATAGTCGTAGTAGTAGTATATCATCACCATTGTAGTAGTAGTAGTAGTAGTATGTCATCATATTAGTAGTAGTATATCATCACCGTAGTAGTAGTAGTAGTAGTAGTAGTAGTAGTAGTAGTAGTAGTAGTAGTAGTAGTATGTCATCATATTAGTAGTAGTATATCATCGTAGTAGTAGTAGTAGTATTATTATTATATCATCATAGTAGTAATCGTAGTAGATCATCATTGTAGTAGTATATCATCATCATACTAGTAGTAGTAGTAGTAGATCATCATCATCCTCATATTAGCAATAGTATCATTACTATATCATCATCATATTAGTATTGTTAGCAGTAGTACTATTACATATTATTACTAGTATTACATCATCATATTAGTATTAGCAGTAGTATTACATCATCATTATTCTCAGCAATAGTATTATATTGCATTAATATTATATAATCGTATAAATATTATATAATCATATAACTATTATTTTGGTAGTATTATTACATCATCATTTTACTAGCATTACATCATCATATTATTGGTAGTATTACTACATCACAGTAATATTACTGTTGATAGTATGAATACATTATTATTATTCATAGTAGTATTTTTACGTTGTTGTTAGTAGTATTACATCATAATCATATTACTGTTGGCAGTATTATTACATAATCATATCACTATTACATGATCATAATTGGTAGTGTTATTGCATCATCATCATCATAATAGATACTAAATATTTTAAATATTTTTGGTAGTATTACATCATTAAATTTATGCTTGTAGTATATCATCTTATTGCATCATCATATTAATAGTGGTAGTATGGTAGTATTACATTATCATACAGAATAGTATTATTTAAACCATTTTCATATTATTATTATTGTTGTTTGTTATTGTTAGTATCATTACATATTAGTAGTATTACATCACCATATGACTAGTATTAAATAATCATGTTACTGTTGGTAGTATTATTATATCATCATTATTATTGTTGGAGTTGGTAGTATTATTGCATCATTAAATTAATGTTGGTAGTATATTATTAATATTATTATTATTATTATTATTAGTAGTAGTAGTAGTAGTAGTAGTAGTAGTAGTAGTAGTAGTAGTAGTAGTAGTAGTAGTAGTAGTAGTAGTAGTAGTAGTAGTAGTAGTAGTAGTAGTAGTAGTATCATTACGTAGTAGTATTACATCATCATGTTACTGCTGGTAGTATTACATCATCACTGTTACTGTGGGTAGTAGATCATGTCACTAGTATTATTAAATCACCATGTTACTGTTTTGTAGTATTATTACATTATATTAGTAGTAGTAGTATATCATCATGATATACTATTACTACTACAATAATGTAATAATACTACAAAACAGTAATATGATGATTTAGTAATACTAGTGACATGATCTACTACTACCAACAGTAACAGTGATGATGTAATAATACTAGTCATATGATGATGTAATACTACCACTACTAATATGTGATGATACTAATATTATATTAATTATAATATAATTAGTAGACATTATTATGATGATGATGCAATAACACTACCAACAGTAATATTATGATGATGTAATAATAGTGATACGATTAATGTAATAATACTGCCAACAGTAATATTATGATTATGATGTAATAATACTATTGATTTGATGATGTAATACTACTAATAACAGCAACTTAAAAATACTACTACAAATAATAATGTATTCATACTATCAACAGTAATATTATTGTGATGTAGTAATACTACCAATAATAATATGATGATGTAATAATACGATGATGTAATACTACCAAAAATAGTTATATGATTATATAATAATTATACAATACGATAATTAGTATTATATATAATACTAATGCAATATAATACTATTGCTGAGAATAATGATGGTGTAATAATACTAATATGATGACATAATAATACTACTACTCATAATATGATGATGTAATACTAGTACTAATAATATTATGTAATAATATTACTGCTAACAATACTAATATGATGATATAATGATATTACTGCTAATAATATGATATGCTACTACTAAGATGATGATGATCTACTACTACTACGATGATGATATACTACTCCTACGATGATGATATACTACTACTACTACTACTACTACTACTACTACTAGATGATATACTACTACTACTAATATGATGATGATATACTACTACTACGATGATATACTACTAGTACTACTAATATGATGATGATATACTACTACTACTACTACTAGATGATATACTACTACTACTAATATGATGATGATATACTACGATGATATACTACTAGTACTACTAATATGATGATGATATACTACTACGATTATGATATACTGTACTACTACTACAAGATGATATACTACTACTACGATGATATACTACTAGTACTAATATGATGATATACTACTAGTACTACTATGATGATATACTACTAGTACTACTAATATGATGATGATATACTACTACTACTACGATGATATACTACTACTACGATGATGATCTACTACTACTACTACTACTACTACTACTACTATGATGATGATATACTAATAATAAAAATATATAATAATAATAATAATAATAATAATAATAATAATAATAATAATGATCTACTACTACTACGATGATGATATACTACTACTACAAATTATTATTATTTGGTAGTAGTAGTATATCATCATCATCATATTATTAGTATATCATCATATTAGTAGTAGTAGGATGTCATTATTATTATTAGTAGTATATAATTTTTTATTAAATAAATTATATACTACTACTACTACTACTAATAATAATAATAATAATGACATACAACTACTACTACTAATATGATGATATACTACTAGTACGACTACTATTACTAATAATAATAATGACATACTACTACTATTACTACTGCTATAATGATATACTACTACTACTACTACTACTAATAATAATATTATTATGATTATCTACTTCTACTACTACTACTACTAATAATAATAATAACGATATACTACCAAATATAATAATTAATAATAGTAGTAGTCGTTCTAGTAGTATATCATATTATTATTATTAGTAGTAGTAGTAGTAGTAGTAGTAGTAGTAGTAGTAATAGTAGTATATCATATTATTATTATTATTAGTAGTAGTAGAAGTAGTAGTAGTAGTAGTAATAGTAGTATATCATATTATTATTATTATTAGTAGTAGTAGTAGAAGTAGTAGTAATAGTAGTATGTCATTATTATTATTATTATTATTAGTAATTTATTAATAAAAAAAATTATATACTACTACTACTACTACTACTACTACTACTACTAATAATAATAATAATAATAATGACCTACTACTACTACTACTAATAATAATAATAAGATGATGATGACTATTGTTGATGATGTAATAATATTACTGCTAATATGATGATGATAATACAGTAGTTACAATAGTTAAAAAAAAAAAAAAAAAAAAAAAAACACTGTCTGTGGCTGATCCGATAAAAAATTAAACTCGTCAGGTCTTGGGACATTTTCATGGAACCCTCAATAGACTTACCTCTAGTTCACAGTCAGACACACGGCCTGGTCACGTGAATAATGCCTAACAATACAATGATGATGCTTTAATACTACCAAAAATAATACGGAGGAGAAGGAATACTACCAGCAGTTATAATATGATGTAATACTACTACCAATAATCATAAGAAGATGTAACAATACTACAAATGACGATGAGAATCTACTACTTCTACCAGTAAATATAATATGTAATACTACTACTACGATGGTTTAATACTACTACCAATACTATTAAATAATAATAAATTTGATGATGTAATACGACTACTACTAATAATAAATGTAATAGTCTGTAATAAAACGAATACCAATAATAATGGCATGTTGTAATACTACTACTATAATATGATGATGTAATACTACTACCATCATGTAATACTGCTACCAATAATTGCATGATGATGTAACACTAATAATAATAATAATAATAATAATAATAATAATGTAACACTACCACCAATAATAATGTCATGTAATACTACTACTACTACTAATAATATAATAATGTAACACCACCACCAATAATAATGTCATGTAATACTACTACTATTACTACTACTAATAAATACGAACATAATGTAACACTACTACCAATAATAATGTCAAGTAATACTAGTACTACTACCACTACTACTACTACTACTAATAATAATACTACTAACAATTTAACACTACTACCAATAATGTAATGTAATACTAGTACTACTACTAATATTTATTATTATTACCATTAATAAATACTAACATAATGTAACACTACCACCAATAATGTCAGTACTACTACTAATAAATAATAAATAATTTAATGCTACTATCCATATCATAATACTACCAATAATATGATAATGTAATACTATTAGCAATAATATGATGATATAACAACACTGAAGATGACATCATAATAATACTGTAAGTGTTAGACCCCCAGACTCCCCTTGTCCCCCCACAGCACGGTTCTTTAGTATGTTCTTTATCCCTTTTACTATTGTTTGCCCACTTGCATACCACACGTTCCGTTTAGTGGGTGCCCATAAATTCAGTGGGAAAATCTAGTCTGACGACAGCTTCCTTACAAGAGCAGCTTCTGCTTTTCTGGATAGCTTATATATACTATACTGTGAAGCACCAGGATCCAACACAAAATAGGTAACCAGGCCCCCATCAGTAATGATTTATCGTACCAACGGGGCCATGGAGCTCAAAGAGACCAAATCAATCTCTCCCCAATACGCAATGTCAACCTCAACACCTACAATCAGTCAAATGGAAATAAAACAAGCCCAGCTACAACCTATTATCCTACAATGATGATCCAGAAGATGACACAATAACCCCTATGGTTGCCAACTGCCTCATATTAGGGGCACAAAAAACCTGGACATATATCCAGCATCTAACAGAAATTATTACAAGTTATCTATCGCACATCCTGAACCTGTTGAAGTCTTTTAACAATGACTATGAGAGTTCCATAATCTCACTGCTCTTACAGTAAAGAATCCTTTCCACTCTCTCTGCTCTTACAGTAAAGACTCCTTTCCACATATACCAAAATCAGCAGTCTTACCCACTGCGACCCATCAGACGTTCGCGTATATTTGTCAGGTCACCTCCCACTTTCAAAATGACAGCTGCCATCGGGTTGCTTGCCAAGGATGAAGCTGCTTTCTTGAAGAGAGTCTTTTTTTTGTCCCATAGCATAGACTTGTGCATGATCACCTGATTACTCTGTTAAAGCAAGAAGCATCTTGCTGCTTTACAGCCGCTGAACTGCAAATCCCAGGCAGCATGGCGTCCACAGTGACCGACACAGAGCCCAGAAAGGAAGTGGTTACGGGCACCAGCCATGCTGGCACAAGGTTAAAAAGAAGCTGACATGGCAGTCACCCGACCAGACAACGAGACGGATAATTGACTGTAACAGCTAAAGGCTCAGGTCTGCGTCAGAGAGAAGAGATTTCAGGGGGAGGGAAGAGATCCCTTTTACGTCTCAGTGACACAAGAAAATTACGAAGGTAATAGGATTTGCAGGTTGTCCTGTATAAATCTTATAGGATTCCCCTAATCCACCAGTCTCCACCCATAGAGACTGGCACAGAAGGGTCCAGCTAAGTGGTGATGCCAGCTCATCCCTCTACAACTGGGGATTAATAAAGTGCGCACATGGATTGCATCACAAAGAGCAAATATATCCAGGATTCGTGCAGTGAAGGGGGGCATGAAGATACTCCTTACCATTGGCGTAAGATGCATTCTGTGCATTGTGACCAGAGAATCCTACAAGACCAGGTTTATACATGGGTCACATCCAAAAAGTACAGGAAAAGTACTTGTCTTCTGTATGATTTCTTATTTTAAGGAACAGAAAACTAAAAATCTCCCCACCGCAGTTTCAGTTGTCATTCGTTCCATGACTAAGAAAACTACTGAGCAGAAGATTGATACAGTGGACGACAAAGTTGTAGTGTGACGCATCACTTTTTCCATTCGTCATCCCATTCACTTTAACGTATTGGAAGAAAAGTCTATTTGCAGCAGGAAAGACAATGGGGCAATGTTAATTTTTGCTGCCACCATCGGGGCTCAGTGGTTAACACTTTTGCCTTGCAGTGTTGGGGTCCTGCATTTGAATTTGACCATGTACAATATTTGGATGGAGTCTGGAGTTTTCCATAGGCCTGTCTTATGGCACCTAATGCAAATTTTCCCACCAAAATTTCAGTTATAATTCATTCCATAACTAAGACAACGTCTGGGCAGAAAACTGAAGCAGCAGATGACAAAGTTTTAGTGTGACGCATCAATTTTTCCATTCGTAATCCCATGCACTTTAATGCATGGGAAAAAGAGGTCCATCAGCAGGAAAAACAATGGGGCTATGTTAGTTTTTGCTGCCATTATATTCTTACACTGTGGTAGTTAAGACTTTTGCCTTGCAGTGCTGAGATCCTGGGCCTGAATACGACCATGTGGATGGAGTTGGTATCTTTATACGGGTCTAACTTATTGTGTTCCGTGGGCCCAGGTATCACTCTGAGTTTACCTGGTGCTGATCAGCCCTGGTCTGATAGCTGCCATGTTCAATCCATAGTCATGCCCCTGGTCGGGAAAAAGTTGCAGGGTTTGCTCCACTTACTAAGCACCAGATACCAATATTATAATGGGGGCTTGATTCAAGTGTCTTCCATGTATGCCACTGGCCCCATTTATATCCCCACCCTGCAACACGCAGGGGACCGGTGAATGATTCCCACTGCATGCCAGTTCTGCAGACTGGCGACCAAGAGGGCATGGCCACAGCCTCCTGATACAACCAAGAGACTCTCCAGCAAACAAATATGAGGAGGCTCCTTGTTCTAATACAAAGTGACATAACCAATGCTTTCCATCCTAATACAGTCAATCGATGTACATCCCCCTGAGGCTCCCAGTGCAGTCATACAGACAGCAAAAGCACAGGGAAGTGAAAGCAATTTTTTAATAGGAACAAGAGCTTTTGTTTCGGAAGTCGACATGAACTCTGGACATTCACACCATAAAGAGGAATTAAAACAAAACATATGAGACACTATACAGGCAGGGGCAAGGTAGTGAGCCCATAGATTGACATAGGGAGAAGGTGGGTTTTACTTTCAGATAAGCCTTATGTAAAGTTATACGCAGGGCTGATTCCTGTGTCCCCTGCTGTCAAGTAGCCAGTTAAAGAAAAAGTTACTCAAACAATGGAAATGATAACAGCAACAGAAGAGGATTCTGATCTTGTGGGAGGCAGTGACCTACTCATGAGATGAGGTTAGTGGAAAACAAGGATGCATGTAACAGAGACGTCAGGAGGAAAATGGAGAATCACAGACTTATACTGTGTGGATAAAAAAGTCTTGCAGTAGCATAAGAGGGTACTGATTTTGTGGGAGGCAGTGACCTTCTCATTAGATGATAGACAAAAAACAAGCAAGAGAGTAATAAACAATGAGGAGAACAAAGACAAGAGGTAGGTCACAGACTAACAGCAGAGGTGGAGAAAAGTCTTACAGTAGCATAAGATGCTGGTTTTGTGGGAGGCAGTGACCTACTCATTAGATGATAGACAAAAAACAAGCAAGAGAGTAATAAAGACAAGAAGGAGAACAAAGGCAAGAGGTAGGTCATAGACTAGTAGTAAGAAAAGTCAGAAAGTAGTAGTAGTAAGAAAAGTCTTTTAAGCTAATAAAACAATTGGAATAACAGCAGAAGAAGGTGGTACTGGTTTTGTGGAAGGCAGTGACCAAACTACTCGTGAGGTGAGGTTTGTGAAAATAAGGAATGATGTAATAAAAATGGAAGGAGGAAAATGGTGAATCACAGACAGATGGTGAAGAAAAGTCTTACAGCAGAAGAAGGTGCTCTGATTTTGTGGAAGGCAGTGACCAACTCACAAGATGAAGACTGTGAAAACAGGGAAGTATGTAGTACAGATGTAAGGAGGAGAATGAAGGCAAGAGGTAGGTCACGCTGGTAGGGGGTAGAGAAAAAGTCTTACAGCAGTAGAAGAGGGTACAGTTCTTGTGAGAGGCAGTGATTGACTCACAGGGTGAAGGAGACACACCAGGTCACAGATGGTGAGGATGATGTTATTGGAGGCAGTGACCTGTCCACTCATGTGATGATGCTTTTAAGGACAAGGCAACATGTGATAAGAACTGAGACAAGGCTCATAAATTGAGAGAACTAGTGGAGGGACCTCAGGAGAACAGAGTATTTTAGGGGAGGAATGTGCTGATCTTGCAGGAGGCAATGACTTGACCACTTATGGAGGTAAATGTGAAAGAAGCAGTCTCATGTTATGAATAGCAACACAGACTTCGAGCTAGTAAAAGGATCTGCATCCCAATGGTCCATCAGCAGGAGAGTAGTGTGTTGATTTTGTAGAGGAAGTGACCAGTCCATTATATTGATGAAAACATGGCTGCATGAGTCAGGATGTGAGGAGGGGAATGGAGTGGAAGTAATTGCTACCAGCAGCACAGAGCATTTCAGGAGAGACGTATGTTGATCTTGTAAGAAGGCATTTTAGGAGATTATTCTATATTTTGCAGAATGCTACTGCCTCTATGATGGGCCTTAGCCTGACTACCAGTCTTCTCTACAGAAAAGGAGAGAATGTTTTTTTTCTAATTGAGAGCATTATTATACCACATATCTGTATATGCTATACACTCCTTGGCACAAATCTCTCTATATTCTTATTTTCACTTCCACTATATGTTAAAAAAGTAAAATTATGACCGTCCAGATTTTAATCCCTGAAACCACCTAAATTTATTTATTTTTTTTCATATGAACCAAAAAAAAAAAACCCAGAACTTAAATGGAAAGAGTAATAAAATGATTGACACCTTTACATGACAGCGAAAAGAGAGCTGTGTACAGTACATACACAGTCAGCACATAGCCAAGGTGACGTCTGTTTGTCCCCTCGAGGTGGCCGGTCACACCCATTGATGCCGACAATATTGACGTAAGGTTGGGACAAACCTTTCATGGTATAGTTAGGACTGGGAGCAGCAGGACAACGGAAAAGTGGAAGTGCCAATACATCTGACTAGTTCAACTAGTCCTTGACCATCCAACAAGTGAAGATGATGGGAGCAAGGTGTCCTAAGTGTATACTGTATGCCTTCCTAAATCCCAAGGAAAAAGGGGTATCATAAATTAAAGGAAGGGTCCGCATTACTAGTATATTGAAAAAGGTCAAGTGGTGACAGTGAGACCTGTGCTGAAAATTACCCCACAAGGGCAAACATTACATTACACCACAGGACCAATAGCCCTGCACAGTGGGGAAATGGGGGACCCCCCATTCTATTACCTCCTAATAGTGCACAAGGAAAAGAGAGATCTAAAAACAGACACCCCTTTAATATGTGAATTTGAGAAAAATGGTGCAAATACATCCAAAATCATCATGGCGGGTTCATGCGACATGTTTATCAACATACTGTGCAATCCCCCCCTCCCCCAATGCCAAATTTGTGGGACAATGAGCTTTGCTTTGAAAATCCCATAGAAATAAATGAAACGGCACTGCACAAGTGTAATCTGCTGCACTATTCATATGGGGCACACAGGGCTCCCCAGTCACCTTATCTATTTTAGCAAAATACCTCTTTAAAGGGGACATACTCCCTTATACAATAGGGATACAGGAAGTAACTAGGAGGTCACAGATGTGATTTCAGGCACCCCCACTGATCAGTTGTTTGCAGTAGCTGCAGTGGCTCAGGACCAGCACAGCTCTGTACACTGTGCTCAGGACCACTGACATGAATGGGCTGCGAATATCTGACAGGGGGCGCCAGGAGTTAGACCCTTTTATATCTGCTATTGATGACTACCCTGAGGACAGGAAATGCCTGGGGGTGAATACACAGCCCCTGCTTGCACTCTTAAAGAAGCCCATGAGTTAAAGGCTTATTTTTTGGTGTAATGAAGAATGATATAATTTTCCAATATTGTTTCTGACTCAGTTCCATGTGGTTTTCAGGATCTACTCGCTGCCGCACTACAGGCCCCTTCATTGTTCAGTCCCAGGGGATACCAATCTGTCCTGGTCATGTGTTAGCTCTAATAGCTGTCTTGAGACAAGTGCCTGTGTGTCTATGGCTTGTTGCAAGGAATACCCATTCTAGGGTGCCCATACACACTGCAGCCAAGCCATGTTACTGGCATAATGTCTACCACCAAGTGCTGAGCTGGATCTGTATTGGAAACCATTGGAAGTAGGGGTGCAGCATGGCAATTGGTAGTAATCGGGGTTTATGGGGGGGACCCCATTTTGGAAGCCATACTCCCAAACTGACCTGGATTCAGCGGGACACAGTGCATGTCTCTCTCCTGCCACCATCTTGAAAGCAGCCAGGGGTGAAGTACAGTAAACTCTGGGGGAATGAGGCGAGGGGAGTATTAAATTGTTTTTACGCATGAGGCCACAAGAATGGGGCATTATTTATACAGTGTAGGGGCCACAAAGAGGGACCACTATTTATACTGTGTGTGGGCCACAATGAGGGGGCATTATAATAAGGGGGCATTATAGTGTGGAGCCTAAAAAAGGGATATTATATTGTGTGGGGCCATTAGAGTGACATGATACAGTTTGGGGCCACTAGAGTGACATGATACAGTGTGGGGGCTTCAAGGAGATACGATATTGTGTGGGGCTCATTATACAAAGAAAAGAACATTATACTGTCTAGGGCCACTATGGGAACGTTATAATGTTTAGGGGTCCCTGGAGTCATGATACTGTATGAGGGCACTAGGGGGTGAATTTTAGTGTCAAGGCCACTAAAGAGCCCGATTGCTCCCAGATGGGTGCTATTTTACCTAATTCTTTTAAATGTTACTACATGGCAAATATTCTGGAAAATTCCATGTACAATATAAGGCACAACCTGAGAAACCAGCTGCAATAAGAAGGCTATGTCCCGATGAGAATGAATATTTCCTAACTTCCTACACAGATTGGAGTGAAGGCCACCGGCAGTGCCGAGCCATAACAGGAGGATATGTCACATTCCTGCCGTGTCTCAGGACCGAGGTTAAAGTTCCTGAGATCCTACATTTATAGCTCTGTAGCACAAACAAATGGAGCACATTTTTATTTATTTATTTTTTAATAGTGCTCCTTACCGTGTGTAGCCAAGTGCATGGAAGTAAATAGGTGACGGCAGCCATTTTTAGAGACTATGGACCAGTGAGTCACAGAGTCACCTAGGCTCCATAGAAATGCATAGCCCTGGCTTTCGCCTCCCCTTCCTTAGCCATAAGCTCAGCTTTTACATTTGAACATACTACCTATATGTCTATAGATTTGGCTTCCGGTACCATCTTTATGCTGATGACACCCGATTATATACGTCATCCTGTGACATCACCCCTGCACTAATACAGACACTCTCTGCTGTCTCAAATATCATGTTTTCGCTCTATCTGAAACTGAATCTCTCAAAGACTGAACTACTGCTGTTTCCACCATCTAATAGATCTGTCCCTGATATCTCCATTGCAGTCTCCGGCCTTACCATAACTCCTAGACAGTATGCCCGCTGCCTCGGGGTTATGTTTGACTCAGACCTTTCCTTCACCCCCCATATCCAATCACTAGCACGCTCATGTCATCTCCACCTCAGAAACATCTCCAGAATCCGTCCTTTCCTTACCACATATACACTAAAGACACTTATTGTTGCCCTCATTAACTCTCGCCTTGACTACTGTAACTCCTTACTAATCGGTCTTCCCCTTACTAAACTCTCCCCTCTACAATCTATTCTGAATGCGGCGGCCAGGCTCATCTATCAGTCTAGACGCTACAGCGATGCCTCCGGTCTGTGCCGGTCACTACATTGGCTGCCTATTCAATACAGAATACAATATAAACTTATCCCCCTCATCCACAAGGCTCTCCAGAATGCTGCACCTCCCTACATTTCCTCCCTCATCTCTGTCTATCGTCCAGCCCGTACTCTTCGCTCACTAAATGACCTCAGACTAACATCCTCTATTATCAGAACCTCCCACACTCGTATACAAGGCTTCTC
Source organism: Leptodactylus fallax (assembly GCA_947044405.1). Classification (NCBI taxonomy): domain Eukaryota; kingdom Metazoa; phylum Chordata; class Amphibia; order Anura; family Leptodactylidae; genus Leptodactylus; species Leptodactylus fallax. The sequence continues at coordinate 130,668 of CAMRHE010000679.1, read as the reverse complement.
CCGAGTTGCACCACTTCTCTGGAATGCTCTATCCCGGACTATTAGATTAACCCCCAATTTCCACAGCTTCAAGTGTAAACTAAAGACATATCTTTTCAGACAGGCCTATCACAACTCCTAATATAAACCCTTCCGTAGTTAGATTCCCTAAAATGTACCCTCTGATCACGCTCCCGCATTACCTCACAGGATATGATGCCGTATCAGACTAACTTTATATGTTCAGGCACCATCTGCACGTTAAAGAGCACAAATGGTGACTGCTCATACAGCTTTATATACGTGTAATGAAGGTAACCTCTATTACAGAATTGTCTGACCATTGTATAAGCAATACTACCTCCGATGCCGCCCCTGCTACCTCCTGTGTCACCCCCTCTACCTCATAGATTGTAAGCTCTTGCGAGCAGGGCCCTCAGTCCCAGTGTGTGAATTGACTATTTCTTTGTAATGTATCTTTTTTGTGAGTACTTGAACCCTACAAATTGTACAGTGCTGCGGAATATGTTGGCGCTATATAAATAAAATTTATTATTATTATAGGAGCTCTGTTCTCAGCTGTGTTCACACTTTGCATTACACTTAAATCCTCTCCTTTACCTGCTGACACAGCTGCAGTCCGTTACAGTGTGTCAGTTTAGGCAATCCTCTTAACAGATGAGGCTATTGTAACTTCAGGCAATGTATTGGACAATCTAACAGGATGAGTCGAGCAAAGCAAGGAGAGTGGAAGGAGTTAAGAGACAGCAGGGACTGTGCGATTTTAGGAAGCAAGGGTGACTCTGTGATAAAGTGATATCTCCATAGTTTCTATAAATGGCTGCTGTAACTTCTTGGACTTGATAAGAAGATGAATAAGAGGTCTAGAGCACAAATGGCTGACACTGGAAGACATAACACATTATTTGTATGGAGGGGATTTCTTGACAGCAGTTGTGTATTCCTAATGAACGTGAATGTTTCATGTCTATAGTGTGCAGACTCTCCAGTATTACAATCACTTCTGTAGGGTAAAGGACTCCCGGCCGCCCCTTCCCCTCCCACTTTTAATCAATTTTTATTACCAAATGTCCTTTGTCGCCATCGATCAATCTACATCATAAGCTTTAATTAGGGCACATTGCAAGGAAGGTATACACAGCCAACGCTGGAGATGTCATGGTGTATGCTCACTGCCATACCAAACATCAGGCTGAATACTGTACAATAGTAGCATCTTATAGGGGAGAAAACACCACGTCTCATAAGGAGGTGCCTCGCACCTCAAGAGCTCATTTTATTCTGTCCGCAGGATACGGTATGTTTCACAAATCCCAATAATGTCCTTGTGTCCGAGCCAGACAAGATAAGACAATCAACAACATCCAAGGCTGGTGTAAAAATAAGTAGTATATACACATCACATTCATCCTAATACACAGACATCAGGACTCACAGACCTCTCCTCATCCTAATACACAGACATCAGGACACACAGACCTCTCCTCATCCTAATACACAGACATCAGGACACACAGACCTCTCCTAATACACAGACATCAGGACACACAAACCTCTCCTCTCCTAATACACAGACATCAGGACACACAGACCTCTCCTCTCCTAATACACAGACATCAGGACACACAGACCTCTCCTCATCCTAATACACAGACATCAGGACACACAGACCTCTCCTAATACACAGACATCAGGACACACAAACCTCTCCTCTCCTAATACACAGACATCAGGACACGCAGACCTCTCCTCATCCTAATACACAGACATCAGGACACACAGACCTCTCCTCATCCTAATACACAGACATCAGGACACACAGACCTCTCCTCATCCTAATACACAGACATCAGGACACACAGACCTCTCCTCATCCTAATACACAGACATCAGGACATACAGACCTCTCCTCATCCTAATACACAGACATCAGGACACACAGACCTGTCCTCATCCTAATACACAGACATCAGGACACACAGACCTGTCCTCATCCTAATACACAGACATCAGGACACAAAGACCTCTCCTCATCCTAATACACAGACATCAGGACACACAGACCTCTCCTAATACACAGACATCAGGACACACAGACCTCTCCTAATACACAGACATCAGGACACACAGACCTCTGCTCATCCTAATACACAGACATCAGGACACACAGACCTGTCCTCATCCTAATACACAGACATCAGGACACACAGATCTCTCCTCATCCTAATACACAGACATCAGGACACACAGACCTCTGCTCATCCTAATACACAGACATCAGGACACACAGACCTGTCCTCATCCTAATACACAGACATCAGGACACACAGATCTCTCCTCATCCTAATACACAGACATCAGGACACACAGACCTGTCCTCATCCTAATACACAGACATCAGGACACACAGACCTCTCCTCTCCTAATACACAGACATCAAGACACACAGCCCTCTCCTAATACACAGACATCAGGACACACAGACCTCTCCTCATCCTAATACACAGACATCAGGACACACAGACCTCTCCTCACCCTAATACACAGACATCAGGACACACAGACCTCTCCTCATCCTAATACACAGACATCAGGACACACAGACCTCTCCTCACCCTAATACACAGACATCAGGACACACAGACCTCTCCTCATCCTAATACACAGACATCAGGACACACAGATCTCTCCTAATACACAGACATCAGGACACACAAACCTCTCCTCTCCTAATACACAGACATCAGGACACACAGACCTCTCCTAATACACAGACATCAGGACACACAGACCTCTCCTCATCCTAATACACAGACATCAGGACACACAGACCTCTCCTCACCCTAATACACAGACATCAGGACACACAGACCTCTCCTCACCCTAATACACAGACATCAGGACACACAGACCTCTCCTCATCCTAATACACAGACATCAGGACACACAGACCTCTCCTCATCCTAATACACAGACATCAGGACTCACAGACCTCTCCTCAACCTAATACACAGACATCAGGACACACAGACCTCTCCTCATCCTAATACACAGACATCAGGACACACAGACCTCTCCTCATCCTAATACACAGACATCAGGACACACAGACCTCTCCTCATCCTAATACACAGACATCAGGACACACAGACCTGTCCTCATCCTAATACACAGACATCAGGACACACAGACCTCTCCTCATCCTAATACACAGACATCAGGACAAACAGACCTCTCCTCATCCTAATACACAGACATCAGGACACACAGACCTCTGCTCACCCTAATACACAGACATCAGGACACACAGACCTGTCCTAATACACAGACATCAGGACACACAGACCTCTCCTAATACACAGACATCAGGACACACAGACCTCTCCTAATACACAGACATCAGGACACACAGACCTCTCCTAATGCACAGACATCAGGACACACAGACCTCTCCTCATCCTAATACACAGACATCAGGACACGGAGACCTCTCCTAATACACAGACATCAGGACACACAGACCTCTCCTCATCCTAATAGAGAGACATCAGGACACACAGACCTGTCCTCATCCTAATACACAGACATCAGGACACACAGACCTCTCCTCATCCTAATACACAGACATCAGGACACACAGACCTCTCCTCATCCTAATACACAGACATCAGGACACACAGATCTCTCCTAATACACAGACATCAGGACACACAGACCTCTCCTAATACACAGACATCAGGACACACAGACCTCTCCTCATCCTAATACACAGACATGAGGACACACAGACCTGTCCTCATCCTAATACACAGACATGAGGACACACAGACCTGTCCTCATCCTAATACACAGACATCAGGACACACAGACCTGTCCTCATCCTAATACACAGACATCAGGACACACAGACCTGTCCTCATCCTAATACACAGACATCAGGACACACAGACCTGTCCTCATCCTAATACACAGACATCAGGACACGCAGACCTCTCCTCATCCTAATACACAGACATCAGGACACACAGACCTCTCCTCATCCTAATACACAGACATCAGGACACACAGACCTCTCCTCTCCTAATACACAGACATCAGGACACACAGACCTCTCCTAATACACAGACATCAGGACACACAGACCTCTGCTCATCCTAATACACAGACATCAGGACACACAGACCTCTCCTCTCCTAATACACAGACATCAGGACACACAGACCTCTCCTCTCCTAATACACAGACATCAGGACACACAGACCTCTCCTCTCCTAATACACAGACATCAGGACACACAGACCTCTCCTAATACACAGACATCAGGACACAGACCTCTCCTAATATACAGACATCAGGACACACAGACCTCTCCTAATACACAGACATCAGGACACACAGACCTCTCCTAATACACAGACATCAGGACACACAGACCTCTCCTCTCCTAATACACAGACATCAGGACACACAGACCTCTCCTCATCCTAATACACAGACATCAGGACACACAGACCTCTCCTCTCCTAATACACAGACATCAGGACACGCAGACCTCTCCTCATCCTAATACACAGACCTCTCCTCATCCTAATACACAGACATCAGGAAACACAGACCTCTCACCTTGTAATACACCAATACAAGAGCTAATATAAAAGCAGCAATAAAGTAGAGGCCATTACTAGGTCAAGGTGTCATAAACATTCACAAAGACAAACATTTGTTAACCAAACCATCATAAAGTTGCGGAAAATATGTTCATGCTATCTTTGTATTACACTGTTAGATCTACAATAGTCATTTTTTTGTTAAGTACAGTACAGGCCAAAAGTTTAGACACATCTTCTCATTCCAAGAGTTTTCTGTATTTTCATGACTATAAAAATTGTAGATTCACACTGAAGGCATCAAAACTATGAATAAACACATGTGGAATTATATACTTAACAAAAAAGTGTGAAACAACTGAAAATATGTCTTATATTCTAGGTTCTTCAAAGTAGCCGCCTTTTGCTTTGATTACTGTTGTGCACACTCTTGGCATTCTCTTGATGAGCTTCAAGAGGTAGTCACCTGAAATGGTTTTCACTTCACAGGTGTGCCCTGTCAGGTTTAATAAGTGGGATTTCTTGCCTTATAAATGGGGTTGGGACCATCAGTTGTGTTGTTCAGAAGTCAGGTGGATGCACAGCTGATAGTCCTACTGAATGGAGTGTTAGAATTTGTATTATGGCAAGAAAAAAGCAGCTAAGTAAAGAAAAAGGAGTGGCCATCATTACTTTAAGAAATGAAGGTCAGTCAGTCCAAAAAATTGGGAAAACTTTGAAAGTGTCCCCAAGTGCAGTGGCCAAAACCATCAAGCGCTACAAAGAAACTGGCTCACATGAGGACCGCCCCAGGAAAGGAAGACCAAGAGTCACCTCTGCTGCGGAGGATAAGTTCATCCGAGTCACCAGCCCCAGAAATCGCAGGTTAACAGCAGCTCAGATTAGAGACCAGGTCAATGCCACACAGAGTTCTAGCAGCAGACACATCTCTACAACAACTGTTAAGAGGAGACTGTGTGCAGCAGGCCTTCATGGTAAGGACAGGCAACAAGCAGAAGAGACTTGTTTGGGCTAAAGAACACAAGGAATGGACATTAGACCTGTGGAAATCTGTGCTTTGGTCTGATGAGTCCAAATTTGAGATCTTTGGTTCCAACCACCGTGTCTTTGTGCGACGCAGAAAAGGTGAACGAATGGACTCTACATGCCTGGTTCCCACCGTGAAGCATGGAGGAGGAGGTGTGATGGTGTGGGGGTGCTTTGCTGGTGACACTGTTGGGGATTTATTCAAAATTGAAGGAATACTGAACCAGCATGGTTACCACAGCATCTTGCAGCGGCATGCTATTCCATCCGGTTTGCGTTTAGTTGGACCATCATTTATTTTTCAACAGGACAATGACCCCAAACACACCTCCAGACTGTGTAAGGGCTATTTGACCAAGAAGGAGAGTGATGGGGTGCTACGCCAGATGACCTGGCCTCCACAGTCACCAGACCTGAACCCAATCGAGATGGTTTGGGGTGAGCTGGACCGCAGAGTGAAGGCAAAAGGGCCAACAAGTGCTAAGCATCTCTGGGAACTCCTTCAAGATTGTTGGAAGACCATTTCAGGTGACTACCTCTTGAAGCTCATCAAGAGAATGCCAAGAGTGTGCAAAGCAGTAATCAAAGCAAAAGGTGGCTACTTTGAAGAACCTAGAATATAAGACATATTTTCAGTTGTTTCACACTTTTTTGTTAAGTATATAATTCCACATGTGTTAATTCATAGTTTTGATGCCTTCAGTGTGAATCTACAATTTTTATAGTCATGAAAATACAGAAAACTCTTGGAATGAGAAGGTGTGTCCAAACTTTTGGTCTGTACTGTAGATTAACAATAAGAGGAGGCAAATGAAAGAAAGTTACATTTCAAGATCAGACTACAAAGGGTTTTTTTGTAGCCTGTAACCACAGAGACACATAGGTCTCTATAGAAGCTTTATACACAAAACGAGAAGAGATATTTTTGATAGGAAAAATGGCTGTAAAAGTAAACATATCCTCTAAGGACCAATAGGACACATTGCGATGGCTGTGTATGAGAGAGAGTCTTTTTTTAGTTGTCTGGACAGACCGGTCTAATATCAGACTGAGGTCATTTCAATCTGATCCAAAAACTCCGGCATTTACATACAGTACTTGTCCTATAACTTTTTGGAGGTCAACATACTTATCAGATCTTCTGACATATATATACACCCAACAATGGTCCAAATCCTTAAGAGATGTAAATGAGAGGGAGGTGCGGGTGCAGATCAATGGTCATGGGTGTATACAGACATCTACACTCAATAGGTAGTTATACGACCCAGGAATAAGAATTAAACTCCAGGTTACTTACGTGCAACCACAAATTTACAATTCCACCATGTGTTGTCCTATGTCAGGGAATGTTGAACTTCTCCCTAAAATTTATCTATGTAGAAATCTCTCTCGGTTTGTGGATACTTTGGAAAGGACAGTTCTGGTGGGGTACCCTCTAGAGCTATAGTGCAGGTTCTGTATCTTCAGGGTCTTTCAGGAACATCTAGTAGAAACATCTGCCTGATGAAAGCTACAAAAACAACAGGTTTTTGTTTCGGAATACAAAATAGTGAATACATGGGGACCTGACACTTGTGCAGACGTCAGACACTGAACATTCACAATCTGTGCAAAATCCTACATATTAGTCTAACCAAAAATAACATTCATTGGGTGAATTTTAACAAGGAACCATTGAATTGGTCAACTGATGACAGAATGTCATTGTCTGGGAGGAAGTTGGCCATGTATAATTTTGGTCACTAGTCCATGAAAGATCTCTTCATGAAGGAATGTTCTTAGAAAGGTTGTTCGTCCTTTGTCTGGTGTCACTGAACATATATGGCCAGTTTGGACGATTGTAACATTCAACAGGGACCAACATGAGCTACGCTGAAGAAGAACCAGTCACCCGACAAACAGCCTACTTCTATCTAATGTGTATGGAAATCTTTATATGGGGACCCCAACAATAATCTTGCCAGTATTTGGACAGATTTCAGCACACAGTTGCTCGAGGACCCCAAGTGTCATTGCTCTGGGACCTTAAGTGTCTAAAGTGGCAGGATATCATTATTTTGGTGCAACAAGAGTGATTGAGCCATTGGTCCTAGGATCCTAAGTATCTGACAGTCATTGTTCTTAGTCCACAAATGTTTCTCAACTCCAGTCCTAAAGAACCCCGACATTATGTTTTCAGAATTTTCTAAGGTTGACATCGGCGCTGTTGGAGACTCTGCCACAGAAACTGTCGAAAATCGTCAGAGAGAAAAGTCCTGCACGGAGGATTTTTTTTTCCAACCAGTTTCAGTATAAAAACAGTAGAAACCTGGTGGACCCCATTATAGTCTATGGGGTCCACGGGTATCCACTGTTTTATCGGTCCGGCCCTCCATTGTTCGGGTCCGACAGAGAGCCAGTACAAGTGTGAACCTAGCCATAGTGTTACACAGGTTATACATTTACTTTCTGTGGTTATTGCCACAGTTCAAAGTTAAGTCTGACTTGTTGGGGGTACTTGAGGACTCTTACAGTACCTTGTAACCCAGCTGT